>ML685813.1:1694196-1844369 GCA_007922175.1 Pelusios castaneus | reverse complement strand
AGAGTCCTGTGGCACTTTTAATGACTAACCGATTTATTTATCGCATGAGCTTTCGTGGGAGAAAATCCCACTTCGTCAGATGCTTTGAAAGTATCTGACGAAGTGGGATTTTCTCCCATGAAAGCTCATGCGATAAATAAATCTGTTAGTCATTAAAAGTGCCACAGGACCGTTTGTTTTTCTGCAATAGACTAACACAGCTACCCCTTTGGAGCTAGTAGATATAGTGACTGAAGTCCAAGTAACAAGGTACTTCAACTGCATAGTAGCTGCATGTGTATATATAGTTTCCTCAAAACAAGTCACTAAATCTGTACAGTAAAGAGTTGAAAATTTCATTTACATTTTCTCAATCTGAGCAGCACTATGGCTCCTTTCTTTATTCACCAGCTGTCTATATTCTGAAGTTGCAAAACTCTCAATAACATTGACAAAAGAAGTACATGTGTAATGGAGGCAAAACTTGCCCTTGAGATCAACAGTACAAACTGGAGCAGATCATACTGCACTGTATCTGTAGACATTTTTGCTGTCCCTTTGGAACTGTCTCCACCCCTCCAGTAAAATGTAATTAGGAAGGAGCCTTACTTTGTGTAACATATGCTCCAAAAAGGATCCACATTGAAGCAATAAGTGAACCGAACATCAACATGAAACCTATAAAGAGCCAGATACGAGCACCTGCAAGAGATATTTTTAAAGCATTTTTTAAAAAATCTTCTGATCAGTAAGAGATAATTTATCATGAAACTGAGTAGCCCCGATCAGCACATCTTGAAATACAGCCTATGAGAGGAGGCTCTAGTAAAAGAAATCTCCACCAGGGTATTCTGGAATAATTTCTACCACATCATCCCACCAGGAAGTAGTAAGGCAGGATTTGCCTTCCCCAATGCAATAAAGCAGTACGGTCTACCACTGTATTTGGGGAATCCTGCACGTATTCACAGGAATCCAGGACCATCTATGGACAGGCCCTGAGTCTCCACAATGGCTCTGGCCCCCCAGTAGCATTCCCCATCTAGCAGCACATCTCCAGGGACAGCAATGTTGCCAGAAACTCTACTCAGCCACTGCAGTCCATGGAATTCCTGGGATGGAAGAAAAATTTCAACAGAAAACAGAACCCATAGCTGTGTTATGTTTCTCGGGGGAATCTATGTGAACCCTTCTGGCCACAGCCCCAAGCCCATTCAGCCTCCACACACTCTCCGCCCCATGGGGACCCCAGACAGAAAACATCCTCTGTAGGTTTTGAAGGAGGAAGAACACTGCCTTGAGGAAGTTGAAGAAGGAATAGTTAAGTGCAAAGGATCTCCTCCATGCACAGATCTAGGTGTACAATCCAGGCCAATATGAATAGTCAGTGGGTACACGGTGTCATGGGATGCATATCAGTGCACCCCTAGGGCATGATCTATAAAACTTTTCTGTTCAGTTTTGCACTGTGATTTGATACCATATGTGCCCTGCAAAGTTCCCTTGTGAATGCTCATAACATATTCTACATAATTATCATGGTGCCATGTGTCCTGCAGCAACATGTGTCTACAGAGGCGAAGCATGTTACAGGGCTTAAACCATCAGGGCTACATCCCGGAGGTGGGAGAGTTCCACGACAATGGCGATGTAAATTGACCTTCCTGACCCAGGTAGGAAGAGGGAGGGGTCAAGGGGCATTGGAAACAAAGAGAGAGACTTGGAGAAGCTGCAGGCTTTGGCCTGGAAGACTCCATCTTACAACTCTCTCTAACTTCAAACAAGACCTGGGCCTGCCTTGTAATAGGCAGAGAATGGCTGTAAAACACCAAACAGCCGAACACCTTGGTCATAACCTTGGATTATGAGGTCCGTTTAGGTAGAGATATTAGATTAGAATGCAGTTTACACCTTTTATTTGATAGTGGTCACTTCGGACTCATTTATATTATGATTCTGCCTTGAATTGCCATTTTCTCACTTGAAATCATACTCTCATGAATAAACTAGTATTTGTTTTATCTAAAGCTGTGTGGTCTTTAGAGGACATGGATGCAAAAAAATGCATGATCCATTTCTTTGTTAAATGGACAGACTTGAGACCAGGATGATTGGGAGTGGGTACTAATCCCTATAAAACAGTGGCTCCTGGTGTGGTATCTAAGGCTGGGGGTGCTTGCTTAGGGACTGCCCCATAGGTACTTAGTGGGTGCATCCACACTGCCTGGGACTAATTACATGGTGTAGGCTGATTCAGGAGTGAGTGGTTACATGGCAAGGCGGAGTAAGTCAGGGGTCGGGAGTGGAGTTTGGGGGTCACAACGGCACACCAGACCAGATCTGGGGAGCAGCCTGTCACACACAGGCACATAGAGGGGGATTGGATTAGTTTTAAAAAAATCTTCCTATATGTAAAAAAAAAAATGTAGAGAAATGTGTACAAAGTGAAATTAAAATCTATACACTGGAGCCTCTCTGCAGAAGCTCTTTACACCAACATCTCACACAAAGATGGGCTACAAGCCATCAGAAACAGTATCTCCGATGATGTCATGGCACACCTAGTGGCTGGACTTTGTACCCATTCACAACCATTCCAGATTTAGAGAGATAACATATACCTTCAAGTCAGCAGCACTGCTATGGGTACCTGCATGGCCCCACAATCTGCCAACTTTTTTTATGGTGGACTTAGAACAATGCTTCTCAGCTCTTGTCCTCAGGTGCCCTTCCTCTACTTGCACTATACTGGACACAGAGAAAAGAGGCCCTTGAGGAATTCCACGGGGTTTTCAACAATTTCCACCCAACCATCAACCTCAGCCTGGACCAGTCCACCCAAAAGATCCACTTCCTGGACACTACAGTATAAATAAGTGATGGTCACATAAACACCACCCTATACTAGAAACCTCCTGACCTCTATACCTACCTACATGCCTTCAGCTTTCATCCAGGATATATCACACAACCCATTGTCTATAGGCAAGCCCTAAGATACAACCGCATTTACTCTGATCCCTTAGACAAGGACAAACACTTTCAGGATCTCTATCAAGCATTCTTAAAAGTACAATACCCACCTGGAGAAATAAAGAAACAGATTGGCAAAGACAGATGGGTACACAGAAGTCACCTACTAGAAGACAGGCCCAACAAGGAAAGCAACAGATCATCATTGGTCATCACCTACAGCCCCCAAATAAAACCTTTCCAGCACATCAAAGATCTACAACCTATCCTGGAAGACAATACCTCATTTTCTCAAGTCTTGGGACATAGGCTAGTCCTCACTTACAGACAGCACCCCATCCTGAAGCAAATACTCACCAGCAACTACACACCATACAACAGAAACACTAACCCAGGTACCTATTCCTGTAACAAACCCCAGTGCCAACTCTGCCCACATATCTACTCAAGTGACACTATCATAGGACCTAAGCAAACCAGCCACTCCATCAGGGGCTCATTCACCTGCACATATATGCCACAGGACTCCTTATTTGTTTTCCTGTGCAAACAAAGGATACAGAATTGCCACGCAGGAGAGTTTCTACACCTTCCAAATACAATGAATTGGGGTCTGTGCTTTATCAAAGTAGGCCAGGACTAATGAAAGTGTTTGGGGTGGAAGAGGGGGCCATTGGATTCACAAAATGCCCCCTCACACAGACAGCATGGAGGGGCAGCAGCCACTTTTCCAACCCACAGGCTAGAGAAAGATGCAGAGGGGCTGTGCTGCAGTCCCATCAATCCATCCCAGGTGGTGGATAAGGATTTTTCTCAATGCTCATGGAGGATGCAGAGATAAATCCAAGTTATGCAAATTATATGCATTTCCTGAATTTCATCTTAGGTAGAAAGTCTGGAATTCATGTTGAAGGCTCATAAATGGCCAAACAAATATTTTTCAGAGATTAAGGAGCAAGGAACTTTTTTGTAAGTTCTACGAGGTTGTGATGAAATTCATTACAAAATATAATTGTTTTAATTGGCTCTTTTAACGCAAGTGAAATAAGCCATTTACCTGTTCTTCCAAGACATCCATCGCTGTAGCTATCTCCTCTCACCTGTGCATTTGATACAGCATTTATCCTGGGACAAAAGCAAATTCAAACACATAAATTTAGAAGTTGAAAGCTTTACTAGAAAAGCCAATTAAAAATTATGATTGTTAAAAACAAAATTAAAGTTTTAGAGATATGAAAAATGTTCAAAGAAAGTTACTTGGCAGATCGTTCCCTTCCAGCTACACAGTTGGTAAGCTCTTTGTTTAGACCAGATCCTGCAACTGAATCCACAAAGGCAGATTTCTACACCCACACAGAGCTTCAGTGAAGTCCCTGGTATATTCTCTGGTACTGAGGTCTGCTCCCAGGCAACAAAGATCTGAGCCTTCCTTAACTGCTACCCCCCTCTTTTTTAAAAAAATAATTGAAATGTCTGTAATATATTCCTGGTTTAAGTTAAATGCATTTTTTTTCAAGTTGAAGCCATAGATTTGTGAAATGATTGTAATGAAGACACTAGCAATTACTCATTACTACTAATGCTTTAAATTCATCTCTGATATAACCCTAAAAAAAAAAAAAAAAGTCATCAAAATAAAGTTTTAGACCCAAAAAAGTAGCTGCAGGAATAATTAGTTACACCAGGGATTAATTTGGCCTAATGCACTTCAGGTTAATATAAATTATCAGGTAATAAACTAGAGGTTTTGCTCCAGGAATCTCAGCATTATGATGTTTCTTTATAACAACATCGAGATGTACATCATATTTAAAGATAAAACTTAAAAGCAGCAGAGAGAAGAAATGCACCTTAACTAGAGTGAAAAAAAATAAATAATGTAACTATCCAAAAGCAAAGGAAGCAGAGACCAAGAACCCCACTTTCTTTTGTGTGTTTCATGAAAGAGGTACTGAATGAATTAGGTAAAAGTATGCTTATAGTTCAAATTTAAAATATATAGGAAGCTGATTAAATTTTCCTCTCTGTAAAATTATGCATCTATGCATTTACAGGAAGTACCTTTTAAAGTGCAGAATTATCTTTATATATACTTACATGAAAAAAGCCAATGTGGAAAACACTCCACAGGTATGGAATGCATGGTTCATTTGTTCTGGTTTAGGATAAACTACTGCAGCATCTATCATTATCCACCAGCCTGTGAAAAACTAAAGAAACAATGAGACCATCACACAGTATTATGAAACGGGAAGGGTGTGAAAATAGACAAAGAATACATGCTGAGAGTTTAACATCATGCATATTGCTAACTTAAATTCTTCTTTTCATAAGTATATTCTTAAAAAAATAAAGTTTTGTGGGTGTGTATCTTCTGTAATCCAATGAAATTGAAAAAAATTAACTGCTGACGGTTGCAAAGTAGTGTTTGGGATTTAGCCATTAGTCTTCTATTAACATTAAAGGAAAATGTATGGCTAGATTACTTTCATTGCCTTAAAAACCTGAACCTATGTTCCCAATACATGTATGATACAGCCAACATACCTCGTTATGCCAGATAAACACCTATCACTTAGGAGTCCTAGTTACGGACTAAGACCCCTTTGTACTAGGCGCTGGACTACCCAAGAACAAATAATATGGCCCCTACCACAACAAGCTTATAGCATTAAGTATAAGACAAGAGACAACAGATGGAGACAGACCAACAGGAGAGTACAAGCAAACAATACAAGTCAAAAAGACAGGCAGCGGTCAACAGTACTAGCTGTTGTCAATTTTTCTGTAGGCCTCACAGCAAAGGAGAGTTTTAAGGACAGATTTGAAGGAGGATAAGTTAGTTTTGCAGATTTCCATATCTCTAACGTGTGAAGAGCAACATGGGAGAAAGCATCAAGATCCTTGTTTGAAAATTGAACAAGTAGGTAATGGCAGCTAACATGGGTTGATCGGAGGCAGGAGTCTACCTTTTGATATTAAATTAGATTTGACAGGTAGGATGGGGATAGGACCACAAAGATCAAGGAAGATGAATGCATACCTTTCAACAATTTAACTCTTTTTAAAAGAGAAGCAATATCAGAAAAAGAAAAACTAGTATAGAAACATCAAATTCAAAACAGTGTATACATCCAAGTGATCTACGAATGTTTTACTAAACAACAAACTTGCAAAATATGAAGAAATATATTGGTTTAAGAACACTGTTAGCATTACAATTTAACAATTTGATTTAGGAGGATTTTATTTTGAAAGATTCATGAATTAATAATGCAGCATTAACCAAGATGACAAACCTGAATTAATTTATCTAGCCTGAATGCTTACCAATATACCTGCAACCACGGAAGCAACTGCATTTCTTCTTTCACTCCAGTCAATACACTCGCACTCTGGCCATCGGAAATTATCTAGGAATCCTGCCATTTCTCTAATGTTTAGATTTTTCTTCTTTCTCTGTACTCTTGCATGAATTTTTCATTAACTGTTGAATCCTATATCATTTAACAAAACAGCCAGATAATTTAGGAATGTCATGACATTTTTCTTAAAAGAAAAAAAAAATATTTGACAAGTCTGTTAAAGACAGCAGCCATTTAAAAAAGCATTTTTTCACAAATCAAATTTGGGCTCAGTTTTTAGTTTTGTAAGAACAAGTTTTCACAAATTAAGTTTGATAGTAATATAGCCATTTAAAAAAAAATGTAATACCTATAACCCAAACAATGATGTGTTATGCTAGCAGAAGAACCTAAAAATAACTAGAAATGGAACACTTCATTTCATTGTCCAAGCTGACAGAAACACAAAAATAAAAGAGCAAGCAAAACAGCAAGTGGTAAAAAGTAAATACAATTTTTAAACGGAGAGTGTCACTTTAAAACCACAACCATCTTTCAGCTGCTATTTGCGGTTAAAAAGAGAAATATCACAGACATGCAAGGAGATTTCAGAAGTTCTGGTAAATGCATAATAATTGGTCTTTAGATCAAAACATCTTTAAATTTCTGATACCAGTTGTATTCAGGATCTAAGAATGCTTGAAGTAGTGCACTCATACCACAGAAAGAAGAGTGTAAGCGTGTTGATTCAGCTAAGAAATAGCGTTAAGATCTGAAGGGTGTTTTATTTAGTCCTTTACCAAGGAGGTAGGTACAGCACTGCAGGACCTTAAAAATCAGACGACTAAAGCAGGAGTCATTAAAAAAAAAGAAAAGCTACCAATGGCTGTAAATTGAAAGTGAAATAAGTGGGCCTCAAAATGTTTTGAAGACTGAGCAGTAACTATATGTTTCTGATCTACTATATTATTGTCCATAGCCTATTACATTTTAATCTTTATAATATATCCTCTAGTTGCATATTTCTTACATTTGATATTGTACAGGCTTGTATATCTGGTTTTAGCTTTTTCTGGTGTTGAGTTCAAATATTTATAAGTCTTACTTATCATTACTAACTCACAACAAGCATTCCTGACATCTAATTCTGTTTTGATATTATAGTTAATACTTCATAGCATCTGACAAAGCGGGATTTTCTCCCACGGAAGCTCATGCGATAAATAAATCTGTTAGTCTTTAAAAGTGCCACAGGACTCTGTTGTTTTTCTGCAACAGACTAACACGGCTACCCCTTTGGAACTTGGCAATAGTTAATACATTTCCCTAATATATACAGAATAATCTACAGATAATATGTAACTCTACATTATGATTAACAATGAACTATCTTTATCAAAGTACAGACTGCTGTGGAGGTTTTTAAATTCCATTGTTATGAAGGAAAAAACAATCCACTGAAGGTCAAAGGAAACTGAAGTCAATTACTTAGTATACCGGTAAGCTTACACATGAATAAAGGACACTTCTTGTAGATTAGATATTTAGAGAAGAAACAGGCAATTCTATATATAGGACTATAATTTCATCAATGGTTGTAGAGACATCTTAAATCACTAAAGTAATCCATGAAACTTGGGCAGTCAACCATAACTTTCAAATGAATGTATTGTACACTTCAAAATGTGTTTTAAAACAATTTTAAAGCAGTAAATGGATAGAAGTCCAAGATCCAGCTCTTCCCTAAAGATTCCCAAAGGCTCACTTTCCTTCCAACTCTTCCACTAGCTCTCTCTGTGCTCCCCTCCGTATAACACAACTCTATGCTGGCTCTGTGTTTCCTTCTCTACCTCACCCTTACATTGCTGATGGCTCCCTCTGTAATTTCATTTCTTTTCATATCTCTTGGTTCTTGTTTCCTACCTCTTCCTCCACTGACTTCCCTCTGGTCCGTCTCTGATCATCCTCTCATTACCACTTTCTCCATGAAGTATAGGTTCCTTTGTGTATAGTACTACAAGCTGTTAATTTTGACAGAATGGCATTTACAGAAACATGCAACATTTTAAAAAACTTTGCAGTAAAGCAAAGTTACAAGAAAACCTTACCATACTACACCATACGTTATTCAGGCTCAGGTTAATGGTCGAAGAAGCTGACTAATGATTCTGGCCTGCTGACTGGGGAGCTCCTCTGGATACACTAGAAAGGGTGACCAAATTTTTAGACACCTATCCCATATTTGGCACCTATCTCGTTCTCTCGTATATATACACAGTGTGAAATCTTCTCCATTACAAGGACAGTCCATATTTTTCTGCACTGCAGCTCCCCAGAAGAATGGATCACATTTCCAATAATGTGAAATAAAAAGTCTAGTTGATGATAATAAAAAACAAATTAATTTGGTAATTCTTTTTAACTTCCAGAACCTTTAGTGCAGCATTAAGCAAGCAGGTCAAGGAATCTCAAACAAGCTAGCATTTTGTCATAAAATAAATCCCTAATAATTTCCTCTCCAAATTATCTAATTTCTTGACCACTACACATGTAAGAATGTTATCCTTTCCCTATAATCCCTCCAGCACAGCACCTCCCTAATAGGAAAAAATATGAGGGACTTTACCTGGAGTCTAATGACATCTATATAGTAATTTATAAATAATTTATTTTATGAACTATATACATTGAAGAAGTATATTCCCTTTCCCAAATAGAAAGTCATCCAGATCTTTGTTCTAATCCCTCTCCAATCTTTTCACCTGGGGTGTTTTCTTAACATCCTGTTCAATCAAAATTGTATATATATCTAAGAAAATTAAATCTTTTGTTCTACCTCTCTCCCGAGTCAACTCCACAAATGTGGTTAAAGGTCTAGACACTTAGTTTCATATCCATGTTTCACAATAAAGTGACTTATAAATACTGAAAATACCAAACCTTTATATTATTACATACCTCTTGCTATATAATCAGGACCCAAAACCAGCTATCTGAATTGAGTAATCTCAGATCTTACCCACAAAGAACAGTCACTTGGATATTTCCTAGGAATAAATTCCTAATTATTAGTTAAAGGCGCTAAGGGAAAGGTCTTGACAACAGGAATTTAGAAAATTTGTCCAAAGCTACTAATGTGGTTTGGATGAGTGAGTGACTTTTTATTTATGGTGACCTAAATTTCTTTATAACCCAACGATTACTGTGAATAGATATAGTCGAGCACCAATCTTGATGGAATTGTATGCAATGTTTGGATGGTCTCTTGTTAACCCAATTCATCATATATTTTAATTGTGATGCAAATTAATAATAAACCAAATTAGGGAAAGTTACACCACCGCACTTTACAGAGTTGTACAGCATTTTGGAATTCAGCCTTTGCAACATGACTTTTTCCACCACATGACAGATTTGACATTATTTTAATTGTATTAGCTGACTGGTGTAAAGGATCACTTTTTAGAATCATGACTAGGTGACATGAACAAAACTGCAGATTTTGGATATATAGATAACTAAATTCTCCCTCAGTTACTCTGATTACTGAGATACTAGCCACTCTCCTTGACGTGAGAGTGGTGTTTAAAGTACCATTACTTAACTATTACTGGATCTTTGTGGTAAAGCTCGTAAGTCTCTAAAATACTAGGAAACTGAATGTTTTCTATACGAATACTTTGCAAAACCTCTGTGGAAAGAGAGACGTACATGTCCTTGACTAGATCTAGCCCTAAGACTGTTTTGCCCAGCAATGTATGCAGATTTAGTAATTGGCTATGCAAAGACGTAGATCCGGGTAATCTTGCAAAATCATCAGCAGCAGAGAGTTCCTGAAGCTGTTGCAGACTGGCAAAAAAAACCCACCCAAAAGTAAAAATAAAACTAAGAAATGATTTTGCAAGCATTGGAGTATGCCTATAAAAGCAGCGCCCTGAGAACAGCAAGGGCGGAGTCGACAGGAGTAGCGCCCTGACAAGCCGTCGGATTGATCACCCGGAGGCAGCTCCCCGGTCCTAGAATCTTTGGACCGAAAGAAGGCCACCCTAGAATCGTTTGGGTTGGTAGCCGTGCACGAGAACCGGAACCAGTCTGCACTGCTGACTGATGATAACCCGCCGATGAAGTATCAAAACAAACCTGTAATCAGAATGCTATTGCAGCTGCTTCTGCTCATTGTTGGGTAAATATGTCTGCAAATAATACTAACTGTAGCTAAGAGTTACTAACAGAGCTATTTGTGGGAATAGGAGGAGGAATAGTCATAATCTTGCTTTAGCTTGTAGGATTTGGAATGCTGTGTGAATGTTTGCTGTGTTGTTTTAGGCAACTGAAAGATAGTGATTTGTGTTAAAGTATTTAATCAATAAAAGTTACATAAAATAGTGTACACCAAAATCAGTGGTCTCGGGCATTCTCCTTGGGTCCCCGCACACCACTCTTGCATCATAAAAGAACGGCAACCTCCAATGTAAATTCCTATAATTTGCAATACATCTCAACAGCATGGCATGCGCTAAAATTACACATATACTGTGCTACAGCACAAACATAGAAAGGAAGGATGGATTTCAGGTTGATCCTGCTCAGGCATGTAAGGAAAAAGACTGAAACATTAGTATCTCACACACATTCACTTTTCAACCAGATAGTCTTGAGGGGAGGACTAAGAATTATGGCATGAAAGGATAAGACAAAGCCACAGACAACTGAAAGTATGACTGAGACATGTGTGTTTAAGAAGCAAACAATACTATAGTGAGACAATACATAGAGACTGCAATATATTTAGCCTAGTGATAGAAATCTGTGTGCTATATTTGCCCAGAAATAGTATGCAAGAGCATATGAAAATAACTATCATTCACCAAACAAGAACAAGAATCAATATATACCAACTGTAGGATTCACACAACTGTTGGTAACACAGTATATAAAGATTAAAGGCAGAGTTAAGTAACTGTCAATAATTCCCCCCAGAGTTTGGCCTATACGCCAACAAAAAAAGTGAAATCTATGCTCTTCCTGACAGAATTGCTTCATTTTCTTTGAGGTTTGTATAAGTTAATAGGTTCACAGACTTTAAAAGGTCTGTGGTATGACTTACTCATATTTATGATGCAAGAATGTCTTTGTTAGTAGCATATTTCATACATAATACAGCTGTCCTACGACACTCTCCCTCACCTTTCATTTGAAAGTTAGGAAATAATATAATTGTTACTTCTATTAAAGTTTGGCAAAGGTTTGTAGTGCATGATCCAACATCAGTATTGTTAGCAATGTTCCCTCTAAGCTGATGATGCAGCTGAGCAAGTTATGGTACTTGCTGAGCGGCAATTTGTGAGGCATGGTGCCACATGGGCAACAGTTTTTTGGCACCGGAAGCATCACCATCCCTAAGTACCTTAATTCAAAAGAAATGCATAAATGTTGTCTTTTTGTTCTCTTTAATAAAAAATGTTAAACTGAAATACTGTAATTTTACTAATTTACTAAACAAGTGTGAAACAATGATACCTGCTGCCTATCTAGCCTCTATTGTCATCTATACCTCACAGTTTTTGTCGCCTGTATTTTGCCCTGTGGTCATGAATGTCTTTTGTGCTATGAATGGGGATAAACTTAAAATTTTAAAATGTGGGGGTCAGGCGGGAGAGACGCAGGGGTCAGGCTCGGGAGAAGAGACATGGGGTTAGGCTGGGGGACTTCCCTTCCTTTGAGCCCAGAGAAGCAAGAACTCATGCAGCCGGTCTTCTCTAGAGTGTGGGAGAGAAATTGCTGGGAGGGGGAGGGGTGGAAGTAGTTACGGCTCACTTTCTATAGCCTCATCTACTTGGACACAGGCAATATCCCTGTGTAATACAATGCAGACCCTGTCAGTCTTAAATTACACTAACTCTCATTGCACTCGTTCCAAATACCTTGACTCAGGTATAGGTAGAACAGAGTGAGTCACCCTGCCATAGCAAATGTAAGATTTATGGGACACTTCATAGGTTCTAGTCCTCTGTACATATGCCCCAAGCTTTCAGATATGCCCTAAAAACTGCAAGTTTATCCTCCACTTCTTAGGACCTCTATGGACAAGGAAGCACTGTTGCTTGGGGGAAAAAAATTCCATTCCTAAGTTCCCTAACTACACCAGAATGCAGAATGAAATCTGTGGCCTTGATTCCATTCACCATTCATTTGGCCTTCCAAAAGGAGTTTATCTGAGACAGCATGAACTGGACCAAAAAAAAAATGCAGTATTTGGCTTGTGATGGGTGCAGAATTGAAGACTGGGATGAACACAGGTACTAGATATCTGCGTTTCTCTTTCTATTCCTTTCTCTGCCATAGCACTGTGATCTAACGTCCTGAAGTTCATACAAACTTAGATTATGATGTGGCTGGGGAGAAGAGCCACAGCGGAGATTGGGGGCTGGGGAAAGGAAAGAGACATGGCGGGGGCTGGGGAAAGGAAAGGGACACAGCGGGGGCTGGGGAGAAGGGACATGGTGGGAATCAGGGGCTGGGGAGAGGAAAGAGACGTGGCGGGGGTCAGGGGTTGAGGAAAAGGAGAGACGCAGGGGTCAGGCTGCGCAGGTTTGTGTGATAGGTGCACGGGTGTGCAACGGCCACGCAGCTTAGAGGGAACATAAGATTGTTAGTGCCAAATAAATGTCAGGTTTGATGGAAGACTTTTAAATTCTGACATTGAGATTAAATGGGTTTCATGTAATTAGTTTGCATATGAATATTTTTCTTTTTTCCAGAGCAGTAACAACAGCTATTATTAGTCAGATCACGAAAATTTACTAGAATATATTTGTCAGACAAGTAAGCCTACCTGCCATAGGTCAATACTAAAGATAGGCCCACTAGGAAGCTCTATGATTATTGCTCTGGTAAGAAGTACAGCAACTATCCGTAGCTGCTGAAAAATAGGGCACAGATTCTTACCACGATTTTGGCACCAGATCCTGGTCCTATGCCTCTTGTTAACGGGTTCAGTGCACAATAAATGTGAAGTCCCTTCTATACTCAACTGACAGCTGGAAGGGAGAAGTATATTCATCTTCATCCTGATTCCAGAGCCTCCGCGACTACGTATGTCTCTCCTACTTTACTCTTTTCCTAAGCAGCTGATTATTTATAAGAGCTGGTTAACCACAACTGTACTCCTCGCCCACCTTTCCTAACTTCTCCTCATACATATTCCAGTGTCTATCTCCATTGATCCCCAGAACCTGCCCAAGTGGCAGGAGAGAAAGCAACATGATTATTGATATGATGGCCAATTTCACAATGCCCAGCATTTTCAATATCACCAGTGAAACTGACTACACTTATTAGTTTCTAATTTATCTTCTCAAATATATCAGGGACTATTTAGGAAATAAAACACAAATATTCCATGCAGTTTCACAATTATGTATGGGTAATAAATTAATTCTTCTGACCATATTTTCTATTTGACAATTATTGAAAATATAAGTAAGCAGTCAAGTTCTAAACAGGTCACATTTACTTTAGAATTGCTTTAACAAGAGATGAAGGCTAGAAGCAAAGCAATTAACCTCTACCCCCAGCTAGTCACTTTCTTCAGAGAAAATTACTTAAAGGTAATTTAATTTTTTTAAAAGAATTCTAAAAACAGAAGAAAAGATTGCTACCTCATATTTTTCTCTCATACCCACATTACTCATGCATTTCAGGGAGAAACAGTATTTTGCTATAATGGAAATTTTAAGGGAAATAGCATACAGTGCAAAATCCAAACAACATTGTTCTTTTAGAGACAAATATATCAGAGTTCAGTCTAAACTAAAATAACATTTAATTACCCAGTTTATTAATTGACTTGCCTTACACTCACAAGGTATCAAAATGAATCTGCTCTGATATGCTACAAGATCACCCTCTCATTAAAAGGGTGCCTACTATATTTTCAACTGAATACAACACCCCATTGTTAACAAGGTATGTATGGTTAAATCATTTTTTTCCTTTAAAAAAATTCTTTAGTTAACAGGGCAATATGAAATACAAAAATTATCTTTCCTAGGACTTATGTGGGAAATGTAACTTGCACTTTTCCTATCCTGAGGTATTAGGAAAATCTGTAACTATGCAGATTTGCAATTTCAAAACTACATGGCATCATTAACCCTAGTAAAACTTGCCAGAACTCAAGTAATTTGATGGTGACAAAAATATGTATCTACAGTGTACACCTGCAAAGCCTTAAATTTTTAAACATTCAAAGAGTTGAGCATCAAATAATGGATGTTTGGCTCACTTGGGATATCTGAAAGCTCAGACAAAACTTCTCTCACTATTTTAATTATTATCCACAGACATCAGATTCAATTCTCATAGTCCCATTATGGGCAAGAGTGAAATCAGAAAAGCTATTGCCTCCCTGCTAATCTATACTTATATAATTTTTTTTTTTAAAGAGACCTGCTTCCTGGAATGCAAAGCAATCTGATGCCAATGCATATTATTTTCATTTTAGAGTGCATTCCTGTTACACGGTACTGGCTCTGAAATGTATTTTATTTGAGCCTGACCTTCTAGGACAGGGAAACAGTGCAGCACTTAACATCCATAGAACTGATAAGAGTGCCAACAACAGCATTTTTCTGCATAATGGACAATGCAATATTCTTGTTTCTCCAGAACTAGAACATAAATATGAAGAATAAATAAGAAATGAAGAATAATTTGCCAATGAACGCAAAGTAAAGCAAGATTATTTATATAGGGCTCTACTTTGGAGATCTGCTCTGACTTAGGTGTGACTTTAACCCGAGACACCTTGCTCCAGAATTCAGACCTTCAATGACACAGAAGATGAGCTCCTTCCACAGCCCATTTTTCTAACATCATTCGAGCATGGAAAGTACCTAGGATTCTGTAAGAAGGAAGCCTCAAACTTTCCCATGATAATGATATTTATGGGACTTAAACCACAGAGCTTCACTTAAAGTTAAAAATCATTTTTAATGTATCATTAGCATAGATGCATATGCTACTACATAGCCGAGTGCCTAATGACAAATTATTAATAATAAATAGCTCTTATATAGCACTTTGTTTTCAGAACTTTTAACCCATCCTCAACACTTCACAGAGGGATGTAAGCATTATTCTGGTCTTTTGTCAGATAAAGAAACAAAGGCTATGTTTGCACTACACACCTTACAATGGCACAGCTATACCACTGTATATACCACGGTCTCCTGTACAGCCACTCACTGCGACTATAATTAAACCACTCTCTAAAGTCTGTACAATAGAATACAGGATGCTTGGCTTCTGGACCATGAAGCACTTTCTGGTGTGTCTGCGGAGTGCTAACTCTCCTCTTTTGTTTTCAGATGAAAAAGGAAGATGGGAAGGGAAGAAGAAATCACAAGCAAAACTTCTAAAGGACAAAACATCAGTCTAGAGACAGTAAAAAAATACATGCTCCATGAACAATGTCTTACGATACCTTATTTTACATGACAAACTTCATCACACGTGGGACTTTCTCCCAAGAAAGCTCCTGCCATAAACAAATCTGTTAATCTTTAAAAGTGCCACAAGACTCCTTGTTTGTTTTGCTAAACTAGACTAACACAGCTGCCCCTTCGGAACTTACTTTACATGCTGCTGTTTCACTTTCAGGTTCTCAACCACAATGCTACACGATATGGGTTGCAAACACTGCAGGGGAAAGTTTACATTCAAACCAAAACTAAGGACTAAAATTAAGAACAAAAAAAATGAAAACAGGCTTATACCAGGTTTTGCATGATCTAACTCTCCCACAATTCAAATCTGGGTGACTAAACTACTAAGCAGCAAGTCGTCTTGAAAGATCCTTGGACAACTTGCTCCTGAAGCAATTTTCAGTCACAGAAAAACATGTTCCATAGCTGGCATTTTCCTGTGGCCCACTATGAAAATCCCAGGAAATGAGAGTGGCAGGAATAAAGGGAGAATCACATACTGACTAAGAACAACCTTTTCAAATTATGGCTACACACATCTTTATTCCCAGCAGCCGCAATATGGGCAGCAGCAAGGATACGCAGAAATAAGCCCATAACATGACAACCTAAGGCCTTCATCTTGCAGCACCCCAAACTCAGGTCCGAAAATAAGGCTCCCTTCTGCTGTCAATCACACCACCACAAAACTCATGCTCAGTCCAGACCCCCATTTTACAGATGGGGAAATGGCAGGGAAGCGAGGGGACGTGATTGGCCCGTTTACAGGGCAGGGCACAGAGCTGGGGTCTCTCCCCACTCCCACCCCAGCACCTGAGGCACTGGGGGCCCTGCTGTCAGCACAGGGCAGGAGCCCCCAGGATGCAATGGGCCTGGGGCAGGAATATCACTCATTGCCCACCGCAGCGCTGCCTGGCCAATCCTCCATCTTCTCCCCCAGCACTGGGAGGGGGCAGCCCCTCAGTGCAGAGGCGAGAAGCGCGTTCCACCCCTAGCCCGCGCGCACAGGGCCATTGGCCTGCAGCGCTTCGTTACGCCGGACTCTGGTCTGGTGGAGCGCGCAGGAGGCGGGGCGGAGGGGGCGGGGGTCTCGCGGCGGTCGCACGTGGAGCAGGCAGGGTGGGGGGGCGGTTTGGAATGAAGCGGAGGCGCTCTCTGGGGAACAGCCCCCACCCCGGCGGGAGGCGGCAGCAGCTGCCGGAAACCTGCTCCCTTCGCAGAGGGGCTCCCGCCCCTCCTTCGCCCGCGCAGTGCGCGAGCAGAGAATGCTGGCCCCCTCCCCGCGCGCTAGGTTGGTCCTGGGTGGGGGAAGCAGGCACTGCACCTACCCCGATACTGGGCGAGACGAGAGACTCTCTTCCTACTGTCACTCACAGCCCGGCCGGAGGGGGTGGGAGGGGAGGCAGGGAGAATGACAAGCAACCCTACCAATTAGCAGCCACAGTGGGCGTCACAATGGGCTGGGCGGAGAGAAAGGAAGCAGTGGATGGTTATTGGTTACAGGGTGGCATGGGCGGGCCCTGATGCTTAAGCCCGGCCCACCCTACCAAAGCTTTTCCCTGCCCGGCTCTGGGATTCGGGACTGAGCCACAAAGTAGCTGGTCCCCAGTCGGGGGCAGGCCCAGTCCACAGACAGGCCATTCCCTGGGGCCATAGGCTGCAGCTGTAAGGGCCAAACGGTCTGGGTCCTGGAGGCAGACACCCAGGAAAGATGGTGGATTGTTAATCAGGTGGAGGTGGAATCCCAATTCCATCCCATGCAATGCTGTGGCCAAAGGGCCAGTTTAATTCTGGGAGGCATGAATGAGACTCATAAATAGGGGCAGAGAGGTTATTTTGTCTCTGCATGTGGCACAGGTGTGACTGTGGCTAGAAAATTGTAGCTAGTTCTGGTGCCCACAATTCAAGATGGATGTTGATAAATTGTCCAGCATTCAGAGAAGCACCACCAGAATGATTAAGAATTAGTGAAAGAAGGAGCTCGAGCTAATTAGCTAGCAAAGAGAGGGTTAAGGGGGTGACCTGCTCAAGGAACAAATCAGGCTTTTCATAGCATGATCCAATGGCTGGAAGTTAAACAGTCCTGTGGCACTTTTAAAGACTAACAAATTTATTTATTGCATGAGCTTTCGTGGGAGAAAATCCCACTTTGTCAGACATTTTGAAGATGGGGAGTTTACAGAATGGGAGCAAAATAAATGCAGGGAAATGTAAGTCATAGGATCAGGTCAGACTGTAACAGCAAATCAAAGCTGTCGTCAAGATTCAAACACGGGGGAAGTTGAAGCTAGATAAATTCGGACTGGCAATAAGATGTAAATTGTTAAGAGTAAAACCATTGGAACAATCTACCAAGAGTGTCAGTGTATTCTCCATTGCTGACAATTTTAAAATCAAGATTGGACATTTTACTTTAAAAAAAAATCTGCTTTAGGAATTATGCTGGAGAAGTTCTGTGGTTTGTGTTATAAACAGGAGGTCAAACTAGATGATTGGAAGGGTCCTTCTGGCTTTGCAATGTATGAATCTATGAACCCATCCACCTGTGGCCCAAACCAAACCAGCTCTACCTCACTGACTTAAGTGTAGTTAATCCTGATTTACATTCCTGCCAGGAATGTGAACCAGGACTAATCTTCCACAAAGTGTCTAAGGGGATGTCTACAACGCTGGGGCTCCATCAGGCTCCATGGATTGATGCAGTAGGCTAGATTAAGCAGACAGTGGAACTGGAGACCTGTACAATCGATCCCAGAAGTGCTCTCTAGCAAACGCAGTAAATCCACCCACCACTGCCCCAAAAGAGTAATGCTGCATCGACCAGAAAACGTTTCCTATAGACGCAGCACAGTGGAGACACTGCAGCCAGTAAGGGAACTTTATTAAGTCGACAGATATACTATTTTCAATACATAGTTTGTGTATTTCCTGTTGATGCTGCTGGCACTGTAGACCAGGCCTGTGTAGCCTTGCCAACCCCAATCATTAAAAAATCAGAGGTCAGTCCCCCCTGCTTACAAAAAAAAAAGAGAGAGAATACACACACACACACAAACACTTGGGGGATTTTTTTTAATTTGCCTTTTAGGCTGTGAAGCTGTAATGTTTCAGATTTTCAAAATTTTCTCTGCAACCATAACTGCTAGAAACTTATTTTTAAAATAAAAGCAAAGACTTTCATGTAATTGTAATAAAATTACAAAATAACCTGCCCTTTTTTATTTCTTTACGATGTATAAAGAAGCCTGTAAGGGTTGACTTTAAAAAAAAATAACCACTAACTCATCTGTTTTTTATCTTTAGAATATCAGAAATAACAAGTCTGGTTTAATATTTATAATGAGCAATGGAGGACTCAGAGGACTGGGAATTTTCTCTTTTTCAAAGAGAACTTTTATACCATTTGTAGGATACTGGAGTTAAATAGGAGTGTGTTAATAAATTTTTAAAATAATGAGTAAAAATTCTGTCCTTTCACAATTCATCAGGTTTGGCATGTGCTAATTCTCCATACAACCATTCTGTTTTACAGGGAAAATACAGCAGCCAAGACCTGAATGTAATGTTAATTTTTAAAAAAGGGAGGGAGAGGGGGAGTGGGGAAAAAAATAAAAACCAAAAAGAAGTCAGGCCTTCTTTATACATTGTAAAGAAGAGGGCAGTATTCTTTGTTGTTTCTATGAAAGTTGCTTTTAATAACTGTAGATTCATGATGCAAAAAGTGTTCATTTTGTACCTGCAGCATGGACAATGGAGCCCACTCTAGAGTGTTCAACAATTTGGTATCACAGCAGTCACTTTATCATAGATAAAGTTATAAGAAGTATTTCATTCCATAATAAAATGACTTATTCCATTACATTCTGATTAGACCAAAGGGTCTCCTTTTATTTTAATTACCTGCAACTGGAATTCGTAAAATATCAACATGGATATAATATTTAGGGCCAAGTTCTGTCATCAGCTATGTTTATATGTATAGCTCCCATTAACTTTCATATAAGTTGGGAATGTCTATTTGAGAGTGAAATATGGCCTTTAACAGTTTAGGCTCTCTGCTACCCTTAATCTTTCACACAACTCCTACTTATTTCAGTGCAAATTGTGCATGTTGAACAAGAATAAATATGACCCTTAAACAGTTCCTGGATGTTCAAAGTGCTTACTTCATGTAAGCAACCCTATAACAGATAAATATTACCCCTATTTCACAGATCATATGTCATAGGATGGGCTGGCCCTTTACAAGATTCATGGTGAGACCCACCTGTGTCTTGTCATCTGGTTCCCAGTGTTTGGTTCAGGTGGCCAGGCCTCACATTATAGTTGCCTGGGGTTTGGGCTTCATTTAGGAAGGAGCCTGCTCTATCACAGAGGGGAAGACCAGGGGACTAGGAAAGATATATGGGAAGGTGTAACAGTCTATTTAGTGATGCAATCCAAATCAGAGAAAGGTTGTGTCACCCCTTGCCCTGCAACTCTGGGTGCCTTACAATGTCTTGCTACCATAGTTCCTTTCACAAGCTGTGGCTGCAACCAGCAAGGTGAATTTTTCCAAAATCATGAGCTCTGTAATGACCAGCCCTCTCCTAGACCATTCAAGAGAAATGATAGGTTGGTTTGTTCTCGTAAAGGCACAAGAACACATCAGAGCTTTATTAACTTAGCTGGACTAAACACACCCTTTCATTTAAACACCACACTAACTTGATTTATAGTCAAAATAAATCAAATGTATTAAGAATAGGATATATGTTAAGTGATGCTAAGTAAAAGGAATGAAGCTATAAAAGGTTACAAGAAACTACCTGTCTCTACACCCTTTTATAATACGGTAAATATTGTATATTGCAGAACCCCTAAAAATTTTCAAGTGGAGGTGCTGGAAATTTTAGACCATATCTATATGTACAATGCTGCAGTGACACAACTGTATTGATAAAGCTGCATTGTTGCAATGTGTCTGGTGAACTCATTCTATGTCAATAGAAGAGAGCTCTTCCATTGGCATAAAAAAATATACCTCCACAAGTGGCATAAGCTATGTTGTTGGGTGAAGCTCTCCTGCCAACATAGCACTGTGCACACGAACGCTTTTGTTGCACAAGGGGATGGAACATTCACACCTTTGAGCAACGTAAGTTTTGCTGACATGGGTGGTAGCATATAGCTTTAGACATAGTTTATGGACCTTCAGGGATCCCCGGACCCCAGGTTGAAAACTACTTTTGCATACGATCAATTGATTAAGTTATCACTTTCTAGCCCAGTAAACCTTTTCAACATATTCTTAGAAAAATAAAACCCAAACCAAGCTTCTCTCTCCTGCTAGGTGTAGACACCAAGCTGTCTTCTCCCCCACTTGTTAGTGTTAGGTATGCCTCCACCCCCTGTTAGCTTCATAGGTCTGTTTACACAATATATTTTCATTGTCTTTTGGGAATTACTTCCAAAGTTCTTCAGGAGGGGAAAATATATTCCTGTGTTTAATGCAGACCTGTTTATGAACACCCCCTGATATACTTGGTTTACACACACTTTAGTCATAATTCTAGCATATATTCATAACTCTTAATACACACCACATACATGCAAGAATATTAATAATCTGAATTATTATACACCACAAGACCTATTGTATAAAAAAGATCATTACAATAATGTGTAGGGTATGAATACAGGAATGCTTAATATTACAAATGGCTCTCCAGATAATTTGTGGTTCTGGTAGAGCTCCCCTACTCAGACAGACTGCATGTATGCTGGGGCCTGGAGCCCTGATACAATGGTAACGAAGGAGAGACCTCTTTAGGGGATTCAGAGGGGACTGTGGGGAAAGGGGTCTCAACACCAGTTTGAAGAAAAGGCCTCAATAAAGCTTCAGTGAGGTGCTGAACCCCAAACAGACATGAGGAAACACAAAGTAGGAGGACCTGGGTTGGCTTGGGGAAAGAATTGTTCAGTCCAGAAAGGGACTGAAGAGAGCATGGAGTAAGGGAAAGACTTGTTTAGATTTAAGCTGACATTGGAATTGTGATATTTTAATAAATCAACTTCCAAGAAGTCCTATTTGACTCTCAAGGAGTTTTGTGTTGTTACTCAAAAGCTGAGGCAGTAGCAGGGTTTGAGGCTGAATTGAGTAGAACACTGTTTGAAGCATAGATACATTCTGACTACCCACAGTAGCTCCCCTTTGTGTAAAATTACCCATTGACACTTTTTATGTTGTTCCACTGGTGACAGTAGTGGCACAGAAAAGCCATCTGTATTCAAACCATTGTCTTCTAACACTGTGTAGCGCAGGACTAGAATATACAGTGGTGAAACGGTCAGCACTTTCACAATTGCTACCACCAGTGCAATTGTTGTAGGTATTCCTAGCTCAATCCATCGGGTCACCCTGAGTGCATCTACACTTGTAAATTAAGTCAACTTAAGCTTGCTTAAGTTGACTTAATTTACTTTGTGTCTACACTACAGTTTCCTTAAGTCGACTTAAGCAAAATTAAGTCGACTTTATAAAACCTCCTTTTAGTTTGACTTTAGGCTTAAGTTGACTTTTTAAAGTCCTGCCACCTACCCTAGGTCCCCCTAGCCCCTACAAGTCGACCTAGGCGTCCAGTGTGGACGCTCTAGGTCAACTTTGTAAGTTCCCCTGAGTCGACTTTAAATTTAGGTGTAGACATGCTAAGTCGACTTAATTAAGTCGACTTAGCTAAAGTCGACCTAAATTTACAAGTGTAGACATAGCCCCTGATCTGGAGCATATAAAGATGTGTGCTCTCAATCTAGGAGACATTAAAATAATTATCATTTGATGTATTTTGCTGACTAGAATCCCCCTGCATGCTTCTGAATGCACATTACACGCTATCCTCAAAAGTCTCTAAGTAGAGTCTCATTCTGATCCTGTTTTGTGTCCTTTCTCAAGCTTTTCTTGTTCTACTGATAGCATGGTGATGGTGAATCCAGCAAAATTTTGAAACCAGTTTAGCTTCAAACCAAAAAGGTTTTTTTAAAAAGTTACCTCCTTTCTAGTTAGTTGTTGAGTAATTATGGCAAACAGAGTACACAACAGAAAGGTTTTAAAATTTGTTCCTGGTGTATTCAAAGAGGATCAAAATTTTCAACCTGCCACTCTTTTGTGCAAACTCAATATTTGCATATGCAAATCAAGCAAGCTACACTATGCATAAACATGAATATCTATTTGCAGGTGCAAATGTAGATTTACCCATGCACAAAACAGAGCAGTGAAAAAATTGACTCAAAATGTCAATTACTCACTAGCTCCATTCTGGCTTCCTATACACAGGATTTCATTCTCTCTCTTATTTCTCGCGTTCTGGTTTGTTTGCTCTCAAAGCAGTGGAGAGAGAAAAGGATAGATTAGCAGCAATATATATCAAAAGAGATCCACTGTCTCTTTAAACAAAATAAAGTTGCTGGGCAATTGCCCATTATAAATGACTTAATATAAAACTAACCAGTTTTCAAGATCTTGCAGCTGAACACTAAATTTGGACTCAATTCAATATTGGAGATGTTAGCTGGCAGTGTCTCACAAAAATGAGTGTTCCCATTTAAATGACCAGTGCATTCGCAGCAGGATCAGTCAAAAAAGAGAAGTAGAAATTAGAAAGAGGAAGTGAATAAACAAAAAAGGGAAGAAACTTAAAAAAATTACTAAAAAGGAACAAAGGCTAGGAAGATGGGGAACTAAGAATGGAGCAAAGATGGGAGCAAGCAATATGACACAAGGCACTTCAAATATAAACAGGGGTTAAAGTAAGGGGGAACACACCGGAACGCAGTTCTGGGGCCCACAAATTTGAGGGGCCAGAGTTTCAGGGCCCCTAAAAATAGAAAGATCCGGCGGAACGCATGTTCCGCCCTGCCCTGCCTGCTAGCAGGTCCTACCATTGTTAATCACAATACTTATTGTGTTATGCAGTGTTTGCTAGTTTGTGACAATAATTGCTCTAGACATAAACGCTATATAAAATTATAAATATTTTTATGGCGCGACAACCAATGCATGTGGTACTGAGAAGTGGATGCAAATCCCTACCTGGGCTGCAGCCTGCACATACATGAAGGGGGCCCAGACTATACGGGAAGTGGGCCTGGAGATTAGGAGGGTTCCGGGGCCCGTCAAATTATACTTTAACCACTGAATATAAACAAACAAAATTAAATTTCTCATGATGAGAGACCTAAGCCCCTCATCCTGCAAACACTTGTATACGTGAGTAATGCCATTGAAGTTTAAATGTCTAAATCCATCAAGGTCTTCACAAAGCTACCTACTCATACCACTCTTACCCTCATCCTCCTTCCCGCCTGTTGTTATAAACCTTGTTAGACCCTGATCTCTCATCAGAAGTTCCACTATAGTCTAGGAATCTTCAGAGCACAGGAGTCTGCCCATGCAATTCAATTGTAGATGCGGCTGTACATCAAGCTTTTCAGGGCACGAACTGAAATCTTGTCTCTAAAGGATCCGGATCCCGACTGGAGCCTCTGGTCACTACATCAGCGTAAATAAAATATAATTATTACTGGATTGTTGCTTTATCGTCTACTTGTAGTGCCACACCATCTTTGGCACTAAATAATATGGAAAGCGCTCCCCTTCCATGCACTGCCCCTGTAGCTATCCACTCAGTTAATGTACCTGAACCTATGTCTCCACATTCTTTACATTTCCTCCATGCATCCAGTGGTGCTGCTAGTAGGGATTTCCTCATCAAAGCTGTTCTCTGGCAGTGTTGCTGCTCTTCTTGTGGGCATGTGGGGCCTCTCCATATGCATTGCTTCCTCATCCAGCTGCTCCAAGGATTGCTGTGGGAATCTGGGAAGTGAAGGGAAAAGCTACATATAAACATGGGGAAGCAGTTTTTAAAATGATGAAAATACTTTTCCCCCATGCTGCTATTTCTGCCAACTGCTGCCTGCAATGAGAATGGGTACTTGGCAACTTTCCTTCTCCCTTACTTGTTCTCTTCTCCCCCCTCTCTGGTGTCCCTTCTGACCTCTCCTCAAAACCTTCTCTGTAGGTAGGTCATTCAAGTGAAGGTGAATGGCAGCCCTGCTGAGACTCAGTCATTCCTTTTGTGCAACAGTGTCTCCAGCAGGGATGTTGGGATTTTGCCGGCCAAGCTCTACAGCAAGGGTCTCAAACACGTGGCCTGTGGGACCTCCAGCGGCCTGCAACGAGACCCGTAATTCAGGGGTTCCCAAACTTCCCAACCCCTGGCCCAGAGGCCAAAAGTGGCCCATGGGCTTTTCAAGCTAGCTCGCACGCTCGCTGGCTGGGAGCTGGCAGCTGGGCTGTGGCCGCCTGCCTCCCACCCAGAGTCCTGCTGAAAACCGAACTGAACTTGGTTCTGTCGGCAGTGCTTCTGGGCCGTGCTGTGCCACCTGCCCCCCAAGGGGCTTCAGCAGCCACTGCCGAGGAGGAGTGGGTTCTGAGTTATTACAGAGAATTGTTTCTTGGATAACTGGCTGTTGAGACTTGCCCACGTGCTCAGGGTTTAACTGATCGCCATATTTGGGATCCGGAAGGAATTTTCCCCCAGGGCTGATTGGCCTGGGCTCTGGGGGTTTTTCACCTTCCTCTGTAGCACAGGGCATGGCTCACCTACCGGTGAATTCTCTGTATCTTAAAGTCCTTAAATCATGATTTAAGGAGGTAAATAACTCAGTCATAGGTTGGTGGCCTATTGCTGGAGTGGGTGGGTGAGGTCTTGAGGTCTGCATTTTGCAGGAGGTCAGACTAGATGATCATACTGGTCCCTTCTGACCTTAAAGTCTATGAGTCGCACTACTCACTAGAGCCTCGGCCTGCGGTGGCAGGGGAGCACAGGAGGCGCCAGAACAGGCAGACTCTCAGCACCCGGAACCAGGACAGCACTCAGGTGTGGGGGCTCTGAGGAGGGTTCCCATGGGGGCTCCATGCAGGGGGAGGCTCCATGGGGCCCATGGGGGGGCTCTGCCCAGCCCTTCTCCTGCCCAGTCCTGGCATGCAGCTGGGAGCCGCGCTGTGGTGGCTCCCCTCCCCTCCAGGCTTGCGGATGCATGCAGCCCTTTTCTTTTTTTTTTTTTTTAAAAAAACTTTTTAAAAATGAATTTTAATTAAAAACCTTTTTAAAAAGATTTTTTAAGAACCTTCCTAAAAATTAAATTTCAATTAAAATCCATTAAAATTAAATTAATGAACCTCAATTAATTTTAATTACAATCAATTAACATTCAATTAATTTATTTTTAATTTAATTTTAATTAAATAAACTGGTGGCCCTTCAGGATTTTAAAAACTATGTTTTGGGCCCTCAACCAAAATGGTTGGGAACCACTGATTTATAATGTAAAAGTCCAAGTGTGTTTATTTGCTTACTCTTTGTCTTTTTGATGATACCACCATCTTGAATGGAAGTAATTCTAAAGTATGTGTGTTTTGTTCAGGCCCCTAGAAAGTCATCATAAGGCTAACCAGCAGTTCTGTCTCTAGTTCTAATAACAACTCGTAGTATGAAAAGATTTCAGTGACATGGCCCTTGGGCCAATATCCTAGTCCTCATGTGGCCCTCGTGGTGATTTGAGTTTGAGACCCCTGCTCAGCTACTGCAGCAGGATTTGGATGCATGATAATGTTCAAGTAAATGTAAGAAATTGAAATGCAGATTTAGGTGGGATGGAGCAAAATACCAATACCAAGCTTAAAATATTCTAACAATTACATAACTAATGTTTTATCTGCATATTAAGATCTCATTTACATGAACTCTTCATCTGATAATTATTCCCATAACTCCCTGTACATTTAGACAGTCACACACCTTTGGAAGTACTATCTTAATGTTATTATTTTTCGCAAGTCAGAATTAAGAGACTCATCAAATTCAAATTAGAGGCCCATTATTAGGCATAGCATGGGATGGAGAATTTAACTACTCTCTGGGCAGTTCTTTCTTGGGTTTGTATAATTAAAATGCAGTGCTTGGGTATTATGGGGCCATGTCCTTTAGAAATGCTGAGTAGATAGCTGGCTATTCTTAAGATTCTATGGCCCAAAATATTCAGAAAACTTACGGTTCTATTACCCTTGCAAAAATATACTCACTCAGATGGTAGGGGTAAATAAAATTTATTCATTTCCATCATCATCTGGGTAAAGGGTAGAAAAGCATATTTTGTGCCTGATGATTTTTCATGACCACTTAGTAAAGCTGATTTACAGCACAAGGAATCCATTCAGTTTGCAACTGAGAAATGAGCAATTATGTTTGTTCAAAGCTACCATAGATTTAATTTTAATTAGCAATGCCAATCAGATTCCTGTAAGTTATCTGGACAAACAGAAGGTACAATCTTTTCAATATGTGTGAAATGGCTTTTATGGCTTTAATTAAGCCCTAAATTTAAGACTGCTTGGCCTGAAATTTCCATTATAAACAAGAACCACTAGAGGTCATTTACGCTCTTCAATAAATACACAGACATTCATACAATCCTGATATCTAAAATGAGCAGTTTGTGCAAGGCCAAAATATTCCAAGTTGCTAAAATAATGCATTCTAGCACCACTATCTTGAAGACTGCTATTCATAAGACAAAAAGGAAAATGTACCCATTTCAGCTGTCAATAGGATCACAGAAGATTGAAAGGCCCCTAACATAACATCTTGAATTTCTCTTCTTAATATCTAGATCAGAGGTCCCCAAACTTTGGGGTGTGCCTCCTATGAGGACTATAAAGAAACATTTGGGGAGTGTGCCTGAGCCTGGGCCAGCCCTCATGAGGGGTGAAGGAGAAGCACCACCCAGCCCATCTCTGCCCCAGACCTGGCTGCGGCCTCTGCACACAGTCCCTGGTTGTGGTTCATAGCTTCAGCACTTGGCCCCTGATCATGGCGCTCAGCCCCACCTCAGGCCCTGGTCCCAGTGCTCAGCCCTGGCTAGGATGTGGGGAGGAGAGGCACAGACAGGGGCATGGGGTAAAAAATTTAAGGACATTGGTTTAGATGATAATTAAAAATTATTATCCTTGTCTTACCACAACTAATGAGTGCAACAGTGCAAGCTTCTCAGTTGCATGACCCATCACCAATTAACTCAGGACAGAGGGATTTTATACGACTGTCCCTCATTCTAGTCTTTTACTTGCTTTGCCTGCTCATTTCTTACGGAGGGATGGACTACAGAAACAGACACAAGTCCTGCTCTCTGAAATACTTATGAGAATCAACCTCAGTCTTTGCCATATCAAAGAAATAGAGACTGCAAGAACAGCCCAGGCACAGTACAAAATGAATGTATCTGCAAATAAATGCAATAAATTCAGGTTTGATTTTTGCTAGGTCACCTGTTAAGGAGCTGTGATTTTAATATTGTTTCAGCTTTCATTTGGAAGGGTCAGATACTGGAAGCAACTATCAGGGGACAAAAAGTTGTGGTGAGGCTGAGGTTTAAATTCTGGGCCTGTCATCTTTTTCAGAGTCCTTTTAACATAATAAGCAGCATTCAGAAAATAGAACAAGAAACTAAGCTCCCAGCATTCTTAGGAAAATGTTCAGTCTACTTAAAGAAATATCAAGCAAGCCAGGATTCTAATATTAGCCACAACTTATATCAGAAAAACAGTCTCTGACCCCAATATATTTTTAAGTAAGAACATTTATTAAGACTATTTTTAATCCGTTCCTTGGTGTGAGCAGTCAGACTAAGAGGGCAGACTGGTTCAATGAACAGAGCACAGGAGGGGAAGACAGGAAATATGGATTCTATTCTTGATTCTGCCATAAAATTGATGTCATTTCTTTGTATCCCTGTTTCCTAATTTGCAAAGCAGAGATAATGGTACTTTAAAGGGTTTAATTAGTTGTTTTACCCAAATAAAACATTGGTCTGATATATGCAGACTGTGCAGAATGTGTGAACCTAACAAAAGGAAAACTGGCTGAGAAAAACTATTTAGTATTAAGCAACTGACCACCTGCAGACGCAGATTGGGCACCTAAATTCCTTCTAAACATTACAACAGTAAAACAGGTAGGCTTTTCAGTAAACCTGAAAAATTCTCTCTACAACTAAAGGTATTAACATCAAGGGGCATTCGATATTTAATCAAAACAGATATATAACCATTTTATTTTATTTCAGCATAAGATATATCCATTTCAAAAAGCTGAAATTAAGCCTAGACATTTTAAGATTTTCCTGTTCATTTTCCTTGGTATTTGTATCAGTGGTCTTTGTTTTTTCCATCAGGCTCTCATAAGCCTTCTGTGCTCGTGCAATTTCTTTGTCCGCATAAAAATGAACCATTTGTCTGTTCAGAATGGGAACAATTAAATTGAAGTCACTTATTCTTTTGTTTAGTTTCTTGATATCTTCTATAAATTGTTCACAAATCTGATTCCATTGTTTCTGTCTACATGATGTCATTGGTTCTCCAAGTTTATTTCTAGATGCTACTATGTCCTTTCTTAGTTCCTCAATAGTTTCCCTTATTTCTTTCTGCATGAGAATCCATTCTGGTTGGTATCCATTATCTATTAGAATTCTGTTCAGATTGTGAGTCATAGGATCAACATGTGGACAGTATGAAAATTTCTGCAATGGTTTTCCTTTACCACTGAGGTTATCAAAGTCTCCTTTAGCCATCGATTCCTGGATGAGGTCCTCAACTAAACGTTCAATTGCTTGGGTTATTTTTATCTTCTTACTCTGCCTTACATCTTTGGCTATCATAGTATTTGTAGCATACTGACTTTCAAGTTTCTGCTTTCGATAGTCCGTCACCTGCTCAGTTGCACGATCTACTCTGAACTGCATGTACTGTCTCTCCCTTTGACTTGGAGTCCCAAAACCAACACCTTCAAAACTTAAATAGTGCCTGTGCTGTGGTGTTTTGGATCTCAATTTGTCTTCCTCTTCCTCTTCCCTTTCACTTGAGTTCATTTTTTTGGCCACGTCAGAAAGCACAGTTCTGTATGCTTCTTCTATCTGCATAAAAATTGCAGAATCAGCTGTGCTGGAACCACTGTCTGGATGATACAGTTTCGCAAGATTTCTAAATGAATTTCTTACATCATCTAGGGAACACCCTTCCTGAAGTTTAAGGAGTCTGTAAGAGTCTTTTATGTTACTTTTAGGTTTGTAACCTGACAACATTCTATGATAAATGATATAGGGAATAGGAACTATTTTTACTTTTTTAGGAATCATTGTTGAAAGTGTCCAGAGATGACATCCAATATTTTTTGTCAACATGACACAAAGCCACTTCATTTTTCTTCAGATGCTGCTACATCCTGAACAATGACCTGTAAAAAACACTGAAAATACAATAAAAGTAATGAGCATTTTATAAATGTAAGTATGTTTAATAATATATATTATACTTAATATAATATATATAAAATTTAAAATAAGTACATTTTAAAAGATGCAAACACTATTCCTTAAAATCTTCTAATATTAACCAGTTTTCCTTTACTTTGAAAGATTATCAAAATTCATATGAATTTTTATGTACAAAGACCTTTATTATAGAGGCCAACTCTCAGTCATATGCTTACCTACTATAAATTAAGCAAAAATTAAATAAAGCAAAAAATATACTCCTAATATACCACTGAAACAACCCATTATTTATTGTTAGTGAGAAATGTCAGCCTAATTCCTTGTACAGTATACTAAGATGATACTCACTTTCACTACCACTACCACCTCCCCACAAGTCTTTGTGTTAGCTTGCATTTCAAGATATAAAACTGGACAGATAGAATAAAATTACTTAAATTTTCTGCAGCTAGCAGGCAATTTGGAATAACCATTGTGAAGGGAGGTGAAATTAGAGGCACTCAATGTTGAGCATGTGTCCTGACCTGAATACTTTGTAAAACACTTAGAATCAAAGCATAGGCTCTAAACCCTCAAATGAGCAGGATTTTTATTTTTATTTTTTTTAATTTTCTAATCAGGTTGCTTTATTTTACTTTCTTACTGTAAACATTAACCCAATGAATTATTTTTGCTTTGGTTATAGAAAAGGTTGGACTAGATGATCATTATGGTCCCTTGTTGCCTTAAAAAGCAATGAAAATATATTAAACAAGAACAAAAGTGCATTAGTCAGTGGGTGAATCCCCTACAACTCTGTATAATTGTTTTTCACATAGTCCTGCTTACTCAGAATGGTGTGCTGAAAGTTAGTGTCTATTAGTCATTTAGATTTGTTAAGTAAAGGAGGGTAAGCTCAAAATTAGAGCTGCCTTATATTTACAATCTGATTGGAAAAAAAATTTCAGATGTTAAGAGTCACTTAAAAGTACAGTACTCTGGGTTACCTTTGTTTAAAGCTCAAAGTAACACTCCACTGCTGATAACTTTAAATAAAAGCTGCTATAACTATTTATGTAGGACAATTATGTAAGGCCTATGCAAAATGGTATTTTGTACTACAGTGCTATACAGAAGTATTTAAATCAAATGGCATTCTCACTGGTTTGGTGATTTTGACTTTAACCCTGCAATTTACAAAAGACAGGGCCTTTCTTGTTTGACAGAGGCTTCTGTGAGAAAATAGTATTGCTGCTTAGTAAGTGTGCATTAACTGAACATTTCCCTCTGCAAACACTCGCTTTGCTCACAGCACTAGTGTTACTTTAGACTCGCCGTTTAGGGTAAGACATGATTGTTTGGCTGTAGAGATACCTTTTCCCCACAGAGCAAACAAAGACTTCACCACAGTAATGGACAGCTGTTGTGCCATGACGTAGGGAGGAAACTGCACTGGGGGAGCAGGGAAACCCACAAGATCGGGAACAATGGAGCACCGCGGGGCAGCTCTTTCCCGCTAATTTCCAATGACAGATTAAAAACTTGGTTTGAGTGATAAACTCTGACGCGCTGCTCGGGACCTGCCCAGACTGCGGCTCAGAGTCAGAGGCCAGGGTGATGGGCCACTTCAGGAGCTAGCAGAGGCATCCAAGGTGCAGCCTGCGGGACGGGTGAGGCAGGCGGGCGGTCAGTGGGGGGGAGTGACCCTGACACAACCACCCCCCCCAGCCCTCTGCAAATCACCCCTCCCCCACCGCCCCCGCCTCTCCACGCTGCTGCCCCCGCCTCACCTGGCCCCTCCCGCTCCCGGAGTGCCAGAACGTGCGCGCGCAGAAAGGCGAAGGAGGGGCGCAGACGAGCTCGCGCCTTTCAGCCAGTTCTCAAGGACGGTTCAATACAGCCCTCCCGGCGCCTCTCTCGGCCTGGGCGGGCCCGTCTTTCCGCCCCGCCCCCTCCCAGCGGCGCGCGCACACCCGGCTGCCGTGCCGCCTGGGAGGATTGTGGGAAATGTAGTCCCGGCCTGAGAAGACAGAGGCTTCTGGCCTGCCCTTGCCCCACCAACACGTGACCCTACTCCTGCGGCCGCCTGACACGTGACATGACTGAGCCTGAGTCTGTTTAAAAAAAAACAAAACCCTTTGTGACACGCTGTCTGCGTGAGAGAATTCGGGGCTGAGGACGTCACGTGGGGGGCGAGGCGGAAGGACACGGGTCTCTGTGCTTTGCCAGCGCGTTTGCAGCAAAGATGCAATTTCCATTCCAAGCTCTCCCAGGGTCCACCCACTTTCCGTGTGCGGGCAGCCCCAGGAGATCGTACAGAAGCCCGTGCTGTGCAGTTGGGGCTCAATGCTGTGAGGCCCCCCGGGCCACAGAGCAAAGCCAGTAGCTCTGGGCCAGGCTAGACCATGGTTCATTGAGCGTGCTTAGAAACATGGGAACTTGGGAAACCTGTGCGTGCCTTATCCTGAGCGGTGCTGAGTGAATGGACTCTCATGATGACTGTTAGGGAGAGCCTGAGGCGTATTAGGGTGACCAGGTAGCAAATGTGAAAAAGCAGGATGGGGTGGTGGTAATAGGTACCTATAGAAGACAAATTCCAAAGGGGCAGCTGTGTTAGTCTATTGTAGAAAGACAACAGAGTCCTGTGGCACTTTTAAAGACTAACAGATTTATTTATCGCATGAGCTTTCATGGGAGAAAATCCCACTTCGAGTGTTATCTTAAAATTGGGACATCTGGTCACCCTATATCTGGGTTGTCCAGTCCATGGCTAACAGGCCTGACTCCAGTCTGCCAAAGGCTGCTATCTGGCCTCCTGGGTGAGCAACAGTAGCCCATCTCAGCCTTGAATGGGTTGGGCAGTGCAGCAGGAGTCCCCCTCTTCCAGCTCCGAGTGTGGTGGAGGGTGCAGCAGCCTCTCACCTTCAGCCACAAGTTAGCTGGGATGAGGAGGGTTATAGCCACTTCTTCCCTCCAGTCATGAGCCTGGTGATGGGTGCAGCAGCCCCACCTCTCCAGCCCTGAGGGTGCAGCAGTCCTCCGCACCCTCTGGCTCCAAGCTGGCTGGGGTGCAGCTACCTCTCCTCTCCCTCCTTGAGCCTGGCAGCAGGTGCAACAGCCACTGCAGCCCCTCCTCTCCAGCCTAAGCCAGCTGGGGAAATGGGGAGTGCAAGAGCAGCACACTTCCCTTCCAGCCCTAAGCCTCACCGCTAGACTAGTAGCAGCACTCTGAGGAGGCAGTGGGGGCAGAGATCACCACAGTGCCAAAGTGGTAGTGAGTGTAGTCATGTGTTACCACTCTAGGGTTGTGCTGGCTAGTGTATTGCTACTACAGTGGCTTCTGGGTTATTACTGTATGTAGCTCTAGCTAGGTTTGTTCTTTTCTGTTAAGCATTTTCACTGGCTTTTCTCTGCTAACTTGCTGCCTGGTACAGCATCTTGAATCTTTTTCTTGAATACTTATCAAAACAAAAATTTGCTCACTGCCCCCCCTGAGTGAAAAAAACAATTGCATTGCGGTCCTGCACACAAAAATGTTGGGCACCTGTCCTGTATATGATGCCCTACTCTATCTCTTTGCTTGCTAACGACTGAACTCAGCCTGTTAGATTCAGACAACAGAGTCCTGTGGCACTGTTAAAGACTAACAGATTTATTTATCGCATGAGCTTTCGTGGGAGAAAATCCCACTTCGTCAGACGCTTTGAAGATAGGAAAGTTACAGAGTGGGAAGAAATTAAATGCTCATGCGATAAATAAATCTGTTAGTCTTTAATAGTGCCACAGGACTCTGTTGTCTTTCTACAATAGACTAACACGGCTACCCCTTTGAAATTTGACTTCGATTCAGAACATTCTTGTGTTTTAGGTAGTCTAGCTCTGACGTTTGTGCAGCAGTAATTGCATTGAGGCATAAGGGTATCATTTGTGGGGCAGCAGTGTCAATGTTATTAGTGGAGGGAATGTTGGTTTAACTTCTGAATTTGTGACACATTGGTACATGGACATCAGCTGCTGTGACTATGTAAATTACATGCCAGTGCTCTTGTGATGTTATTGCAAGGGCTTGCACTATTTGGTGTTTTTCTTAAATGTCCCATTTACTGGACTCAACTGATTACATGAGAATCTCAGCTTTTATTTTAAAAAAAAAAAAAGTCTTTAGCTCTCATGATTGCAGAGAAATTGCATGGAAAGCCAAACGGACTGTACATGTAAGGGTTAAAAACCCAGAAGGCAAATAATCCTATCTCCAAAACATTATGTATTTTTAATTTTTTTTTAATTCTCATGTCTTTAAATCCAATCTAATGCTGCATGCCCAGTTGGTGAAATGATGGCTTTCAAGCAAGAAAAGCAGCCAATGTGTGGAAAAGAGGGCTTCATTTCATTGATTTTTATCTTTATACCTTTATGATTGAATGTACCCCTTGTGTTCGCACCCCACATGTTGTTATAACAATCTTTGAACACAGTATGCTTTGTGAGTTATCATCTGAAAACTCATAATTTGCTGTTCATTAGTTTTATGATAAAATTTGTGTGGCAACGTATGTGAATTATAAGATTCCATCTGTGTGGGTTCTTAACATATATTCCAAACTAAAGTTGGCAAATAGGTCTGTCTCTTAGGAAATGTGTGCTCTTAATTTGCATTTCAGCAGTAAGCAGAGTCATCAAGCAGAAAGGGAAACAAAGGATATTCAAACAAGTGAGGGGAAAAGCAGCAGGAAACATCCTTCCATACAGATTCTTTCTCTCCTTAATCTCAGCTGGCGATGTTTTTCATAAGGGGGACTGGAAAATGTTCCGACGGGACTGCCCCTACATTCATGGCACCTGAAGGACAAAGGAAGGAGTGCTGCACTCTGGGAAGGATTCTGATTTAAAAAGTTTGGTCAGTAAGGTTGCTGAAAGCATATGGTGAGAAACATTGCTTGAATCTGATATAGTTTGTTAAGTTAGGCACCAGTAGTGTTGTAACTTTATCTTCTCACCATTTCGAACTTATGTCTGATTATTTGTACTTATTTAAAATTCCTTTGTTTCACTCTTTTATCTAATCCAGGGTGTTTAAATGGAAGTGTCTGGGAAACTCCTTTCAGGGTGGCAAGTTATGTTCAACTTATTTCTATTAAAGCAATAATGGATTTTATATAAATTTGTATTGTCCAGGAGTGGGCTGGGCAGTTCAGGACGTACATTTCTGGGGGGAACTAAGACTGAGGCCTTGTACACACTACAAAGTTATTGCGCGATAACACCCTTTATTGCGCGTTAAGAGGCACAGCGTCCACACACAAATCACTGTTGTTGCGCGTTAACAGCCGTCTTACCGCGCAACATGTAAACCACCAAAACGAGGGTGGTAGCGGCTACCGCGGAACAGCTATTGCGCGATAGTCCGTGTGTGTACGGTTACCGCGCAATGTGAAACCTCCGGAAATGGCCCACAATTCCAATTCCATCCCTTCTGCACTTCCTTCTGCACTCTGTGGCTGTGACGTCACCTTACCCGCCCTCCCATCAGTCCTGGGAATTTTTGAATTCTTCACTCTTCCTGTTCGCTTGCTGTGGAGTGCTGCTGCTGCTGTGTGCTCCAAGATCAATGGCAGCTCATCGCAGCAAACGTGCTCCAGTCTGGACAACAGCAGAGGTGCTTGATCTGATAGGCATCTGGGGAGAGTCTGCCGTGCAGGCACAGTTACATGGCAGCCGGCGGAATTTCGACATTTTTGGCCAGATTTCTCAGGCAATGACGGAGAAGGGGTACGAGAGAGACACTCTGCAGTGCCGGTCGAAGGTGAAGGAGTTGCGGATTACGTACCACAGAGCCAGAGAGGCAAACCGGCGCTCCGGCTCAGTGCCGGCTACATGCCGATTTTACAAGGAGCTGGAAGCAATCCTGAGCGGGGATCCCACAACCACCCCAAAAGCTACCATAGCCATGTCGGCAATAGCACCTGAAAAGGACACCAGAGCAGACGGTGACGAGCTATTTGTCGACGAGGACGTGGAGGAGGAAGACGACATGGACGGTGATAGCGGTGCACCCGACCTAGGGAGCCAGGAGCTGTTCTCCACGCTGCCTGACCCAAGCTGCCCAGATTCCCTCTCCATGCTTTCTTCGGAGGCAGCAGAGGGAAGCCCCGGTAAGTTTCATCAGCAGTGGCTTCTATGCTACCAGTATAAGCTTTGCGGGTAAATGAAGAGCGGGCAGGAAATAGGCGTTTTTAGTTTCATCCTTTCTTTTCTTTTTTGGATGGGGGGTTTACCCCGCATTACATGAGCAGTGCATCAATGCATGCAGTAATTGCCAAGAAATCATCTCCATTGAGATCACTGAAGGTGTCCTCGATGTACTTCCACAGCCTACTAGTTAAATTCAATGGTAGAGCGACCATTTCCCCTCCCCCATAGAGGGAAACTCTCCCTTGCCAGTTGCAAAGCACGGCCGCGGGAACCATGGCCGCGCACAAGCCAGCAGCCTACGGTCCCGGCTGAAAAGCAGTTACATGCAGGATATGCATTCTGGCTTGCAGTGGCACTCTAAGCAGCGAGATATCGGCTTCCATGGCAGTGCCCTATGTGAAATAATCGCCCCAAGCACTGCAAATAGTTCACGGAGCTGTGTCTTGTCTCTGCAACCCTGCCCTCCCTTTTCAAAAGCCCTTTCAGTCCCCGGCAATGCCCTGTCCCGTGGGCACAGCGGAATGTGGCGGGAGAGCATCTTACCGTTTCCCTAACCAAAGTGAGAACAATAGCACTACTCATAATGTTTCATTTTTCCATAGAAACAACCTTCGCAGGTCGGTGGTCTGCACCAGCTGACTGGCTGAGACAGATAAGGAGGAGGCCTCGCAGGAGCAAGGAGGATATCTTCCAGGACCTGATGCAGTCCAACGAGGCATCAGCAAGGGAGACTAGACAGTGGAGGCGGGAGTGCCGGCAGGAGCGCAAAGAAAACAGTGGGAAAAGGCAGAAGCAGAGGGATGCCCTCATAAACATCCTCCAGGAGCAGACCCAGCTGATGAAGACCATGGTTTCCGGTATAAGGCTTCATAAGCCAAGGCATCAGTGGCTAGGCTGGGTCCCCTAGGATGACTATGGGCATCTCAACATCCCCAACAGTAATTTTATCATCGGGGAAGAAGGTCCCTGCTTGCAACTTATGGTACAGTTCCGTGTTCCTGAAAATGCGAGCATCATGCACCTTACCCGACCACCCCGCATTTATGTCAGTGAAACGTCCCCTGTGATCCACGAGTGCCTGAAGCACCATGGAAAAGTATCCCTTCTTATTAATATACTCAGTCGCCAGATGCTCCGGTGCGAGAATAGGGATGTGAGTGCCGTCTATTGCCCTCCCACAGTTCGGGAATCCCATGTCCGCAAATCCATCGATGATCTCCCGCACGTTTCCCAACCTCACTGTCCTCCGGAGCAGAACTCGATTAATGGCTCTGCACACTTGAGAAAGTGCTAACCCGACGGTTGACCTGCCGACTCCGAACTGATTTGCGACCGAGCGGTAGCAGTCTGGAGTCGCCATTTTCCACAGCGCGATCGCAACACGCTTCTCCATGGTGAGGGCTGCTCTCATTTTGGTGTCCTTGCGTCGCAGGGCAGGGCTAGCTCCTCACACAGTTCCATGAATGTGGCTTTCCACATTCAAAAGTTCTGTAGCCATTGTTCATCATCCCACACCTGCAAAACGATGCGGTCCCACCAATCTGTGCTCGTCTCTCGTGACCAAAACCGGCGGTGCACTGTGTGCAGATGCTCTGTGAAGGAGCTCAGCAATGCAGTGCTGTTGTCCTGCATGGCAGTCACCAGCCCGGAGTCATCCGAATCCTGGTCTGATTCAGAGCTGAATGCATACTGTGCCACTAGCCGAGATGTATTCATTATGCTGAAGGTGACAGTCGAGATCAGAGCTGGATCTATGTTGCTGCAAAAGGACTTCCGGGAAGAAATGCGCTAAAGTTGAAAATGGGCGCGAGTTGCTAGTCGCAACTGTTGTGACGCGAGGGGAACAGAATGCACCATGGGAAAGCAAGACTTTACCCATGGTGCACAGTGCTACTCTTCTTCTTCCCAGGAGTCTTAGCGAAAATTCGGGATGGAGGGAACTGTGGGATAGGTTCCCACAATTCAATTGGGTTTCTTGTGGAATTGCGAATTGCAGGGGGGGGCTGCTCTGTTCCGTCACAGGCAGTGTAGTGTGTACATGATCTTGTGCAACAAAAACCACGTGACTTTTAAAGCGCAACGGGCTTATTGCGCGATTATTCCTGTAGTGTGTACGTGGCCTGAGAATGTGTCAGGGTCATCCTGCAGGATCGTAAGAGCCTGGTAAGGTGTGACTGGCAGGCTGCAACATATGCACACAGTGACTTGTATGCTGGACACTCTGTAAGCAGTCCAGGCTGGAGGCTGCAGCAGAAAAGCAGTGTGAAGCACACCCCAGGTTTGAGGGCTGGGCTGATACAGCTAATCGTTAGTCTGACTTGTACCCTGGTGTGTCACAACCTTTGAGTTAATTGCTTCTCCAGTTACATTTTTTCCACTTTGCTCTCTTGGTGAGTAAATTACACCAATTTATGCTGTTTTATGCAATTTATACCACCATTTACATCCCTCTGAATCTGGTCCTGTGCAGTTTGTTGCCTTTTTGTTTGATCAGTATATGAAAACTGCAACAAGTCTAAACATTTGCATGAAGTGGAAATGATGCCATGGAATAAGAGTTTTTGTCTGAGTGTTAGACATTTCAAACAGTGGATATTCTCTGTAACCCTTATTATCTCTCTCTCTTATTGTATGTTTCTTCCTCTCTCTCATCCTACCTAAGAGAATGACTTGAGTCAGATAATTGAAGAATATGGTGGGCAGTTTGGCTGAATGCAAATTTTCAGGATCTCCTTCTTATGTGACTGAGTAGAAGAGGGTAGGATTTCAGAATTTTGTGTGGATTCCTGTGATCAACATTGCAGGAACCCAGTGAATGTAAGGTGAAATTGCTTAACGTCTATAAACCAAATTCTTCCTCAATAATTGTATGCTTGTTTGATCAGATTTCACCTAAGGAATCTCTCTCTTTGGGTACTTTTGTTTGTCATTTACTAGATTCTAGAAGAAGGAAAAAGAAGTGTGATTTGATAGGTGATGATTAAATTTACTGGAATGTGCATGGCTTCTTTCCCTTTGATGCTAAAATCTGGGGTCTGTCCATTAATATGTGAGGAATTAGGTGTGCATGCGTTTATCCTGTTTTTAATGTAGATTCATTTATTTTAAAAATGTGAGAGGAATGTATTGCATTGTAGTGACACTAAATTTTATTTCTTGCTGCCTTAATGTGCATCTGTTTTTAAGGAGTTTTTATACACAGGTGTTGCTCAATTAAAGTATCTTGGTGTACTGATTTGATTTTTTTTTTTTTTTTGTAAACAATATTGGTAGAAACGTGATGTTAGTCACATCACTAGCATACTACTGGAAGGTGTTCAAAGACTGGCGGTAAGAACCATATAAGAACCTATAAAGAATGGAATAGAACATATTGCATACGTACCTGCAACCCTGAATTAAACCTTGCTTTATTTTCCACATGCTTAAAAGTTTCCATATGATAATTCAGGATTAAAGGAAAACAATCGAATACGTGCTAAATACTAAAGTAGATTTTTAACAAATCTAAGAGTATGTTTTACTGCTCTGATGTCTGACTGGGGAGTTATACATGCACATCACAAAATGACTCTAATATTAATTTAAAGAATGTCTCTCCCTTCAGTTTTTTTAACTAGTGTACTGTTACACAACATGTTTGTTATATTGTTATGAAAATTGCCTAGAGATTCATTACTTGCAAAAGGCTATAAAAGTGCAATAAAATGACACTGATTATTGAGTCCCTTGAGCAATGTCTCCATTTTAGAAATTATAATCTCTCCTTTTGGAATGGTGATTGTAGCATTTGCATGGATTACCAGGAAAAATACAGAACTGATTGGTAGAGAAATAATGCCATATTATTTGGTGAGATCTTGTGAGAAATCCAGAAAAAAAAGAGTAGCAAACATTACATAGTTTTTTTTTGAAGGCATTCAGTTTTGTATTGCAAAAACAACGGAAGTCCTGTGGCACCTTAAAGACTAACACATTTTTGGGGGCATAAGCTTTCATGGGCTGAAACCCACTTCGTCAGATGGATCTGATGGTAAGGATAAGGGGTAAGGTCCTCTGAAAGAGAGTGTATAAAACGTTAAATTGAAATTATACTTGATCAGTTCAGTCATTTTGGAAATGTATATAACCAATAACTATGTTGTTGATATTGGTATGATACATCTTGCGACCATCTCTGCTAGGAACCAGAACTTCCCTAAAAGGCTACAATTTACTAAATCTATTCTTATACATGAAGCATTTGCACTTAAATATTGTCTCTGATTTTGTTTGTAAACTATATAATAAACTCCCCACAGCTTATGTTTTCCAATGTTGTGTTGGTAAGCAAGCTGGCATTTTTATGGTGTTCCTAATTTATTATGTATTTCATGGCGAAGGATTGTTTAATGTCAATAGCATCTTTCTTAAAGGTCATATTCAAGGATTTTTTTCCCCCATGATATTTGTGTGCCCATTTTAATTTCATATTGGAAAAACTAAGTCAGCAGATGTAATATACATTACATGTTATAATAAATCAAAACTAATTTGCCAAGAAACACTATTGAGGTGAAAATTTTAATTGTCAGTGTATTGGGGAAAACATCAGTTGTTTTATTCAGCACACTATTCTGTCTGAATAGCATTCTCACTGATTTTCCAATTACGGTTTTTAAAAATTATGTATTCCCCCATGTGTGATCTGAGAATTTTAGTGCCCATTAAAGTTTCTGGATTGACAGCCTCCATATTGAAGCCTATCTTAAAGCTAAGTGAGATGATATTTGTACAAGCTTTCCCACACTGCCAGTGTGCCTCAGTATTTCTGTGGAAGAACCAAACCTAAGTGGATAGTTGTCTCTACACCAGTAGTTCCCAAAATGTTTTTGGTGTGCACCTCCCCTTACTTGGTCCACACCCCACTGGAGGCTAGGAGCGATGGCCAGGGATGCGGCTGGGAGCAGGAATGGGGTAGGAGCGGAGCTGGGAACAGAGCGAGGCTGGATGTGGCTCCCTCCAGATCCTGTGCGGTGGCTGACCTGTGCCTCCCCTCCTCATATATTCCACCATGTACCCATAGGGAGGTGCCCCACTGCTTGGGGACCACTAGTCTACACCTTGGCCTGTATACTTAAGGGGTTAAATCTTCACCCCATTGAAATCAATGGTCAAATTCCCATTGACTTCAGTTGGTCCATGATGATTTCACCCAGAATGCCAACAATGGGACACCATCACACACGATATTGATTGGCATCTTTGTCATCTGACTACCTATAAGATGAGAAGTAGACTGAGGGGATCTATTATGAGTGGCTGTTAGGGACATAATTCATGTGTTTTGCTTTGTCCCATGGGACTCTGAAATAAGTACAGGGACTCTGGCTTTTCACAGACGGATGGCTGATCGAGTGCTTGTGATTGGCGGTGGAGGCAGAGAGCATGCTCTGGCCTGGAAATTGGCACAGTCTCCACATGTAAAACAAGTGCTAGTCGCTCCAGGAAATGCAGGAACAGCTGATAATGGAAAAATTTCAAATTCAGGTAATAAAAAGTAAATGAACAATATTTCAAGCTGTGCATGAATATAGGTGTGTGAACATAAACAAAAACTATTAAATATCACATGCTGAATCAGTAGAAATTAACAAAGAGTGTCTTATTTTCCACAAAGGGTACCACTGATTATACTACACGCAAATACTTTTTTGCTATGTGGTTTTTCTGAATTGTCAGACTATCTGAAAAAAACAGTGCATCACGTGTGTTTTTGATATAGCACCAACAGTTACAGTAAACAACACATGAGACTTGAGGACAGCTGGAACTAAATGGATCCTAACTAGACACAAAAACACGTACATTCTGAATTTGACGGATTTATTTCAGGTTCCACCTTCTTCAGTGGTAAAAGATCTGTTTCACTCACTGAATCTGACAGGTAGGTGTTTAAATGCCTGTGTATGTGAGAATTGGGCCTGAAGTCCATATCAATGAGAATCTTTCTACTGACTTTAATAGTCACTGGATCAAGCTTACAATTCAAGACTCAGTTGTGTTTCCATCGAATGCAGTTAGCATAAGGATTGAGTCTGTAGTATATAAAAACATCATGCAGTGATTTGAGCATTCTACAGTGGTTCGGCTGAATGGGATGTGTTACTAATGATGAAGTGCCTTTTTATTCTGGGTTAAACAATTTCAAAATAAATATTTAAAATAAAGCCCTTCAAGTTATAATGAATGTGAAAAACGCTGATCCACACATTATGTTTACACTGTATACACTATTTTCTGGTTTTTTTCAGTGAGCTAAATTGTAAGCTTACAGTCTCCCATAAGTATGGGGTAGCACTGTGATCTGAGCATGAGGAAGATGGGAGGGAAGGAATGGGAAGAGCTGTGGCTCTGCCCCTTAATGCACTCAGCAGGGAGGAAAGTGGGAAAACCCCCATACTCCATCTGGGAAGCACAGCTAAGCATCACCTCATGCTCAAGACACTGAGCAAATGCTTGAGCTGACCTTGTTGTCAATGTATTATGCACTATATACAATCCTGACTTTTCTTTTTAAAATGTGCTAGTCTATTTGTATAAACACATTTTTAAAATGTTTACTTGGGCTACCCACAATAAACAAAGTGTAATATTCAGTGACTGTATATTAATCAGATATTATGCATCACCTTCAATTATCTACTCTGGACTCTGTTTTTAATTTGTTCTATTTCAGTTTTGATAATATTTGAAAGCGCTTAGCACCTTTTAGGTTGTACAGCTCTCCTTTTGCCTACAATAGCCTATTCCAACACTTTATTGGCACTGTTTGGGAATGGCAATGGAATCAGAATCTCCCTTTGGGCTTTGATTTTTGTGTACACACTTGTAATTTAAATGTGTATCTTGATCTTTTTCAGCTGTGTTAGTCAGCAATCATACTATCCTTGCCCAGTTCTGCAAAGATCATAACATAGGACTTGTGGTTATTGGACCAGAGGCGCTCTTGGAAGCTGGTAATCATAAAATAAATTATTTTGTTAGAAAAAGCCAAGTGCCTCGAATTTACCTGAAAAGAGAAATAATCCTGCTGAAGTTCTAAACTGTATCCTACCTTAATTTTGTTGAAGTGAAAGAATATTCTAGGTTTTTCTCTGTAAATGTAGAAATTACTTTGTCTAATTTCTGCTTTGCGGCTATTTGCTGCTGTGTACCTATTAGACGCCATTGTGGGAAATGTGCAGTAACTGGATGGTATCACTGGAAGGCTTTGTAAAATAAGATTAAAGGTCTCTTGAAACCAACTGAGGAAATAGGTAACTTAATCCATTTGTAAAATAACATTTTGAGTATTAAACTGCTCCCTACAGCAAAGGACGTAGAAAGGTGCTTGTATGGTGCTTTGAGGTATTTCAGCTTCCATGGTAATATAGTGCAGCCCTGAATCTTTTCAGAGGACAAACATGAAAATGGTGATGATAAACTACACAAACCCATCAATAATGTAAAGATATTATAGAATAACTGCCTTCACCAAACAAGGCATTCCTCTAGAGAAATAGATCACATAATGGAACAGACCATCCAAATACCCCGAGATAATTTATTGCAATATAAGGAGAAAAAAAACCCAAACCCTCCACTCACATACCCCTACTTGTCACCTTCCACCCCAGACTGGAACAAATGAGATTTCATTAAACAATTACAGCTCATACTTGATGGGGACCACATCCTGAAGGAAATTTTTACTGAACCCACTCTCCTGGCCTTCAAACCAGCCCCCAAACTCTTAAACCGCATCATTAGAAGCAAGTTTCCTTTGATTGGCACACTCCACTTCAAAGCAGCACCAGACCTTGATATAACAACAGATGCAAAACCTGTAGACGCATCTTGAATGCTACAATGATCAATGTCAAGATCCATGGGTCCTACACATGCTTATTACCATATGTGATGTAACTTTTGCAGTGCACTAAATGCCCCAATAACAGCTATGTGGGTGAAACTAGACAGATGCTATGTTCTTGACCTCACACAGAAAAATAAGAGACAAAAACTCCCTATCTTCTGTGGGTGAATGCTTTTCGCAAAACCATCATTTCATATCTGACCTCTCAGTCCTCATCTTCAAAGGAAACCTCTACAACATCTTCAAAAGAAGAGCCTGGGTGCCTAAATTCATAACTTTTCTAACCACTAAAAATCATGGTCTGAATATGCCATAAATCTAGTGGCTTTATTACAATAACGTGTAATCCACTAACCCCCCATTTTTTGTCCTATGATTGGAACCCTGGCCACTTCACCATGAATGGTCTCTTAGAATATGTGTTAACTATTTATGTTAAGCAGTTTGTTCTATCTTATATCTTTCTGTGACATTCTCAGTACCTTTCCCAAACCTGAAGCAGAGTTCTGTGTAGCTCAAAACATTCTTTCACCAACAAAAGTCGGTCCAATAAAAGATGTTACCTTCCCCATGTTCTTTTTCTCTTTTATAGCAGTGGTTTGCAACCCCCTTTTTTTTTTTTTTTTCATTTGCAGACCCCTAAATAATTTCAAATGGAGATGCGGACCCCTTTGGAAATCTTAGATATAGTGGGTCAGCAGACCACAGGTTGAAAAGCATTGTCTTGCAGAATAAAAAGGCCATCTCATGGAGATAGTTGACTATTGAATGCATTTGTCTTTTGACTCTTTTCATTTATTAGGAATTGTGGATAACTTGATGTCAGCTCAAGTGAGATGTTTTGGTCCCTCAGCCAATGCAGCTCAGCTAGAGACCGACACAAGCTTTGCTAAAGCCTTTCTGGATCGTCATAGGATCCCAACAGCAAGATGGAAAGCATTTGCCAATCCTCAGGAAGCTTGTAGCTTTATTACCAGGTAAACCATTTGACACTTGAAGCTTAGGCACTCTTTTAAGTATCTGTACATTTGATCTTACCTCATGATGATACTTTTTTTTACTTGTATTTTATTAGCTACAAGTTATCATTAAGCTCCTTTTGTAATCAGACGAGGATGGCCACTGGGCAACTTTAATGGCACAAAGGGCCACAATGACAGTTTTCCAGAGGGTCAAGTGTCAGTTCAGAGGTTGTGAAGGAGTTTCTCTGTTAAACTATATGAGGATTACATTTGGCCATTCAGGATAAGGGAAACTCTAAATGAAAAATAACTTTTCATTAAATATAATAATATTTTCTTCAAATATTTTCTATATGGATCAGGCTCTCCTGTGCACAATTATCAATGACAGTCTCTTATTTATGGTGCACAGTGAAAGGACCTGCATACAGCTGACACTCAAATTCTTATTTGGTAAGGGCTAGATTATATCTTCCTTACTCCTGTTGGTGAGAAGTCCTCTGTTCTGTTCTAGAGTCAGGCATTAGCTCCACATTTTTTTCTTTTATGCCATGTATTAAGTGGGTATTATCAATGAGAACACTCATTTAAAAAACATCTTACTGCTTTTTATCAAAACAATATCTATATTCTTTTGCAGTTGAGCAAGGGAACATTGATGTGTAAACCATAAGAGAATATGTAAGACGAAGAAGAGATGTTTATATCCCAGATAGGCAGGCCAAGCACTGCAGAATAGGAGCTTTGAGTGCCTGCTCCTGCTCCTGTTTAAGTCCAGTATTGAGCTTTGTGACAGTGGATTAAAATATGAAAAAGAAAACATGCTAGATCAGAAAATGTGTGTCTGCTTGTATGATGGTATTATGAATCAGCTGTTCAAATAGTCCATTTAGTTTTGCTATCCAATATCTGAGGGAGAAGGAAAGAGGAATTATCATCCTGAATTGGCCAATAAATTACTGTGTGCTCAAAGAATAAATACTATAATGTTGAGTGAGATGCATCATATTTCTCATGTAGCAAAGAAGGTGAGTCTCTGCTTTAAGGGCAAAAGCTATGACATTAGCTATGAGTGTGACCTGCACAGTAAGTCATTATCAGAGCCAGGACTAGACCTCAGAATTTCTGATTCTCGATCCTGTGCCTATGCCACAAGACCTCATTAACTGTATCTGACATGTCAGATTGGCACAGTCAGGTACATTTAATGTACTATTATTCCTCAGAAAAAGGGGAAAATCATAGAAGTGCTCATCTTAAAATTTTACATTTTAGAGGATGCACTGGAAATGTCTGGTGCTGACTCTAATGTCCCCTGCCATCACTTATAGCACCGACTTTCCTGCACTGGTTATAAAGGTTGATGGCCCAGCTGCTAGAAGAGTAATTATTGTATCCAGCAAAGAAGAAGCTTGCAGAGCTGTGCAAGAGATTTTGCAGGTAATCTACCCTGTATTTAAGTACTGCAAGTCTGATTCCTGGTGCCCACTAGCCTGGAAAAACCGAGTTTGAGACTCTCACTCCATTCTATAGCCTGAGCAGAGAAGTGATTTCATCACAAAGCCCACTGCTTTGTTGGTCTGAGAGCTAAATGGACCTTGAAACTGAATTATTTTTTTAATCCAAGGCAGTGTCTCCAGCTCAGTGTAGTTGTAGTGGCAAGCTTGCCCACCTGTTGCCTTTGCTATTCTTGTTCTGGGTAAAAGGAAGGCTTGCAAAGCTGCTTCCGGGTTCCTTGTCCATGCACATATCTGAGCTGAGTTGCTCTGAGAGGTTTCCACTGATTTCTTTGACCCCTTCTCAGGACAATGGGTGTTGTCCAGTGCTCTGTGCTCAGTTTCTCCCTCTAGAGCCCTCATTTTGTACCTGTGATCTCCATCCCCTGTGTAAGCAGTGAAGTTCTGGGTTCTGTGGCCCCCTCACTGATCTGAGGGTGGGTGGGCTGAAGTGATGAAGTGGAGATGCTCCTAACGTTTCCTCGGAGTGTTGTGTGCACACCTCAGGTCCCCATATATGTTACTCATGTATTTTGGTGATGGGACCCTGGTGTGTGATCATTGCAGAGGCCACTAGAGGGCAGATGGGCCTTCCCCAGCCATATGTATATAGATCTAGCCAGGACACCCTCTGCCCTTCTTCAATCAGCTGCAGCAGGAGAGCAGGGCAGCGGGTGTGGCCACCTTGCCTGGGAAGGAGACAGAGGACTGGGGACGGACAAGGGGATGACTCTGGGGGGTGGGTGGGTGGCTGGAAGAGCCCAGTTTCCTTCTTGAGGGATTGGGGAAGCAGTGCCTGAGAGTTTGGGCACTCAGGCCCTCCAGTTGGTCACTGCTGTAATTTATAATTAATCTGCTAACGAAGTCTTTCTACACTGTGATCCTGAGAACAAATAAACCCTTCTTATTCCCATGCTGGCTGCGAATGGCATCTAACTGCACAGTGGAGTTCATTGCGTCATGGCCCCTTTGAGGGCATGTAAGAGCTCCCCAGAGTCCAGCCCAGGGTAACTCATGGCAGGGGCGCTTAGGCGGAACAGGGATGCTGAACCCTCTGAGGCCAGATTCAGGAGTGTGTGGAGACCAGAGGGAGGCAGACTCTGAGCACTGGAATCCCGATTGGCTGTGCCCCGAGTGGTTCCAAGCACTGTTCCTGCGGGACTCCATCACAGCTTGTCATTGCTTTGGTGATCTCTGCCCACAATCCTAATAAACTGGCTCTTTACATTGCATTGTTTTTCCTTCTGTTTGTGGTATGGTCAGAGGTGGCCTTTGGCTATTGGGGGCCCTAGGAGAAGGCCCATTTTGGGGCCCCCACTGGCCTGCCAGGCCCCCCATATGCCTCTAAAGCCCCAGCTTCCCGCCACCAGCCCCAGCCCCAGGGCCAGCTCCTCCTCCTCCTGCAGATTGCAAAGGTGACTTCTGGGGCAGGTGAAGCAGGCGACGGGGCCTCTTACTGCTCAGGGCCCTAGGTGTGTACCTGCTTTGCATACTCCAAAAGCCACCTTTGGGTATGTTTCTTTTTTTAAAGAGAAGACGTGATCTAATTGATGGATGTCACAAGTAATAATGAAAGAATATTTTTAATGCAGGATAAAATGTTTGGAGAGGCTGGAGAGACGGTTGTCATTGAAGAACTTCTGAAGGGGGAAGAGCTGTCTGTATGTTCAGTTTTGGCTCAATAGTTTGGTCACAAATGCTTTTTATGCACTCGTATTGCTGTTACACTTTTTGCCTAACAGCATGAATTCTCCATTTTAAATAGCTTGTGCTTTTATATTGCACCTACATAAGTATGTAAAACATGTATTCTGATCTCATGGTAGTCAATGTACATTCTCAGTACAACTTGATTCTACACTAGCCATAAATGTGTAGTAACTGATCTCTGGGAGGTTAGGAGGAATTGATCCTTTAGAGGGGAAAAAAGTAACGTAAAATATTTGCTGATATTTAATATATCCACTTTGCTATAATTCTTGTTACATCATAAATTTTTGCCTCAATGCTCTGTTTACTTTTTTTCTATCTGTAAATACAGTTGTGGTGCCTTCCCTATAGTAGACTATAAATTACTGATCCACAGGATACAATTTAAGCTTACTTGTATATTAAAAGTTGGAATGCTGTGCCATAGAAGATGAGCTCTGTACACAATGTAATATTTCGCACTCTTTTTAGGCCTTGATCCTTTTTCGTTAGAAGAGTAGTGAAGCACTGGAATGTGTTGCCTAGGGAGGTGGTAAAATCTCCGTCCTTATTGGGTTTTAAGGTGTGGCTTGAAAACCCCTGTCTGGGATGGTGTAATTGGGATTGGTCCTGCTTTGATCCGGGAGCTGGACTAGATACCTCCTGAGGTCCCCTCCAACCCTAACCTTCTATGATTCTATGACAAATTCTTACACATATACTTAACATTAAGCACTTGAGTGTTTCCATTGAAGTCAGTGGGGATAGTCACATGCCTAAAGATAAACAAAAGTTTAAGTGGGCTTCAGGATCAGGATCTTAATATACCAGCCCTGATAATACAATAGAAGGGAATTCTTATATGGGGCCCTAACCGGCCAAACCCACTGTCTCCAGAATTCTTTGTTAATAGCAAAATAAATAATTGAGACAGGCTACTTCTTGTAGTCAGTGGATTTGCAGTTTCATGAATTTGCCCCATTGTTTCCTAGTTTTGAACTTTAAATACTAAGGACAGGGCCAAATCTGTTACCTTAGCTGACTTCAGTGACTATAGAAGATAGCCATTTGAGTACAGTCTGTGCTGTTTATATTTCTTCACAGTGCCTGTGCTTCACCGATGGTGTCACTGTTGCCTCTATGCCACCAGCCCAGGTCTACAAACGGTTAATGGATGGAGACCAGGGCCCAAACACTGCAGGGATGGGAGCTTATTGCCCAGCGCCTCAGGTATAGTGATTTTTCAGTTTTATTTTCTAGTTACTCATGAAATTAAGCATTGATTAATTTGTTACTAAGGGCAGAGTTCTGTTGCTACTGTACAGTCAAAAATCCCTCTGAAGCCAGTGCTTTGTTTTCATAAGGATAGTGATCCCGAGCCCTATTTTTCTTTCTTGGACTTCAGGTCTGAGTTCTCCCTTCTGTTTCTTCCAAGAGTTTTAGGCATGGTGTCCCTCTCATCCCGTTAGCAACTTGTTCCAAAATGAGCATGCACTTCCAGAAACAAAAACATGGACCTGTTTAATTCCCTGCATGTGGGGAGGCTTTCTGTATCTGAAACATGACCTTAGTTAATGACTTGAGAATTGTTACTTTTTTTGTAACAAAGAGTGTTTGTGTTAAGCACCCCAGATGCTTAACACAATTAACATGGGGAAGGAACATAAGCAAGAACAGGTAAAAGAATATTTAGATAAGTTAGATGTATTCAAGTCAGCAGAGTCTGATGAAATTCACCCAAGAATACTTAAGGCGCTAGCTGAAGCATTAGCTTTGATTTTCAAGGACCCATGGAGGATGGATGAGGTCTCTGAGGACTAAAGAAAGGCAAACGTCTTTTTAAAAAGGGGGAAAGAAAAGAAGACCCGAGGAATTATATACCAGTCAGCCTAACATAGATATCTGGGAAGCAATGTTCCCTCTAAGCTAATGATACAGCTAAGCAAGTTATGGTATTTGTTGAGTGGCAATTTGTGAGGCATGGTGCCTCATGGGCAACGGTTTTTTGGCGCTGGAAGCATCAGCAAGCCCAAGTACCTTAATTCAAAAGAAATGCATAAATGTTGTCTTTTCGTTTGAACTTTAATAAAAATGTTAAAATGAAATACTGTAGTTTTATTAATTTACTATGGGTCGGGCTGGAGAGAAGAAAAAGAGCCGCGGCCGGGGGAGATCGGGCTGGGGAGATTGAGCTGGGGAGAGTCTCGGCCGGGGAGATTGGGCTGGGAAAAAGAAGGGATGCGGGGATCGGGCTGCGTGGGAGTTTGTAATAGGTACGCGGGACCCGCACAGCTTAGAGGGAACATAGCTGGGAAGATAGTGAAACAAACTTAAACAAATTTCTAAGTATGTAAAGGATAATAGGTATTAGAAGAAAAAGAAGGATCAGGTCCACTCAGGAACAGGAAGGGTAAATGGTGCTTTTAATCACTACTGCTTGTTCCCCTTACACATCCAATGTAGGGGGAAGCAGCCACATTCCCGCCTGGACCTGTGTAAGTAAGCCCAGAATACAGGACTCACAAGACGTATATACCTTTCTAATATGCTAAATACAATATACATAAGGCAACAGGTGCATGCATAATACAACAGATTACATCATGCCTAAATCCTTACATGGTTTCCCTATACTTAATATGCAGGTTATATTATTAGATTATACTTAATATACAGCATATAATCAACCCATCCCTGTTATTGTTTATGGCTCATTTGGGTAGCAAATATAGTTCTGACCAGTGAAATGTTCCAAGTTTCTTGCCCTGTCTGGTACCTTGCTTACGTCACTTGTTTACCAGAGTAAAGTTAATGGTTTTCTAGTAGGACCATCACAGTAGATGGTTACCACTTAGCCATCAGTGGTTTCCATTTAAATTTCTTTTGTTAGTTGTATGTTGGTGCTTCTCAGCCAAAGCTGTTTGTTTACACAGTGTCTGTGCAGAAAACAGGTTTGATTTCTAATAATTCCAGTGGAGATTTGATTAATAACTCCACTGGCCAACTACCCAGATATTATAAAATATAAATTCCCTACAATAGGGTAATAAGTAATAGCCGATATGGATTTGCAAAGAATAGATCATGTCAAACAAACCTGACATCCTTCATTGACAGGCCTAGAGGATATGGGAGGGTGCAGCAGATGTGATGTATACTGAGAAGGAAATCCAAGATGGAGTCTGTCTTGTTCTGACCCTGTTTTGGCCTGTAAATTGATTCTCCTCTGCTTGTTGGGGATGCTAGACTTACTGTCTCCTTTCAGTCATTAAGCATAGTTAAGAAACTAGAATGAATCCTTTTCTGTATGACTCCCTCCCCATCAGCACGGTAAAAGTTTGTCAAGGCTACTGAGTACCGTAAATTGTAATAACATTAGAGAGTGTTTAGAACAAGTTGTGAGGATAACCGGTGAACAAGTGTTATCCTTTAGTAAAAACATCTTGCATATATCCGTCATCTATTGACATGTATATGTCTCATGGTTGTAGAACAAAAAGTTTTGTTTCTTCTCTCATCTGTCAATATTAGCAAATGTAACCCAAAAATGTATAAAAGTGTAAGCCAGCCTTTGTTTGGGGCTCTCTACCTTGGAGTTTTACTCTGAGTGTCAGACTGCCATTCAGCTGAATAAAGCCTGATCACACGCCCTCGATCTCTGTCTATTTGGTCTCAGCTGGAGAACGAGCCTCAGGGTGGGGGGGTGCCTATCAAGGTCCTCTTGACCTAAGAGGGCCCCTCCTAAAATTCCCCAACAATACTGATTTTAATAAGATTTTTGACATTCTTATAAACAAACTAGGGAAATGTAGGCTAGATGAAATTACTGTAAGGTAGACGCACAGGGGTTGAAAGACCGTACTCAGAGTAGTTGTCATTCGGTCTGCTGTCAAACTGAGGGAACATAATAACTAGTGGGGTGCTGGATGAATCTGTTTTAGGTCAAGCAAAACAAACAAGGAGTCCTGTGGCACTTTTAAAGACTAACAAATTTATTTATCACAAGAGCTTTGCTAGGAGAAAATCCCACTTCATTTTCAGAGCGTCTGACGAAGTGGGATTTTTCCCCAGGAAAGCTCATACAATAAATAAATGTGTTAGTCTTTAAAAGTGCCACAGGACTCCTTGTTTGTTTTGCTGAACTAGACTGACATGGCTATCCCTCTGGAACTTGTTCTAAGTCCAATGCTACTCAACATTTTCATTAATGGCTTGGATAATGGAATGGAGTGTATGGCTACAAAATTTGTGGATGATGGGTGGGGTTACATGAGCACTCTGAAGGCCAGGATTAGAATTCAAAATGACCTTGGGTATGAAATCAGCAAGATGGAATTCAATAAAGATAAATGCAAAGTACTACACTTATGAAGGAGAAATCAAATACATAAGTACAAATGGGGGCATAACTGTCTAGTCAAATGGTAGTACTGCTGGAAAGTATCTGGGAGTTACAGTAGCTCACAAATTGAATATGAATCAACAAGGTGATGCAGTTGCAAAAAGGCTAACAACACTGCAGGGTGTATTAGCAGGTGTGTCGTATGCAAACAAGAGAGGAAGTTGTCCTGCTCTTCTCAGCACCCTTGAGGCCTCAGCTGGAGCGCTATGTCCAGTTCTGGGAGCTACACTCTTTCAATGTGTTCGTGTCTTTCCCAGAGTCCAGAGGAGAGCAACAAGAATAAAAAAAGCTCTAGAAAACCTGACCTATGAGGCAAGTTTTAAAAAACTGGGCATGTTTAGTGTTGAGAAAAGAGTGAAGGAGGACCTGATAAGTCTTCAGATTTGTAGGGGTTGTTATGAAGAGGACTGTGGCCAGTTGTTCTCCATGTCCACCCTGGGTATGACTGGGCACACAGGCACAAGCCCCAAGTCTCAGCACCAGTGCCTGGAGTCTGCCTGGGGACCCGGGGCCAGGCCACTGGCCAGTGGTGGCAGGATCCGGCTCTGCCCCCAGTTGGGGACACGGGGCTGGGGGCGGCGGGAGCCGGATTGGGGCCAGCGTGGCAGGGGGTGGGGCCTGAGCCCGGGCCCTGAATCTGTTTTGGGGGGCAGTGACGCCGCTGATGACCACTGAAGGCAGGACAAAAAGTAATGGTCTTAATCTGCAACAAGGGAGACTTAAACTAAATGTTAGGAGAAACTTCCTCCTGTAAGGATAGTTAAGTCTGGAACAGGCTACTGAAGGAGATTGTGGAATCCGTGTCATTGGAGGTTTTCAAGAACCAGTTAGACAGACATCTGTCAGGGACAGTGTAGGTAGTTGGTCCTGCCTCAGCAGGGGCTGAATTGAATGACTTCTCAAGATCCTGCAGAAATAACAAAATTTGTTGGGTGAAAATAAGCATATTGGAAGAATGTTACCGTTTTTAGAAGATGACAATGTGGGAAAGAAATGTTGTGTGATGGATCTTTAACCAGTGAAAGAGCTTTTTAATAATAATAAAAAAATCTTGGTGCTATCTTAACCTGTTTTCATTGTAATTTAAATTCAGGCACTTCTTATGTAAACATGCCAACTTAGCTGGTATCAAATGAATGAGTTATAGTCATTGCTTTTTAAAAGACTCAGATGAAGTTTTAATAAAAGGAAACATAAAACAAAAGACTTACACTCTCAATTTGGAATTGTTCATCAGATTCCTGAAGCTCTTCTAGAGAAAATTAAAGACTCTATCCAACATGTTGTTAATGGTATGAGACAAGAGGGAATAACATATGTAGGTAAGTGCTTACCTGAATGACAGAATAAGGACATGTCTAGTAATTATACTGGATTGTTTTTGAACTCCAAATAGCATTCTTTTTTGAGGAAGATATCTTAAATCTCCTCAGCGTTGTATGTATCTCTTTTTTTTGAGAGAGAAGAACCTTCATTTCTACTCTGGGTGGCATTTCAGGAGTTTTATTGTGTTTGCTTTTTCTCATAGTTGGGGAGGTGGAGGGACTATGAATTTCTGAGATATAAAACAGAAATATCAACTGGATTGTGAAAGACTTGTTAGTTGCATTGAGTAGTAGGGAAGCCTGCATTTGATCTCATCACAGTCACTTTTTTCAAAGGGAGAGAACTGAACAAGAGTAGGCAAAAGATATTCAAGTTTTTCTTTTACAAAAACTGTTTCCTGATGAGCCCTGCGTATTACACAGGATGCAGAGGGTTGATCCTTAATTCTACATGTTTGTTTTATTAAATTAAGCTCTAGAGTTTACACTTCTCTTCAATAATGAAAGATTTTTCAGTACTGTCATGACATTCATTTGCAAAAGGGGATGATGCAATATGAAAGCATTGTCAGCTGTCACGTCATGTCAGTGGATTTAATGTGCCATCAAAACCATGAGGATCATGTATGTAGGAAAGTGGAACCCAATCCTGTGAAGTGTCAAGTGTCTCTTAATTACTTAGTCTATTACAGTGCCCAGAAGTGAGCTAAGAAATCTATGGGTGGTGAGAATGATCAGTGCCATGTTGGAGGCGCTTACAGGGTTGACTTTTCATCCATATCATTCTCTACAGCTGTATTCAGGAACCTAGCAATAAAGGACTCATTTCAGTTCCCCATATGTTTGTATGTATTGTTGCAGATAGTTTACAAATAGTGATGGTAGTTACTGTTAAATAATTAATTTAAATAATTTTTAGATTTAGTTTGATGAAAATTCTTGACAGTGGATTTTAGCTTGAGATTTTTTTGTCTTGTAAAAGTGAATAAAAATACGGCGACTACTATGCATTGCAATGTGCCATGGAGACGTCTCTCAATTATGTGTAGGCATAGCAGGATTAGATTTTTCTCAGTAAATGTGGTAAACATCAGTTTTTGCTATACACACAAACTGATGAAAAATATTTTAATAGGGTATAATTGAAATGTACAGATAGACAAAGTAAGAAAAATGCTGCTTCAGAATCCATTAGTTTGATTTAAGGATATTCACTTTGTATTTCTTGTCATGTGGTTTTGACAACTTCTGTTTTAACAGTTAAAAAGCTTTAACTTTTTGAATCTCAACACCTTCTGTCATTAAAGAATTGTTTGACCCCACCCATAATTTCTTAGAACTTTGAACATTTTAAATCAGGGGTGGACCAAACTGGCTCACAGCTAGGCACCAACAATTTTGCTTTTGGTCCCCAGAGGGTGCTCCTCCACTACATTCTGCAGTGGAGCGAGGCAACAGGCTTCTATACTGGTCGCCATGGTGACCAGAAACATTGATTTGTCAAGGCTTGATTTAAATACATTTAGAAAAACCCCTTTAAAATAAACTTTAATCTTTGTTGAAATTATAAAAAAATAAAATTGAATTCTGCAGAGCCAAGCTAGACAGTGCAATGCAATAAACAAAAGCCTCCCCTTTACAGGGGTTATTTTTTGGGAGATCTTTGTGCATTTTTCAAGGTCTCTTTATGCCTTCAGAGTGGCAGCAATTAGTAGGCCTTGACAGAGGGCAGCCATGTGTTCAGAGACACTCAAATGTTTCTGAACCAATCCTGTCCTTCTCTAGTATCATAAGTAGTCTACCACAGAATACATTCGCTATGGCATTGCTATGTACTTTGCTGGATTTTATGAGATTTTTAAAGGATTGCCATAGAATACAAACTCTTGGTAGAACCCATGATGCAGATTGCCTGGAATTTACATAAATTTATCCCACATTTCAGTTTACTGCATTTAAAGAAAGTGGAAAAATTGCTTTGAGCTAGCTTGTGTAGTTCTGCTTTCTGTTTAGGTGTGCTTCAAACAGGATTAATGCGTACCAAAGATGACGATGTGAAAATTTTAAACTTTAAATGCAATTTTGGTGATCTTCATTGCCAGGTGAGTACAATATATTGGAAGCCTAAATATGCTCCATGATCTACACTAGACTATAATAATTTGCTACTGATGTAGTTTATGTAATTTAACAGGATTTATGTCATATCTACCACAAATTAGGAAATCTATAAAAAAGCATTGTAGAGAATGTAGCAGTAGTTGTTAGAAATTCGCTTATTAGCATTTATCTTCTATGAAATGTTCATTGAATTAAAGTTTGCAATTGATGTTATTGCTCAAATTGTGGTTTTCTGAGTAGTAAAGTACAGTATTAAGAGTCCAGACTTCTTTGTGCTAAGTAATTTCACACTTAGTCTCTACAGGTGATTGCTGCTTTCTGCCTGTTGCTAATAAAATTGAATGAAATTTTCTCAGTGATGGTAAATTTGTCAAAAATACATTTTAGGGATACTGAAACTATTTGAATTCAGGTTGAATTTGTGGAATAGTTTCAGCTGGAAAAAACCCATAAAATAAAAGTCTTGGAAATGTCAAAATGGTTCATTCAGAAAATGTCAAAATGAGCTGTTTAGAAAATATAGTTTTGAAACAAATGACAAAAGAAAATGTTTTGACACAAACAAAACATTTGGTTTCTTTGGGTTTTGGTTTGAAACTAGCTCTTTTTTTGTTTGTTTTCAAACTTTTTTTTGTTTGGTAACAAAACAGAAAAATCAATTATTTGCCTAACTTTAGTTTCTAGGAATAATTACTGCAAATTTATGCTCACTTATTGTTTTCCAAATCTGCAAATGTAGAAAATATATCCTATTCTTCAGAACAGTTTTGCTCATTGAATTGAACTTCTTATGTTTTTAATTCTCGAAGAAAACCTTAAATAGTTTTTGATATTTCAGCAGCTCAGCAAAATATTTATTTAACTAAATTGCTGAGCACACGTCTGCAGGTTATTCTTCCACTGCTTAAAAATGATTTTTACGAGGTGATTCAAGCAACAATTGATGGCAAACTCTGCAGCTGCATGCCAGTTTGGTCTGAAAACCTCACTGCTGTGTCTGTGGTTATGGCAAGTGAAGGATACCCAGGAGACTATGCGAAAGGCATGGAGGTAACAGGTAACTTCTTTATTTATTCCAGTTCAGCACTATTTAGGGGCCTAGTAAATTACCAGAGAGATACATTTTTGCTGGTCCTGAGCAGGTGCATAGAGAGAAGGAACCTTCCCCATCACTTTGCTTAGGGCACAGTCATCATCATGGAAATATAGGTTTACACACTCATTCCAAGTACCACAGCGGCTGGCAGTTTCAAGACATACACCACTTTAAGGAGCAGACTGTGGCTTAAAGTTGGGCTGAGAAAAGATCTCTATGCATTTGATGGTACTGGGGGGATTCTGGCTGACTCACTCAGAATTCCTCAGGAGACTTTATGGGGGACACAAACTGGAGTGTTACCCTTTCACCTATGCTATCTCAGCTTTGCTGGCTTGTGGGTTAGGTGAGCCAGTTCTCTCAGCCAAAGCGCCTCTGGGGAATGCATGCTAAAATTGGAACACCATTATCTTGGCCTGAGTAATGCTGGAATCTATTAATCTTATTGACAGAAGCAGAGTGTACTTCCCCTACACAATACCTGGACTGCATGTCCTTCCTCTGCAGCAGCCAGCAGGCCTGAGCAGTGCAAAGAAGAGCCCATGTTACAAAGTCCCTACTGCAGCATGAGCTCCTAAAGGAATTGTGTCAGAGTCAGCAAGGAGAATATTGTTGTTCCATTCCCTCAGACCATCCTCCTCCAGTTCAGTTAGCATCTTTTTTTGGCTTATCCCCATAGTGTGCTAGAGAAGTTTATATTTCAGTTACAATAATCCTAAAACTATACATGAGGAACTTAAAAAAAAAAAAAGTAAATGCAAAGACACCCTTGGTTAAGCTTGACACTTTATTCATAATCCATTGCTTTGTGTGCATACATTTAACCCCCTGCAACTCCTTAACTCTTCAAGATAGAAGGAAATGAGGATCTTTGCATATCACAACTGGAATATGATTGCCCTGTGCATTTTCTCTGTGTTTCTTACATTGTACCACAGAATGTGAAAAAAATAGATGCCAGAATAAACCCCTTAGGCACAGGGATTAAAGTGAAATGAGTCATGAGGCATACACAGCTCCAGTTCAGCTCTGACCGTCAGTGCAGTTTATATTATTACCAAGGAGAGCAGTTCACTGTGGGCAGCTATCCCACCATGCAAGTAAAAAAGGGGTCTTGCTGGTAAAACCAGTTTCTTGTCTACTGTGAAATCAGGAGTTGCTTTGTTGGAGTTTTCTGCCTAATGATGACAACAACAAACCTCCCCTGCTCAAAAATAACAACAATAAAATCCCCAAATTCTCCTCCCTCCAAAAAAATAAGCTTCACTTTTTTTTTTCTTTTTCCCCTGATAAGTATTAAAGAATTAAAGGTTGTTGTTTAAGCAAGTTAATGACTGGGGTGATGAGACATCCATCTATAGGTATTTGAAGGGTGCAGATTCTCTAGTGGGTGAGGAATGGTTCAGCGTGGTGAGCAGTACAGCTAGATCTAATAGGTTGAAAATGAACATACAGGATGAGTATCAGGAAAATATTCCAAGCAGAGAGCTCTTCTGAGCTGTGGAATAGTATCTAAAGGGAAGCCTTGTTTCTAGAGCCATTTAAAATTTGACTGGAGAATTTCTTAAAAACCATAGCGTTGAAAACAGTCTTGCTGTGGCAGGGGGGATAGATTTGATGTCCTGATGTGTCCCTCTTGGTCTATGAACTGGTGCCCTTGAAGGCAGACTCAGCAGGAAAGAAGTTAAGAATAAAATGGGCATGTGAAGTGAGTTACCCTCTCATGCTGAAAGTGGTCTTTTCAGAATACAGACCCGGGAGGAAGCGTAAGGAAGCTTATACTACAACTGCCTGTGCTTTGAGGGAAAGAAGAACTTCAGCCTCCAGAATTATATTTAATTTGAAAAGAAAAGAGACCTAATTTTGCGTTCATTTCGTAGGACTTCTTCAAGCAAGAGAGTTAGGGCTGGAGGTGTTCCATGTGGGTACAGCAACGCAGGATGGTAAAGTGGTGACTGATGGTGGCAGAGTCCTTACAGTAACAGCTATCAAGGAGAATGTGATGTCAGCAGTGGAAGAAGCCTACACAGGAGTAGCAGCCGTATGCTTCAAGGGTGCCATTTACAGAAAGGACATTGGTTATCGGCCTGTACATTTCCTCCAGCCGTCTATGTATGTAAGCAAGGGCACTAGCAGAAATAGATGTTTGCCTAGTCCAAAGCCATTCCTATTCTGATTTTATGATGAGCAACAGTTTTATGCAGAAAATGTCACTGTAACCATAAATGTGCCCTTCTTTTCCATTTCAGAGACCTGATATGTGATGATGTAAGTGTAGACCCTATAACCAGCAGTGCTTTGATTAATCAGCCTGAACCACCAACTGCAAGTGGTGATAGATCAGGTAAGGCCTGATGGTTCTACAGCCTTCCTCTCTTTTTAGTGAAACCTGAATTCCTCCTTAGAAATGAGCAGACTGACCTTTCTGCTCAGGCTAAATGCCTGGTATTAGTGTCACCAATGAGGCGATAGCACTTGTGCTAGATTGAACCAGGACTTAAATCATCTTGACCAAAGAGAATTCTCATTTTCTTCTGGCTCCTCCTTGTTTATTAAACCAACCACTTAAGTTAAACAAGGGGAATGACATTTCCTGACATCATTGGCTTGAACTTTGATATACTAGACAGGGGAATTTGTGGAATGGGAGCTTGTGGAGTGAATTGTTGGAGCATAAATTTATTAAGATTGCCTGTGAGCTGACAAAGCTTGGGTAACACTGCACTAGACTGGAGCAGTATAATAAACCTTGCCACTGGCTTGTTAGTAGAATTTATTATGTTAGCATCCCAGCCTCGTGTATTGTATTAGTGGAGTATGATAAGCAGACAGGTATCTGATCTTGCTATTGAACACTGAATTTGAAGTCTGTTGGTTCAGACTGCTTTTTGTTAGCAACAGCCATATTGTCTGAGGAAGGCTTTCTGTTATATAATTAGTCTTCCTTGTTTCACTTTAAAAACTGTCAGCTAACAAAGGATAAGTTGATACATACTGGTCACATTGACCTTTGCTGTAGATGCACTATAATTTACAAAATATTAACCAGTATGAAGTAGATATGACGACATGAAATAAGTGATTTCAGGATCTGAGCGTGATGTGGTTGTGCAGGTTTCTAGTTCAGTTGGTTGGAACAGTAATAAATTGTCCAAGCACTAATGATTTCCACTAAGAACTATCTAAAAATTGTCCTTGGCTTTGTACTTGACAGGCAGCTGTGGAGTGCTGAGTGGCTGTACTGATCTCTTCGACTTGAAAGCATCTGGTTATAAGGATCCTATCTTGGTATCACGAACTAAAGGCCTTGGAACTAAACTGCAGGTAACCGCTGGCATGCCCATAGCAGAGCTTGTGTTAATTGCTGAGAATTTTTAAAACAGCACAACTTATTACACCACGTACAATGCTGAGCTCTGTAAAGACACTACAGGTACGTCTGCGCTGGGATAAAAGACTCATGGCTGGTCAGGTCAGCTGACTTGGGCTTGGGCTGCTGGACTAAAAACTGTGGTATTGATGTTTGGACTCATACACTCATAATAAATGCCCTGCACCCACCAACACCACCAGCCTCCTACAGCCTCAGCACCAAAAGTATTTTGCACTTCCTAGAATTAAGGTAATTGAGCCATGAGTGTATATATTTGTGAGGAAATGATGGTTCTAGAACAGCAATGATGATCTTTTGGCTCCTGACTGTTCCCTACTGCAAAGATCTGACTGGCTAAGCCTCAAGTACCACTGCCCCCCCCCCGCCATCCTTTCCCCAATCGGCAGAGGACTGTCCCCAACTCTTGCTTTCATTCCCTCACTGCTGAGACCTTCCCTTGCCTGACAAGAGTTTGCTGATGCCCATCAGTGGTGTTTGCTAGCTGAACCAGAGGGATCATTACAGTGTGACAAAAGATGCTGGATGACTTAACTCCACAGTGCTCCCAGTCCCCACTAGGGCGGGGTGAGAGAGACCTGGCTTGCAAACCAAACCCAGATTTGCATGTGAGCCTGATCCAGCACCCACTGAAGCCAAAGGGAGTCTTTACTTATGTTTTTCCTCTAAATCTTTCCGTACTGAGTTCTTCTGCACTGGAGTTGTTACACCAGTGTAGCTATATCAGTGCAATTACCCAGTGTAGATAGGGCCTAACATCCAGCCCTACATAGACTTTTTTTTTGCTAGTTTCATCCAGTGTAGCTGTAAGCTACCAGGATAAGTTGTGCTGCTGCAAGCCCTGAAGGGCATCATTGCACTGTGTCCTCATTAGTGGTGAGCATCAGTGTAACTGCTCTGCCATACGTCTAGCAATGTACTACATTTGCAGTTATCCGAGTATACATTTCCCTACTTTAGAGAAGCCCTCAGTGACCGTTGTTCTGGGAGGCAGAGGTGAATGGATGCAAGTAATATGGTAATCTTAAAAGCCATTTAAAAGTCACCCTTGAGGAAACAAGATTTCATTGTATGCACTGATAAATTGTATAGTCAATTGCTTGGCCACACTTTCGTTAATTATTTTATTATGAAATATATTTGAGACCAAATAACCAATGTCAGTAAGGTTTATTAGTGAGCATGGAACAAAAAAAAGTTCAATATATGATGCCAGTTTCTGAAGAGCAGTGATGCCCAAAGAAAATGGGCTGTAGGAAGAATCGCTGTACAAAGAGAGTGGCCTCCCCAAGTGACACGTTTCAATTGGTGGTATTTATATGGCTTTATACATTTCTTTACATGTCACTAAAATATAACTCATCAGTTTGCTCCACTTCCCTACCTTGTTGTCCTGTTCCTTCCTTATTGTTGTTTTGGATACTAGCATTCCAGGTATTGAAGATGCTTCCCTAATTTGTACTTAGACATAGGAAAGTTGTCACAATCAAAATACCTTGATTCTGAATTCCTATTTCAGCAAATGCTAGGAGTTATGGGGTACTTAGCATTAGGGAACAGGATTATGAGTTAGCTTAGTTCAGGCTATATTACTGTTACAATATTTGTGGTTAATGTTATTGGTGCTTAATGTGTAATAAGAACAGCCATACCGTGTCAAACCAATGGTCCATCTAGCCCAATATCCTGTCTTTTGACAGTAGCCAATGCCAGGTGCTTTGGGGGACTGAACAGAACAGAATCATCAAGCCCATTACCAGCTTCTGGCAAACAGCAATACAGGGCTGTGGGTGGGAGTGGGTATGTGTAACGTGATATATATTTATATGTTTTGCTCTATTGTTAAATAAAAACAATAGACTCAGTAATACAGAATGCAAAGCCATGTTTGATAGATTCATTTTATATTGGTAGGCACATACAGTAGCTAGGATATCCTGAGGAAGCTGATGGATATCCCATCATAGTTTAGGACAATCTAATAGTAGACTCAACACAGTATTTTTTTTTTTTAAATGTACTGAAGGGACACATTCTGCACAGGCAGAGCTAGAAGGTGAACTAGGTGATTGAATATGACTTTTCTATAGTGGCTAGTGCAAGGGCTAAGAAGATCTGCTTTTCTTTCTTTCCTTTGACATGGAAAACATGTTAGAGCTTCTGTTTGCTTCCTATTACAGTTATAAATTGTGTGGCACTTTTAAAGACTAACAGATTTAAAAGTGCCACAGGACTCTGTTGTCTTTCTACAATAGACTAACACGGCTACCCCTTTGGAGTTATAAATTGGTTCTCTTGCTGGTTTGTTATAGTTTGCACAGATGTGTAAGAAACATGACACCATTGGTCAGGACTTGGTCGCCATGTGCGTCAATGACATCCTGGCTCAGGGAGCAGAGCCCCTCTTCTTTCTCAACTACTTTGCCTGTGGGAAACTTGACACTGAAGTGGCTCAAGCAGTCATAGCAGGAATAGCTGAAGCTTGCAGAAAGGCAGGATGCGCACTCTTGGGTATGAGCACTCATTTTCTATATGGGATTTGAAGGTTCTGATATAAAATTATTACTGCCATTAGTACAGAGTAGAGGGGAACAGCATAATTTAACCTGATTCTCCTCTTTTATTCCAGTGTAAATGGGAATGAGATTTTGAACCACTGTATTCTTAGACTACTAAACCATTTCCATTCCCTCTCCCTCACCCTCCCTTACCAAGAGGCATCATTTTGACTTTCTCCCAGAAATCAGTGTTCAGGCAATGCTTCGCCTTTTCAATTGTTTGTCTTAGCGACTTTAGTAAGAAACACTTTTTTGAATTTGCTATGAAATCTTCAGTTTAAGCTATGCCTGAATCTTTGTAGCTACACCAAATACATTCCCCATTTCAAACCTGTCATGAAGGTGTTCACATCTAGTGCTGCCTGCTTTCCTCTTTTGTCTAGGAAAAGAGATGGCTGAAATGCCTGGCATGTATTCGCCTAGAGAGTATGACCTCGCTGGCTTTGCAGTTGGTGCGGTGGAAGGAGAACACCAGCTGCTGCAGCTGGAGAGAGTTGCTGAGAGGGATGTCATTATTGGACTAGCTTCTTCTGGGATTCACAGCGATGGCTTTAGCCTTGTAAGGAAGATTCTCTCAATGTCTTCCCTACATTACTCATCTCCAGCACCTGGTGAATGTGGTGACCAGACATTAGGTATAATAATCTGTGTTTATAAAGGTGAACCTTCCTGGAAGTAAATCCAGTTGTATTATTTTCTCAGACAGACACTGGAAGGGCTTTTAACCTCAAGACTGAATTTCCTAGTTATGGTTGCCACCAGCGCAGTTTTAGATCCATGGTCCGATTCCTTGATTTCTGAGATCTTTGTCCATTTTCCCATTTCCTCACAGTGTGGTGCCACTGCTTGCACTCTCCCATGCTATTCTTGACAGCTTCTCTGTCACAGAAAGATAGCAAGAGGAACGCTGATTAAAAAATTGCTGCTTGTATTCCCTCAGAAAAGTACTTCTGCAGTGATTTTTATCTCTAATGATTTTGTAAACTTTTGTGATCACAGGAGAACTACTGTTGACACCAATCAAAATCTACAGTAAGGCTTTGTTGCCTGTCCTTCGTTCTGGGCGTGTGAAAGCCTTTGTGCCTATCGCTGGCGGGGGCTTACAGGAAAGCATCTCTGGAACCGTAGCTGAATCATTTAGTATAGTTTTGGGTAAGTATAAAAGAGCCTTTTTTTTACCCATTCTAGATGTCCTTTACATGTATGTCTGCATTCTTCAGGGGGTGGGGGAACCCCACTGCAGTGAATTTTAGAACCCAGGGCTACAAACTTGGTCATGTGGTTGGGCAGGAGCCTGGGCTCTAAGATTCTTCTCCCTCCCTTCCCTCCCCCATGCTGGGTTTCAGAGGCCAGGCTCCAGCCCAAACACTATTTTTAGAGCCTAGAGTGTGAGCTTGAGTCTCTAGACCCAGAATCTGAAACTTCTGGAATGTAGATATTCCTTAAAAGTTAAGTCCCTGATTTATAGGTATGTGGACACTTGAGTTGCTTACTGAGCACAAAATGCAAGGCCACAATCTATAAATGTCTTGCTTAAAATGTTTGTGTACTAGTTTTAACAAGTGTCAGCAAAACGTGTAGCTGTTAAGGAGCATCTGTTTCTTTCTAGGTCGAGATTAAGAATTCATTAAGATAGCTTCTACTTCTCAATGTTCAATTTGAATATGCAGTTTAAAAGCTTAGTAAGGGAGCTAAATTGTATCCCTGACCCAAGGTCTTTTATTTATATATATATAATTAAAAAGACGTTGGGTCAGGGATACAGGGCTTTTTTTGTGAACTGAGAACCGGCACCTTTTTTTTCACCGCGATGAGGCCCCAGCTCCTGCCGCTGCTGCTGGTGACCCCAGGTCTCTGGCCGAGTACCATTTTAAAAAAACAAACAAAAAAAGCACTTTATATGTCTAATACAGTATTATGAGAAGGCAGTAGCTTCTCCATAAGGAAGGATGCATCTCAGTTTCCATTACAAGTTGATTTTGGCTACCAGCCAAAAGTCCACAGATATTGAACATCAGACATAAAATTAGCTCATGATGTCTGTAGCTCAGATAAATTTCTCTCAGCATTTAAGTAAATTTGACAAAATATTTATTAATGACAAGATATTAAAAATATGGATGTTCAGCAGAGTTCATAGTCTGTAATTTTTTGTCCTTTAAAATAGAAAGAAATGAAATGAAAACCTGGTTTGCTGTATTTGGATAGTTGTGGCCAGTATTTAAGATTAGATGATGACATTCTAATTTTGGAAGTTATTAGAATTTTATATAATTATGTCAGAATGGCATGTTGGCTCTGACAGTTTAAAATAGGTCACCAAATGACTGCAGGAGACAAACTTTCATTAAAAAGAAGTCTCTAGCTGTCTTCCTGTGGAGATAAATAGTAAGAGAGATTTGTCAATGGAGAAATGGTCTAGTGAAACTGGAGCTAATTAGAGAAGTTTGTAAATTAAGGTACTAAAATGAAGTGCTCACCACACTTAGAATATTCTGTTTAAAACTCTTTTGCCAGATTTCAGCTTGAGAGTGAACAGTAGGAGATAATTAAAGTGAAGTCTGTTGGTTTTCTCACTTTACAGTCTAGTTTTAAAGGTTATTAAGTGTTCAGGTAGGAACATGAGATGGACACGGCTGGCTATGACCTCTATCACAGTGTTCCCGATGAGACTTGGGGAGATCAGTAGGATGCTCTACAAAGTGTGCTGGCTACTGGCTCAGTGGCAGGCCTTCATTCACCCTCTAGTGCACACAATTACCAATCGTAAAGTCTAAGGAATTGTTTCTCAAATGGTGGATCCTGACCCACCAATGGTCCTGTGGGAAGGTTCTAGATGGGTCATGAGGCCCTAGGTAAATATACACTTCTTCCAGTTTGGTGCAGATCTTGAGGATTGGAAAGTAGCCCTGCCCCACACTGTCACTGCAGTAATAGCTTCTGTCCCACTGGGCCCAGCTCCCCACCCTGGGCATTGTGACCTGACATGGGGTTTCAGCACCACTCCAGTTTGGCCTGGCTGTCCCTCCCCAAACCTCAGTAATGGTGCATCTCTGTGAATGAGGTCACAATCCCTGGCCTAGCCCTGTGGAACAGGAAACATCGCTGCAGTGTGGGATGGGCTCACCCTGTAACTCCTTTTCCTCGCCTCCGATCCACACTGGGCCAATATTAGGGTTATAGTGCCAGGATGGAGAGTGCATAGATGTAATGGTGTGTCACAAAAAATGTTTAGTTGGCAGGTTGTCTTATAAAAAGTTTGGGAACCACTGGTCTGTGGCAAACTCCTCTCCTGGATTCAGTCACTTTGAACCACCTGTATAGCACCACACAAGCAACCTTAGGTCATCAACCCCTGCACTTTCCACAGTAGCCTTGGAGCTTCACATTTCTGATTGATCTGGGACAAATGTCACTTTAATCTACCAGTGCTCATATATAACAGAATGTTTTCAGTTGGTTGTTCAAAGGCTAGAGCAATGCAGTTCCTGTACACTTTAATGGGAGTTGTACAGGAAGTGATCTAACAATGCTTTAAAATGTAGAGGATATTATCCATTATACAAGTGATCATATCCAACACATTTGCTGATCTATAAATATTTCAACCATTTTCAGATGCTCAAAGCTGGCGGATACCTCAAATCTTCTCCTGGCTCCAAAAAGAGGGAAACCTCTCAGAAGAGGAAATGGCCCAGACGTTTAATTGTGGGCTCGGAGCTGTCTTGATAGTAGAGAAGGAACTGGCTCAACAGGTTCTGAAGGATGTACAGCGACATGAGGAAGCATGGCTGATTGGGAATATAGTCCCAAACTATACAGGTTACTGGGCCTTTTAACTGGAAATAAGGAAAATTCCTTGAAATAAGGAAAAATGGAATTCCATTCATGAGGGCTTGATCCACTGAAATAATGTAAAGCAAGGGTTCTCAACCCCCGGCCTGCGGTCCAAAAGTGGCCCACGGGGCTTTCTGAAGTGGCCCATGTCCTGCTGGTTGGGAGCTGGACTGCAGCCGCCTGCTCGCAGCTTGGAGCTGGACTGCAGTCACCCGCCTCCCTCCTCCGGTACTGGGCTCTCCTTGGCCGGTCAGCAGAGGCAGGGGCCCCTAGCAAGAAGGGAGGGAGGTGCTGGCTGGCCAGGAGGAGCCAGGAGCGGAGCCAGGAGAGAGCTGGCTGGGCCAGAGCCATGGCCGAGCAGGCGCTGCCCAGGTGAGGGCTGGTGGGGGTGCCCTGAGTGGGCACTGAGCAGGGATCCAGACTGAAGCCAGTCCTCGGGGAGCACTATGCTGGGGCCAGTTCGGGCTGAGCCGGGCCCGGTGTTGCCGCCCTATACATCCAGAGGTGCAGAGCGGAGGGGCTCACATCCGCCCAGGGCTGGGCGTGTGTCCAACCCGCATCTGGGCTGGCCTGGAGGGGGGGGAGGTTCTGGATGTTTATGGGCATCCAGCCCTTTAAAAAAAAAAAAAACTTAAAATTTTTTTTTTTAAACTTTTTTGGCTCAAGGGCCAAAAATACAATTTTTTACAAACCTGAAGGGCCACCAGTCTATTTAATTTAAAAAAATAATTTGAATGTATTTATTTATAATTAATTAAAACTTAATTTGAATTTAATTAATTGATTGTAATTAATTAGACTGGTGGCCCTTCAGAGTTGTAAAAATTATATTTGTGGCCCTCAAACCAAAAAGGTTGGGAACCACTGATGTAAAGCCTTTCATTGACTTAAATGGGGTCTGGACCAGGCTCTTAGAGATGCCCAATTTAAGCTGTATACTGACACAAAGTACACCCTTAAGGGTGCAAACCTCTGAGGTTCTGACCACTTATTAGGTGATAACATGCTTTCAAACATGCAGTTCCCATAAACTGAGTGGGATTTGAGGACAGCAGCATATTGCAGAATTGGATCCTTCATTCTTGATCCTTCAGATCAAGTGAGAGGTAATTTGCTACTAGAGATGGACATTAATTAGTGGATAGATACAAACTGCTTGAGACTTAGACCAGTGTCTGCAGGTATAAGTACTCTAATGTTACGAGTAAAATAAAAATTATTTTTGTGGGTTCTATTTTACCAATATTTTGTCAACAAAACTACCATATGACTGCAAAAATAAGAGTCCTGTGGCACTTTAAAGACTAACAAATTTCTTTGGGCACAAGCTTTCATGGGCTCCAACGCACTTCTTCAGATGCAATTTCTTAGTCTTTCAGGCACCACAGGACTCTTGTTTTTGCTGTACACAGACTAACACAGCTCCCCTCTGGAAATTGTCATCAGTTATGTCATATCAGTTATATCAGCAGCAGTTATTTTTGTGCGAAGATTGAGGGTAGAAAAAGGTTGCTGTGTGCTTGTGTGTCTGCCATCGCTAATTAGATGACACTCCATCCTCTGGGTGTGTGACCAGGCCCTTTGTAATCCTCGAGCAGCAGTTTTAGTGAGGGAGATGCAAGAAAGTCATTTGGTTCATTTGAGATCACTTTTAGCATCCCACATAGGGCAGAATGAAGATGGGAGGGAGGGCAGGGAAGATATAAAAGGTTTGATATGGGTGGAAAAGATCTGTTAATAGATCTTTACTATTTTAGGTCCCAGTCTTGGAAACTGTTACATGCGAATAATTTTATACATGACCTCAATGGGATTAGTTAAGTTATTCATTTACATATTTCAGATATTGGATAAGAGTTGATGTTGGCATAAATTATCCCTGGTCAGTTTGCTTATAATACTTTTGCATTAGAATCAACTATTTTGATATTTTACTTTGAAGGATCTTCTCATCTCAGAGTCAAGAATCTCCTTAAAGTTTTGCAGTTAAATAGATCTTGGTTTCTGCAGAATGCTGCTGATGTGGACAGGCACCTCTGCTTGGAGCCCCAAAAAAGCAAAGTGAAAGTAGCTGTTCTGATTTCTGGAACAGGTGAGTTTTTTGCATTTTTCATTACACTGGAAGACTTCCCCAACACATTCAGGCCTCTGGCATCTTGGGCCAAATTCAGCCCTGCTGTGAGTGTACACATTTCCATTTACTTCATTGGAGTTGCACCTTGTTAAACTAGGACTGAATTTAACCCAAGGTCAAAAAGATGTTCTGTGCTAGCCAAAGAAAAACATTTAACTAATGCATAATAGGGTAGCTAGTCCTTTTAAAGGGAGATAAATCTCACAGCCCGGTTGTTACACAGCTGACTGACCTCCCTCGCTGGAGCAAATGAATTCATTTCAGGCATGACATCCAGACATGTGACTAAACCAGACCTCTGTGAGGCTCGAAAAATAAACTGATGGCCAGCCAAGGGGGAACTGTAGAATAAAGCTGCAAGGAGAGAAATTTAATCTCCTGTCGTGGTCCCTGAACAAGAGACTTGGCGCTGGGTAGAAAGACCCAGCTGGAAGCTGCATTTTCCTTTTTTGGAGAAGGCCAAAAAATGCAAGACAGGCCTGGTCTTCTTCAGTGTCTCTGAGAACAAAGGAAGAGAAAATATCTCTGGTAGGAGAGGATGTGCCCAGCTTAAGGCTCAGTGGAAGACTTTTTTGTGTGTTTGTTTAGAACTTTATTAATAAAACCAGATCCCAGGATGGGCTGTCATTGGACATGTAGAAGCCTTTTTTTTTTTTTTTTTTTTGAGTTACTGAGTATCCAAGAGGGGAACTGAGGCAGGGGACCACAAAGCCACCATTGGCCATCGGGGGAGGGGGGTATGTAGGAGGCAGCTGGGTCCTTTTGCAAACTGTTGGTCCAGAAATTCTTTACCCCTTTTCCATTGGCGTGCTTGTTAAGCATAGTGTCTTAATGGATCCAAACACTGTGATGAAACATAAGGGAATCAGATAGCTCAGGTGAGAGTAACACACTGTTACTACCTTGCCAAATGAAATCATGGCCCATGTCCGTAGTGACTACAAATTATCTAATGGCTGCTTGATTAAGTGAATTGGTGCTCTGCCTGATTCTCTGTTGACAGAAACAAATCACAGAAGCCACCACCACAGCTGGCACCAGACATTACCCCTACTGTCAGTCTCAGGGCTGATCTACGCTAGAAAATTCGATCGACCCAGCTATGTTGCTCAGGGATGGAAAATAATAACACATTCTTGAGCAACATAGTTAAGTCACCCTAACCCTCAACGTACACATTGCTAGATTGATGGAAGACATAGCTACTGCCTCTCAGGGAGGTGAATTAACTATAGCCATGGAGGAACCCCTCCTGTTGCTGTAGTGAGCGTCTACACTGCAGTGTTACAGATGCCGCTGTAGCAGTTCAAGTCCTCAAGAGAGGCCAGGGATTGAATACACATGGAAACTGAACTATACTCGCCCCATAGAGGGGATCCCTCTGGGCAAGTCAGTCTGAGACAGGTTGCTATGGCGTAGGGGGGTTGGGAAGGCAGAGAGGGAGTTTGTATTGGCTGTGGCTATAGTATTCTGTTGTATGGGTCAACAGAACTTTGGTTTGGAAGGCTGTCTATTTGGCACTCATCCTTAACACAAATTGCATATATAAAAATTGAAAAAAGTTTAAAGTCATATAAAAAAAGTGAAAGGTTACTGTGGCTGGCAAGATTTCCCATGTAATGGAAAGTCCAGAATATGTAGGATTAGAATAGTGAAATATAGGATAAAATGAAAAGGACTCCAAACTCTTGAAAACAGAGGTTCAAAACAGATTGCCAAAAATGGAAACAAAACAAAACAAAACAGGGCATTGTTCACTAAAAGCCAGCAGGCTTTCCCCTCATAATCAGTAAAGTTATTCACAGGGAAAACTCCTAAGTGTCCTTTATTAGGAGCAGATAGCCCTACCTCAGTAATTTTGCTAGGCACAGGAGGAGGAGGTAAATTCTGCCCCCACCCCTTAAATAGAAGAGCATACTTGCTGGAGTAACCTATATAACGTTAGTGCCACCTTGTCCCCCTCTCATCTCTTGTCCCACTGTCTCCTTCTGCACGTCAGGAGCTGGGCTCTGTGCACTGTGTAGTGAGCTTGTACTAAGTTGCAATAGGGGTCCTCTGTTCCTTCCTCCAGAGGCATATAGGCTTTGCCTGTAAATTTGAGCTCTTTTTATTGCTTGCTGTTGCGAGATTGAATGATACCTGTGCCAACTTTGAAGCCCATCCCTGGCAGGAAAGCTGGCTTTAAATTGTTGCAAAAGCTTTATCAGCAAGCTTTGTTTCCCTTGGTGGTTAGAATGCTGAAGTTGGCTTTCTTTTTTGAGAAGCGGGAGAATAATAATGCAGTGTCTCCGGTTAATGAAATAACAAGAGCAATCATTTAGCTCAACATTCTTTCCATAGTAAAGGAATTCCATAGCCATTACACAACTGAGGACCTGAAATGCCAAAGAAAGTGCAAAAAGGATTGGAAAGGGCGTTTAGGGCAAATCATGCTCTTGTCCACATCTGTCAGGGTCAGATATAGCTGAACCATTCTGGCTCTGTTGTGAGGAAAGGGCAAGATTTGGGTAGTCTGCTCCCATTATATACTGGAGTGATGTCGCTCTGGATCCCTGTATAGGGAAATGGAGCAAGAGTGGATACGTAGAGGGGCATGCAGTAGTATCAAAGTCTTGGGGTCTTCAAACTGGACTGTGATGGGACTCAACCCTCATTATCCCAGAAGGCAAGGGGAAGAACCCAACTAATTATGCTCCTCCCCCCGGTGGGGAGGTGACTGCTTCCTGGCTGGAGAAGGAGAAGTTAAGCCTTCGAAGTAGATAGAGAACTTAGTGGGGGGGAGAGTGCAGAGGAAATGGATTTTTTTGAGGGGGGAGGTGGGTTTTTTTGGTTTTTTTGCCAAACAACCCTATCTCGGGGCTTCTAGCAGGCTGGATACAATGAAGGAAGAACACTATGGGAGCAAGTTAAGCTCCTGCAGGAGAAGCCCTGTGGTGGGGCCAGTAAGCCCAATGGTCAGAAAGGCTGTTATGTTGAAGATTTATTAGGACTTCCATTTGGGTTAGTTTGTGCTACCCTGTAAGGGGTTTACACTCTTTATGTGACTTGGCTGGAGGGCCACGCCAAAGAACACCCAGGGGGGTTGGAGGAGTTGAGAGAAGATGGGGGCTGAGAGAAGCCAAGACACTGGGAACCATAGAGGGCCAGGGACTGTAAGAGGCAAAGTCTCTGCAGCACGACTTCCAAGATGTGAGCAGGTGCCCTAGAGGAGGGGGATACACATGTATGCAGCCAGAGAGAGAACCAGGGCACAGCGGCTTCCTTCCTCCCCTCCACACCATTAAACTCCAAGTCACGCCTGGTTATTTGAGTTATTGCATTTATCCTTTACTGCGGATAATAACTCTTAAAAGCTGCTTCTAAAAATAGCATGTGCGTGATAGACAGCAGCTCTGCGACAGTGGGACTTTATGCAGATTTTAGATCTTTTTTTATTAAGGCTTATTGGCTTGTTTCATATTTGTGTCTGAAGTGGAAAGTGTAATCCTTTCATACAGAATAATGCTTCAGATGTTTGTACAGTGCATACACCACAAAGCCTTGATCCTCTTAGGGGCACCTGGAACTGACAGTAATGCACATATTACGTGATGGTGCATGTGAAGCCAAGACCATGCTCGTCGCTGGTGCACTAAAATACATGGTATAGCTAAATGGCCGTATTTTTCAGGAGGTGTTCTTTACTGTACCTGTAAAACTTACACATGCAAACTGCAATGTTTATTAAGTTGGCATTTAGAAGCACAATAAGGAAATGATGCATGCAAATCATAGAATCATAGGGATGGAAGGGACCTCATGAGGTCATCTAGTCCAACCCCCTGCTAAAAAGCAGGACCACTCCCACTAAATCACCCCAGCCAGGGTTTTGTCTAACCGAGCCTTAAAAATCTCCAAAGATGGAGATTCTACCACCTCCCTAGGTAACCCATTCCAATGCTTCACCACCCTCCTAGTGAGAAAGTTTTTCCGAATATCCAACCTTGACCTCCCCAGCTGTAATTTGAAACCATTGCTCCTTATTCTGTCCTCTGTTACCATCGAGAACAGCCTACCTCCCTCTTCTTTGGTGCACCCCTTCAAGTAGTTGAAGGTTGCTATCAAATCTCCCCTCAGTCTTCTCTTCTGTAGACTAAATAAGCCTAGTTCCTTCAGTCTCTCCTCATAAGTCATGTGCCCCAGCCCTCTAATCATTTTTGTTGCCCTCCGCTGGACTCTTTCTAATTTGTCCACATCCTTTCTGTAGTGGGGAGCCCAAAACTGGACACAGTATTCCAGATGCGGCCTGACCAGTGTCGAATAGAGGGGAATTATCACATCCCTCAATCTGCTGGCAATACTCCTACTGATGCAGCCTAATATGCCATTGGCCTTTTTGGCAACAAGGGCACACTGTTGGCTCATATTCATCTTCCCGTCCACCATAACCCCCAGGTCCTTTTCTACAGCGCTGCTGCTTAGCCGATCGGTCCCCAGCCTGTAGCAGTGCATGGGATTTTTTCGTCCTAAGTGCAGGACTTTGCACTTGTCTTTGTTGAACCTCATGAGATTTCTTTCGGCCCAGTGTTCCAATTTGTCCAAGTCTCCCTGGATCCTGTCCCTGCCCTCCAGAGTATCTACCACTCCCCTCAACTTGGTGTCATCCGCAAACTTAGTAAGCACGCAGTCTATCCCATCATCAGGATCATTAATGAAGATGTTGAATAGAACCGGCCCCAGGACCGACCCCTGGGGCACTCCACTCGTTACCGGTTGCCAACCAGACATCGAGCCATTGATTCCTACCCGCTGAGCCAGTTGATCTAGCCAGTTTTCGATCCACCTTATGGTGCACTCATCCAACCCATACTTCCTTAACTTGTCGACAAGAATGCTGTGGGAAACTGTATCAAAAGCCTTGCTAAAGTTGAGGTATAGCACGTCAACGGCTCTTCCCGCGTCCACAAATCCAGTCATCTCATCATAGAAGGAAATCAGGTTGGTCAGGCACGATTTACCCTTGGTGAATCTATGTTGACTGTTCCTGATCACTCTATTTTCCTCCAAGTGTTTCAGGATGGATTCCTTGAGGACCTGCTCCATGATTTTCCCAGGGATTGAGCTGAGGCTGACCGGTCTGTAGTTCCCCGGATCCTCCTTTTTTCCTTTCTTGAAGAGAGGTACTATATTTGCCTTTTTCCAGTCCTCTGCGACCTCCCACGAGGTCTCAAAGATAATGGCCAGCGGCTCTGCAATCACTTCCGCCAACTCCCTGAGCACCCTCGGATGCAGTTCATCCGGCCCCATGGACTTGTGCACATCCAATTTCTTTAAATGTTCCCTAATCTGACTATAGGACTATAGGACGCTGTTACATGCTTCATCCGAATGAAGTACCTGTGGCTTGTTCAGTATGGAAATGGACGTGGCAACACCAATGTGGGCTCATGAATGGCAGCCTATGGAAACACTGAACGTAGTTTATTTTGCAGATCCCGTTGCAGGGCTTGTACACGCTGTGGTTGAGTCTAACTCCTCACCCTGCTGTTCAGGGTAGCCTGGCCTAGTGGACCAGGTCAATGTGACCGCACTTGCAGCCTGGGCTGGGTGGACTAATGGCTAGTGGAGTGGCACTTTTGATCAGGCAGCAAGACCCAATGGTTGGAGCCAATAAGATCACCTTCCTCTGTGGGATCCCGTGGCCTACAAGTGTATTCGGGGTCTGGAGCACCACCTAGGGCAGTGGTTATCAAATCATGGGTCGGGATCCAGTACTGGGTTGCAGAGCCTCAGGCACTGGGGTGCAGCGCACCCTGCTGCTGCTGCCAAAAGACTGGAATGCAGTGCTGAAAGACGTAATTGTTGGGACACAGGCATAATGATTTTTTTTCAGTTGGGTCCCAAGAAAAAATGTTTGAAAACCACTGACCTAGGGAGATGGGACACTTGGAGTAGAGGGCTCAGACACTCCTTGCTCCTCCGAGCCCCAGCAGTAGGTCCTGGCAATGGCTTATTATTGAGTCAACAGGAAGCCTCAAACACAGTGACCAGTTCCCAATTCTCCCACTGTAGCACAATTTGAGTCTCCTGGGCTATTTCTTGCCCCTCTCCCCACTGGCGATGTCCGTAGCACTCCTGGATCTCTGGGGGCGTAAGGTGCTGCAGTTCTTGACAACTCTCTCGACTTCCTTTGGCCATTGTGGCATCTGTCCGGGTTGGCATGTTCTCATCCTGCATGGTCTGGGGCTCTGGCCACTGCAGGGCTGGAACCTGTGTCACAGCAACCTGCTTCAACAGAGCTTGGCTGCTCTTTTTTGTACTGAGGTTGCAGGTGGAGCATGCCTAGTAGAGCTGAGGGGGTGTGGCACAGAGTGGGATTAACCCTGGCCAGACCAGTGTGGGGCTTGTATACCCCATCACAGAGCTGAACACAGGTCTGGGCCAAGTGGACACTGCTAATGGAAATCTCTGGTCATGGGTTTGAGAGGCGCATGCGCTCCAGAAATGGAGCATCCATGGGGACACACATCTCAGAGAATGGCAGTTAATATGCAAAGTGAATAAACTCTTGTTCAGTCTCCTGTTTATAAGACCACTTGTTTTTCTCTTTTAATTTAAGGTACAAGCCTTACGGCACTTATTGCTTATGCAAAAGAACCAGCAAGCTGTGCACAAATCGCTCTTGTCATCTCTAACAAGTCTGGGGTGGAAGAACTGAGAAACGCAGCCCGGGCTGGGATTCCCACCAGGGTAAGGACATCTATTTCCTTGTAGTTTACCAGTGAAACAGCTGCTGCATTATCAAATCTGGAAGAAGTTTTCACTAATAATTCTTGCCCCAAATGTATTAACTTTTTATGTTAACTAGCTAAGTATAAAACAGTGACATCAGATAGTTAAGATCAAATCCAGAATCATGTAGGACCTGATTCAGTGTTCAGTGAAGTCAATGGCAAACTTTCTATCAACTTTAATGGGCATTTGGATCCCAATTCAGTGAAAGATTGAAGCATGTGCATTGAAATCAATGGGACTTTAGATGTGTACTTAAGTGATTTTTCTGAGGTCCATGCAGCTTTAATTGAAAAGAGTAAGAAGAAATCAATAAAATGACAAGATTTTGGGGGGGACCACATGTGCACACTTTGCCCTCCCCTATGCTGCATTTATCCATCCACGAGGGTGTAGTAAATACCTGCATAAGGAAAACTTCTATCTCACCCCAATCCCCAATTACTTTCAATAGCAAACTAAGTCTTGTTTTACTAGGAAGAGTCATTGCATAATGTAGGCAAACAGTAGAAAAAGAATTGCACACGTGACAACAGTGGTACATCTTGAAACTTCTGATTTAACACACAGTGAGCTAAAAACTCGTTCTTATAACGTTTGAGATCCTCAGCCATTATCTGGTCACACAGCTGTAGTCAGACAGTAATGAAAGACTTAGGGCTTGTCTAGGCTGCAGGCTCCATTGTCCCTGGAGCAATCAATGCTGTGGCAATCTGCTGAGCAAGTCTAGCACTAGAAAAGGTTCAGAAAAGGGCAACTAAAATGATTAGGGGTTTGGAGAGTGCCTCGTATGAGGAACGATTGAAAAGGCTGGGCCTCTTCAGCTTGGAAAAGAGGAGACTGAGGGGGGACATGATAGAAGTATATAAAATTATGACTGATGTGGAAAAAGTGGACAAGGAAAAGTTGTTTAAATACTCCCATAATACAAGAACCAGGGGTCACCAAATGAAACTGATAGGTAGCAGGTTCAAAACAAATAAAAGGAAGTTCTTCTTCACACAACGCACAGTCAACTTGTGGAACTCCTTACCTGAGGAGGTTGTGAAGGCTGGGACTATGACAATATTTAAAAGGGAACTGGATAAGTTCATGGGGGCTAAGTCCATAAATGGCTATTAGCCAGAAAGGGGTTAAGAATGGTGTTCCTAGCCTCTGTTTATCAGAGGATGGAGACGGATGGCAGGAGAGTGATCACTTGATCATTGCCTGTTGGGTTCACTCCCTCTGGGGCACCTGGCACTGACCACTGTCGGTAGACAGATACTGGGCTGGATGGATCTCTGGTCTGACCCAATACGGCCTTTCTTATGTTCTTATGATGAAGACCTACTCAGTTGATTGTCAAGCCGACTCTGCTTACACTCTATTGAAACAAGAGGAGTAAGCTATCAACATAGCTTAGTGAAGACAGCATGCTACTCGGTGCAAGGTACGTTGATGTAACATAACTTGTGTAGCTTGCACTGGGGGAGCCACCCAGTGTGGGCAAGCCCTCAGTAGTATTTAGTTGTGCTCCTATACATCTGAAAGTTTAGAGCTAGCTTCTCCAAATTGTTAGAGAGGAGGCACCTTAAATTTTCTCTAGCAGCATATAGGCCCATATCTGAAAGTGTGTGTTAAGAGCCTTCAGAATGCTCCCACATTTCTATGGGGAAGGGGAACATGCTTCATCACTTACATTGTTGGAAGTCTTCTTGAATAGAATTGAAACACCACTTATCTTGGATATTTGGGGTTTGGTCTGGAGTAGGAAAGAACAAGAATTTTGTTGATCTTATGCACAACGTCTGAAATCTGTTGTCTTTTAAAATAAAGTCCCTGTTGCACAAGTCAATGACTGTAAAAATGATGGTGCTGTTTTTGGTGAATCATATTGTTTTACAGTACATCCATTCACTTGTATGCATTCTTCACATGCATCTGGATTCAGGGTAGGAGTAAGATCATTGCCAATCATCTCTTTTGCACATGAACAAATCACTAGAAAATACCCTTTTAAGGAATACTCCTGCACTGGCTGGCCAGTGAACTTAGATGATGCTATAGATCTTTCCCATTTCTGCCTCCTATGATTCTGCAAATTACAAACGCAGATTGATATTACACATGAGCACTAGCAAGTATGTAACATAACATTTAAAAAATATTGATATGTTTTGACATGAGCCTGTTTTGATTTTTCCCTTATTCTCCAAGCAATGGCCTCATTCTTCAGTCACCTTTTAATGTTTTGGCTTTGTTGTTTTAATATTTTAGGTAATTGACCATAAATTATATGGGAGCCGCTCTGAATTTGACAGCACAATTGACAGAGTCCTTGACGAATTCTCTGTTGAACTGGTCTGTCTCGCAGGATTTATGAGAATTTTGTCCAGCCCTTTTGTCAGAAAGTGGAATGGTAAGAAACTAGAGTAAACAGTTGTGAGCAGTAGCTGTAAAACTGGCATAGAAAATAAGACTCCTTGTTTATTTTGATGGTGGGGCCTGTTCAGCAGCCTTGCCACCCTTCCAGTAGTGTGCTGTGTTACCAGTACAGGGCTAGATTCTAACGCTTGTTCTCGTACTGAGTAGCACCTTCTTCTGCATGCTGCTGTATTTAAATCAGTGGGGAGTACAATATGCTTTCATTCATATCATTCACTCACTCAGATCAATGGGACTATGCAAAGGGTAGGGTATTTCCTACCCAAAGAGCTAAATGGTGCCCTGGGTAATGTGGTGCCACAGGGGCAAAGAAGCGTCCTGCTTCTTCGTGGCCACAGAGGAAGGAGAGCAGGGTCCCCAGAGTCACTGAGCTCCTCCCACAGGTGGATGAAAAGGGCTGGGGGGCAGGGGGAGGGTTGGTTCTGTCTGCTGCACTGTGCCTCGTGCTGTATGTGTGCCAGTGTGTCAAGGAGCACGTGCTGTGCTGGGTGTTGACTCGAGGCAGCTTAGACCTTGCCAAGAATAGCGGGGGAACTGGGAGGGAGGGTATGAATATGAATTATGAGACACGGTCTCCCTCCTAAGCTGCTCTAGGGGCCCACTATTCTGGGCTTGAGGTAAAACCGTGATGGAGCCCAAAGTATATAAAGGTATTAGAATCTGACTCACAGGCTATATCTGCACTGCAGTGAAAGTCCCTGGCTGGCCCACGGCAGCTGGCTCAGGCTGTCGGGCAAAAAATAGCAGTGTAGACACCCTTTCACCCCTGTACCACTGCGATGAATTTTCAGAGCCTGAATGTCTACACTGCTTTTTTTAGGCCCATGAGCTCAGGTCAATTGATGCAGGCTCTGAGACTCGGTTCCACAGGTTTCTTGTTGCAGGGGAGACATACCCATAAAGACCAAGGTTCCTGTCACAGATGCCCCTGCTTAGCAGTGGCTGGTAATGTACAATGCTGTCATCAAACCCTCTGTCCTGTTAACAAGGGTAGAAGCTAATTCCTGAGGCCAGTTCCTCAGGCTTTGTTGAGAGATGATTCACTTTTTATTCAGACTTGACGCCAACAAAGCTCCCCTTCTAACCACCACCATTGGAAGATTACTTCTGTCTCTGGCAGAGCTCTCGCTCCCAGCTCCCCTTATGCACAGAGTTGTGGTGAGCTGGGCATGCAGCTTAGGCATTAGAGGGAGCTTTCTGACGCCTTCCAATGTCTTCCTTTCATCAGTGATCACGGAGAGCAAGTGACTGTCTTGCTCTTATCTGAAACCTCCTTTTGTTTGACTGTCAACAGCAGCTGTACTTTGCTATCTTGGGCCCTGGAAACATAATCGTTTAGGAAATATTTCCTCAGATCTGGCCATTCTTATTTAACCCCACCACCTGTGCTTTTTGCATTTTAACTCTTGTGCATCTTAGTAAGTTCTGACTGCTCTTCAGAGCCTTCCAAATTGTTGAATGCCACCTAGTGCCATGAGCTTTTGCTGACAGATATTCACTATTATCTGTTTTTTATTTTTAAAACATAAGCTTACATTTTCTATTTTTATTCTTTTTAGGAAAAATTCTGAATGTTTGTCCATCACTTGTACCTTCAGTTAAAGGGGGAATTGCCCATAAGCAGGTGCTACAGGCCGGAGTCAAGGTCACTGGCTGCACGGTACATTTTGTAGTGGTAAGTATTCTCCTGTCTCTAAGAATTACTCTAACTCTAGGCAAATGTTGAATATTAATTATTGTATCACAAAAACAAATGCATAAACATTAACCAGATAACAAGAGTGTAATGCACTTTAACTTGGAAATACTGCAGTTATTACCAATAAAATAAGAAGAGTTGGAAATTGAATTTCTGTAGGGAGAAGAGTTTATGAATGGGGTTGTGCAAATATGGGCCTCAGTCTGTTAAAGACATTATGCATACTTTATTTAATGCTTGTGAATAATCCCACTGAAGTCTTTCCCAAGTTATCCATCCCTTTCTATTGCCCTGTTCCCATGCCCCTCCCTGTCTTCTAGCTCCAAGAGGCTTGTCCCAGTCTTTCGTATCCTCAACAAAGTGTCTCTCAACTACCTTTGAATCTCCAGCTACCCCCATCCCTCCCTTTTATTCCTATTCATTGTCTGCGTGATCTACAACTCCATTGACTCCATTTCTCCCCCATCTCTGTCTAGGACAGTGATTCTCAATGGCTGATCCATGGACCAGCATCGGTCCCTAAGATCTCCCTGATACCATATAAGAAGCTGGTCCCTGGTACCAAGAAGGTTGAGAAACACTGGTCTAGGATCCATTCAGTCTGTCTTCTGCCATCTCCACACTACCTGAAAGACTTTCATTTCACTAAGGGCTCTTAGTGACCAATCTCAAAGAGATTAGTTTTCTTGGCCAAATCTCAAGGCCTCTACACCATCCATATCTTCCTAGACCTTTCTGCTCCTTTGGGTGCTGTCAGCCTTCATCTCCTAACAAATACATTTATAAATATCTCCCACTTAGGAGAAAGCTGGTACAGGAGCAGTAATTCTCCAGGAGCCAGTCTCTGTGGAAACAGATGATACTGAGGAGACCTTGTTGGAAAGGGTGAAAGAAGCAGAATGCCGAGCCTTTCCCATTGCCTTGCAGCTGGTGGCCAGTGGAGTGGTGCAGCTAGGATCAGATGGTAAAACCTGCTGGAAACAAGGAGCCACCAAAGCCTGACTCATGCTGAAAGGTAGGATTGCATTTCCTGTACTACTGTTCCGTAGCTATTCCAGTACGATAGGCTGCAGTCAACTGGTTAATGAACGTTATACTCATTGCTCGCTTATTTTGCTCCGTTTTCTTCTGTCCTGATTTCAGGCAGGCTAGTTTCATATCGTTCATTACAACCATGATCCATTTTCCCCAGTCTACAGTTTGTTGCAGTTCCTCTGCTAAATCAGTGTTGGAACTTAAATTACTACCTCAGATGTTGGATTCATTCTTGTTCAGCAGTTGGTGAAAGTAATATATATAATATATTCATAAAGCAAAGAGTCAAAGAATTTAAGTTGTGAAAATAGCAGTAGTTTCTAAGGGAAATGTGGATGAATTTTGTTTCAACTATTAGAAGGATGGGATGTGTTGTACAAAGCTGAGGAGTCTGCCAAATTATTTGACCCACGGAGCTAAGTTGCAGGTAGATAGAATATAAAATGTTGAAAAGACTGAGGTGAACAATGGGGATAGGGACCAATCATAGCTATGTAAATCTCAAATGGGAACTTTCCTGTGTGGTGGACAGTTGAATGATGCTTTTCTAGAGACCCCCAGAACTTGGACAGTGTTTGATCTGTGGATGCAGATGAATCAGGACAATGCTGTTTTTGCCTCATCTGAAGACAGGGTTCAAGAGGCTGTTGAAAGCGAAACTGAAGAGAAGCATATGCAACTTTAGGGATAGTGCTAACTGAGCCTGTCTGACATCATGTGTGAGAGTTGTGTGCACTATTTTTCAATTAAAAAGAAAAACTGAAAAAACCCTAATACATACCGAGTCTGCTTCAAAGTACTTAGAAAGGGGAATATATAATGGCTTACTACAGCACTACTGGTCCTTCATCCACTATTTCAATTAAACTGAAAAATAAATATTGTAATAAGCCCCCAAAGCAGCTCTGTTATGTACAGAGTTCACTGATGGCTCACCCAAATGTTTGTGGGGGTCAAGGATGCATAAATTCATCATCTACCCTAATCAAATATGTATTAGGAACTGAAGCATCAAAGCCACCTGCTAACTACAACTCTTAGTTTGATTGAACCATAAGTAGCTGGGAACATCAGGTAGTCGATGTTTGGGGTTTTGAACTCGCCCTTTACAACAGAAAGCATTTGGGCAGAGTGGCTGCTGCTGGACTGGGAAAGGTATATTGTGCTATAATTCTAAACATGTATGCATTGAATCTCTAGATCGGTATATTTTACACAGATACATGCACTTGCATATACAGTTTGCGTATGATTCAGGTTTTTATTTTAATGTGATTCCTTTAATGGGAAACCAGCAACTTCCAGCTTAATTCACCAGTGCAAGGCAAAATTCTATTTTAACTATGCATGTTTAATATTATTTTGGAATCCTGTTTTTAAACAGGTGGTATGTGGGCTTCTGTAAACATAATAAACAGTTAAGGAATATTACTAACTAAAGCCTTGTTCTTTAAGCTGAAAACCAAAATACAGGTGGAGAGGAGAAATAGGTACCAATGTGCTTTTAGTCTGTGTGTTTGTGTTGAAAGGGGCTTAATAAGTTTATCACCTAGATTGTTACTTATGTCTTAGAGGTTCATTTCATGCCTTTTTTCTGTGGAAAGCTTTGGTTGTTAATGCTTTATAAGCTCCAATAACATCACTATATAGAGAAGAGGATATTTAAAGCCCACATCATCTTAGATTTTAAAGTTCCATTAAATCATTCCACTTTGACATCATTATTAGTAATGAAATGGTCAGTCTTGTGCTGTTTTCACAAATCATTTAAAACCTTTTTCCCCTGCTCCAGCTCTAGTTTAAGGGAGTATGTGACCATAATTAAAAATAGTGAAAGGACTTTAGAAACTTTACCATCTGTCTTGCTTTTTAGGCATAAAGCATAGGCTTATTTAGGCAGAATATATATTGGTCAGTAGTGAGGACCTCATAGAGGAATTGGTTGTAGGGGACAACCTAGGTTCTAGTGACAGCGAGCTAATCCAGTTCAAACTGAATGGAAGAATAAACAAAAATAAATCTATGACCGGAGACTTTGACTTCAGAAGGGCTAACTTCAAAAAATTAAGGGAATTAGCTCGGGAAGTGAACTGGACCAAAGAACTCATGGATGTGAACGTTGAGGATGCTTGGAACTGCTTCAAGTCAAAGTTGCAGGAAATATCTGAAGCCTGCATTCCAAAGAAGAGGGGAAAATGTATAGGCAAGGGTTGTAAACCAAGACGGATGAGTAAACATCTCAGACAGGCAATTAAGAGGAAGCACAAAGTCTACAAGGAGTGGAAGATGGGAGGGATAGGAAAGGAAGGCTACCTCTTGGAGGTCAGAACATCGAGAGATCAAGTGAGGAAGGCCAAAAGCCAAGCAGAGTTAGACCTCGCAATGGGAATTAAAAGAAATAGTAAAAGGTTCTTTAGCCATATAAATAGGAAGAAAACAAAGAAGGAAAAGTGGGACCACTGAGGATGGGGTGGAGATAAAGGATAATCTCGGCATGGCTGGATATCTAAATACGTACTTTGCCTCTGTCTTTAACGAGGGTGATGGTGAGCCTCGGGATAGAGGTAGGGTAGCTAATGGGAATGAGGACATGGAGGTGGAAATTAGCATATCTGAGGTAGAAGCCAAGCTTGAGCTGCTTAATGGAACTAAAACGGGGCGAGTCCAGATAATCTCCATCCAAGAATATTAAAGGAACTGGCACATGAAATTGCTAGCCCGTTAGCAAGGATTTTTAATGTATCTGTGAACACAGGGGCTGTACCTTATGACTGGAGAATTGCTAATGTAGTTCCTATTTTCAAGAAAGGAATAAAAGTGATCCAGGTAACTGCAGATCTGTTAGTTTGACCTCGCTAGTATGCAAGGTCTTGGAGAAAATTCTGAAAGAGAAAGTACTTAAGAATATTGAGGTGAATGGTAACTGGGATAAAATACAACATGGCTTTACGAAAGGTAGATCGTGCCAGACCAACCTGATCTCCTTTTTTGAGAAGATAACAGATTTTTTTTGGATAAAGGGAATGTGGTGGACCTAATTTACTTAGATTTCAGCAAGGCATTTGATATGGTTCCACGTAGGGAATTATTAGTTAAATTAGAAAATATGGGGATTAATATGAAAATAGAAAGGTGGATATGGGGAGACTACATAGGGTCATACCTAAAGGTGAACTGTCAAGCTGGAAGGAAGTTACTAGCGGAGTTCAAGGATCGGTCTTGGGACCAATCTTATTCAACCTTTTTTATTACTGACCATGGCACACAAAGTGGGAATGTGCTAATTAAGTTTGCAGATGACATGAAGTTGGGAGATATTGCCAATACAGGGGAGGATCAGGATAGCATACAGAAAGAGCTGGATGACCTTGTAAACTGGATTATTCGGAATCGGATGAAATTTAATAATGGGAAGTGCAAGGTCATGCATTTAGGTTCAAATAAGAATTTTTCTTATAAGTTGGGGATGCATCACTTGGAAGTGACGGAGGAGGAGAAGGATCTGGGAGTACTGGTTGATCACAGGGTGACTATGAGTCGCCAATGTGATGTGGCCATGAAAAAAGCTAATGCGGTCCTGGGGTGCATCAGAAGGGGTATTTCCAGTAGAGATAGGGAGGTGTTAGTACCGTTATACAAGGCACCGGTGAGAGCTCATCTGGGATATTGCGTACAGTTCTGGTTCCCCATGTTTAAGAAAGGTGAAGTGAAACTGGAACAGGTGTGCAAAGAAGGGCTACAAGGATGATTCGCGGAATGGAAAACCTGCCCTAGGAGAGGTGACTTAAAGAGCTTGGCTTGTTTAGCCTAACCAAAAGAAGGCTGAGGGAGATATGATTGCTCTCTATAAATACATCAGAGGGATAAATACCAGGGAGGGAGAGGAATTATTTGAATACAGCGCCAATGTGGACACAAGAACAAATGGATACAAATTGTCCACCAGAGAATTTAGGCTTGAAATTAGACACAAGTTTCTAACCGTCAGAGGAGTAAAGTTCTGGAATAGTCTACTAAGATGAGCTCTGGGGGCAAAAACCATAGATGTCTTCAGAACTGAGCTTGATAAATTTATGGAGGGGATGATATGATGGGATGGCTTAGTTTGGCAATTGTCCATTTTTTACTACTGGTGATAGATATGCCAGTGACCTGGAAGGGGCATTGCATTAGATGTGGTGGGTTCTGAGTTATTAGAGAATTTTTTCTTGACTGGCTGTTGAGACTTGCCCAAGTGCTCAGGGTTTAACTGATTGCCATATTTGGGGTCAGGAAGGAATTTTCCCCCAGGGCTGATTGGCCTGGGCTCTGGGGGGTTTTTGCCTTCCTCTGTAGTACTGGGCATGGTTCACTTGCTGGTGGATTCTCTGTATTTTAAAGTCTTTACATCATGATTTGAGGACTTAAATAACTCAGTCATAGGTTAGAGGTTCCTTACAGGAGTGGGAGGGTGAGGTTCTCTGGCCAGCATTGTGCGGGAGGTCCGACTGGATGATCATATTGGTCCCTTCAGACCGTAGAGTCTGAGTCTTAATATGTACTTAAAACCACTGTCACAGAGACCTGCGGATCCTCCACCTAATCTACCTAATATTGTGCATCCACATCTGAAACAATAGTTTGTTTCCTTTTAAACACAGAATTTTACAAAATAATTTCTGCCCTTAATGAAAGTATAAGAGTCTAAGGAAAAGTTTACACGATACCATTTCAAAGTTGCCTTTTCTCAGCTTTATTGGAACTGGATTTGAAATCATCGAACAGTTGAAATTATTCTAATGCAGCTAGCAGAAGGCTGTAAACCAATTTTTGCTGTCACTTATTGACATGAGGTTTCTGGGGTGGTTCTGTTTTAAAATCTCACAGGAGAAACTGAAGTAAGGTACCTGGGCCTTGTGTAAAAACATACATTGTTTAGCATAGTGACTAATGTTTGCACCTATGCTAAAAATATTAAAAAATACCTGTGGAGGTGAAAGAGTTCAGCTGTAATAAACACTCACATATACTTCTGAGAATGACAAAAGATTTTGGAGAGAGGTAAGTAAAGAAATTTTTTTAAAAAAAAGATGCTAGCTGAAAATAATGATTCCACGGTTCATGTATTTACCTATGCCAGGATTGGTAAAGAATTTCATAGAGGATCACTAAGCACTGGAAAGCATCTCATTCCCAATTCTACACTGAAGAAAATGAATCTAAACCTGTTTAACATCAGGTGGAATATAGCTATAAAATGCTAAAGGCAGACCCACTTATCCCTGGTAAGTGACCTTCAGATGTTTGATTCTGTGAGGGATCACAGGTACACCATTTGGAGTTTCTGGACAGAGTTAAAATCCAGAGCAGGCACAATACTCCATGGGAAACAGTTTGCAGGAACAAATCTCACTTCAACATTTTCTTTAAAGAAATATCGTACTGGGGAGAGCCACTTCCTTCTGGCCAGAGCAATTTTGATCATTTACCACCCCCTTTCTTATTTATTCTGTTGGTGCCAGCAGTTGTGCTGAAAAAGACTTTTCATAGCCTCTGTCAACAAATATAGGCTTTTCAATTACAATTGGGTCGAACAATTCAGGGACTAATACTGACTGACAGGATTCACCTACTACATACAGTCCTTTCATAGGGAAGCCCAGAGATGCTCAGACATCTGATTCTTTGGCTATGCTGTTCCAGCCTATCAAAAGCAGAGTCAATGCACTGTGAAACTGAGGACTGAGAGGTCAGTGGAAAAAGCCATCATAATATGGGTGGTAACTGATAGTCAGGGCTATGGCCCTGAGATATAAAAACAAATGAAAAATTCTCCTTCCACTTTCTGGCTTTCTCTATCTTTAGTTTGGAGCTTTAGCATTTGAGAGAACTTACAGATCCTGCTGGAATGTCATGAGAAATATTACACTAAAATACACTTTATGAAGCGAATAAAAGTAACTGTGCAGTTGCTAAGTTCTGCCCCCTTGATTAAGTTGTTAGAGATTCAGTACTGTTTTGTGACCTATCTGTGCCTAGGATAGAGCAGTGTTTCTCAATCTTTAGTGGATCAGGGAACACCTAAAGGTATTAATTATTTTTATGCAGAACACCTGATGAAAATTGTCTTGAAAAAGCCAATATATACTGGCTGTAATGTTTGTAATATCTGCGTACTACTCATTCCTGCAAAAATTATTCAGGAAACTGAATTAAATACAATTTTACAAATATGTGTTTATTTCTAAAAAATAATAGATACATAATGATTATGCACACAACTTAAAACTGAAAATGGTATTCAAGTTTTAATGGAAATTTTGGGCCTGCATGTTCGAACAAAGTTCATCTATTCTTGGAGTAAAGTCCATCAAAGAAGCCATGGAAGTTATGTCCAAATGATTTTAATGCCAGCAGTATCGGCGCCAGAAATGTAAAATGTCCTAGCTGCAGCAAAGGAGCAAGGTGGTGCTGGATGCTGATGCACATCTGGAAGCTTTGCTGTGGCTGGAGCATTTTAAATTCCCTAGGCACAAGTTGGCTCATGGAGTTGCTCCTTCCCACCTCCCTCCCCTGAATGGGGAGGGGTCGGTCACAGAACACCTTCACTGTGCCTGCGGAACACCAGCTGAGAAACACCGGGATAGACGACATGAAAATGCCAAGGTCAGGGGAGTTGCAAAAGGAGAGCAGATTCACTCTGGTGGGTAACACAGAAGTTAGACTTCCCAACCACAAAATACACATAGCCCCCTTTGCTGCATTTCAGTCTCTGGTCCCCAGTCAACCAGTAGATCCAGTTAAGAGGTAAGTTATTTAAAACTCCAGTGTTTACTAAAAAGGCACACTTGAGCCCAGTCATATTACCAAATCATTATACGTTTGGCACTTAGCCAAAATAGCACATAGCCAGCCAATCTTTAGTAACAAATTAAAGTTTATTATAAAAGAAACAAAACAAATGATAAGAGAAATGTAGCAATCAGATCTATACAAATGATCTGAAATGCCATATATGTCAGGTTTCCGATAAAACTGCCGAGTCTGCAGACTTTTTCAGACCCTCTGGTGTTCATCCAGTACCTGGTTGGATTTCAGTCCTTTTTTCCCCCAGTTTCAGTTGCAGAGGGAGGCTGAAGCCTAGAGATTGATGGAAGACAAAATGGATGTGGTGCAGATGCCTTTTATGTCCTGGGGTCTTTTCCATGCTGCTTATGGAAATTTACAGAAATAAAATGGAGTATAGGGTCATATGAGTAAGTCTTGGTGACTCATCAGGTGTAAACCCTGGGTTTTCTCCTTGGGTCTGTTGTAGCTCTGAGTTTCCTTTTAAAGCAGGTTAGTGCTGCAGCCATCCTGTCCAGAGTGGTCACCCTGAAACACAGCACAAGTTAAACTATAGCTACAAACATATTTATAACTTCCAAAACAAATCACACACACACACAAACATACTTAGCAATTTATAATCTAATAGTAGCTTCACGTGAATTATTTTCATTTTGACATATGCATGTTAAATATTATAAATGCCCCCCGTTTCCCAATCCAGCCAGCATCACACTGTTGTTTTAGCACTACATCCACGAACCTTCTCAATTCTGCTGTTCCGAATTCCAGATAATTTTGCCAGTTTCTCCTAAGCACACTGCTTTACTGGCCACCAGTTGCAAGGCAGCAGGGAAGGCTCTGTGCTCTGCTTCTTTTACTCTTTCTGACAAGGTCTCCTCTGTATCTCCAACCTTCACAGGAACTGCCTCTTGAAAAATGATAGCGCCAGCATCAACTTCCTCCTGAAGAAAAGAAAATCCAGAATACTGTGAATTGAAAGAGTGGGAAGAGAAGATGCACAAAAGTAGGACAGTTATTTGCCCTGATTACCTAGAATCACTTAGTGTTACCAGATTCCTGACATTTCTTTGAAGCTGAGGAAAGCACAGAAAGCAGTGAAAGCCGTGGCACTTATTTCACATAAAACTGGACTAGACAAAATGCAGGTTTATTTGCACTAAACATACCTTGCATTACCAAAGTGATGGATTAAGTCATTCAAAAGATTCTTTCATCTCTAAATTATTTCCTATATCCCTTTGACAGAACTGAAAATCATTGAGTGATCCATCTGAGCAATGTTTTCTGTAGAAGCCAACTCCTCCAAAAGCAATACTGTCCTAGCTGCATGTAGGCGTATTATTGCTAAATGAGTCAAAATATTGGACAAAATCTGAGTCAAGGCAGAAATATCAGCACCAGGAAAGTAGGAGCCCAGGTTTCCTAAATTTCTTGAGTCCAGCTCTTGACTTCTCATAAGCCAGCTGTCAACACCTGCTTTGTTACAATACCGTGGCAGTATTGCCATACTTAAGTGTTTAAAGAAAAAAATGGACTTTTACAAAAATGAATACAGTTCAGATTCTTGTCTTTGCCTGAAAGGTTTGGGCCTGTAAGTTCCAGTCACTTTACCGTTTTAAGCTTTTCTCTGCATGAGAGGTAGAAAAAAAGATATTAAGTGAAAGCTGAGATTCTTGGGCTTCCCTTGGAGCTCTAAGAAAAAGACCAAAGGGTGTGAGGCTCATGATAAAAGCACAGGACTTGGAAACACGGTTGGTGATCACTTGCTGGTGGATTCTCTGTATTTTCAAGTCTTTATATCATGATTTGAGGACTTTAACAACTCAGTCATAGGTTAGAAGTTTATTGCAGGAGTGGGTGGGTGAGGTCTTGAGGCCTGCATTGTGCAGGAGGTCAGACTAGATGATCGTACTGGTCCCTTCTGACCTTAGAGTCTGAGAGTCTATCACTAAGGCCTTGTTTGTTCTCCCACTGTTTTGACAACGGGTGGAGCTGCTACTGTTATCAATGGGAGGAAGCTGCACAGAAAAAAAAAAATCAAGTGTAGCTAAAGCCTAAATGCCAGGACAGTTTATTTCCAATTCCCTTAATGGACAACATTCTAAAGAATTTATCTCACAGTAGAAATGGTTAGATGTTACAACTGAAGAGGAAAAAGCTGTAGATCATTTTGACTCAGGAATTTTCCAACCAATATTCTAAGCTGCAAGTTTTTCAAAGCTGCTCATTTCTGATAGAAATGGAGTACTTACCGCTACAAAGTGCACAGTACAGCCAGTGACTCGGACTCCAGCTTGTAAGACCAATCTATGGGCATTTGCTCCCTTGAAAGAAGGCAGCAAAGATGGATGGATATTCAGTATTTTTCCTAGAAAACAATAAATGAAATTCGTCATTAGCTTTTAGCCCTTGTTTCACAAGTTTAGTCATCACATACATGTTTCATGAGCCAGACTGTAAAATGGGTATAATGCTATGAAAACCAGCCCCAAACTCATCAGCCCCCTCTGATTTTCTACATCGGTGTTTCAGCTATCAAGGCTGGAAACAATCGAACATTTACATGTATGTCCCAAGAATCTCTGCAGTGACTATGGTTTATTTATACCTCCTTTTTGATGGTGTTCTCTTCCCCAGTGTCACGTCTTATTCTTATTCTTCATCTTACTACAGCCACCCTCCTGGTGCTCATAGTCCTTAAGACCCACTCAAGTTAGCAACTCAGACTCTGTCTACGCTGGCAGCGGCAAATTCACGGCCATAAGATCGATTCATCCGATTTGATTGAGTGACCGTAAAGATACAATCTATTCAGCAATCAAACTAGTAACACCACCTCATCAAGTGGCTTAGTGCTGCATCGATGGTGCAAAGCAGTGAAGATACCGCGTAGACAGAATTTATAAAGTTAACGGGAGTTACGTAGGCTACTTTGCACAGCTTGTGTAACTGCCATCGACGGATGCCAGAGTTAGCTGAAAGCGTAGACCAGGCCTCAGAATATTTGACCCTGGTGGCCAGTGGAGAGCTCCACCTGCACTTCCATGAGAGAGAAGATTTCCTGCTGGCCACTAAAGCTTGTTCAATCTTAACAGAAGAACTGGGGTAGGCAGCAGCCCTTCCAAGAGGCAGAAGCTCACCACATCTTTTCCCTTCATTTGAAAAATCAACATAAGGCTCCTTCAGAAGCCCTAATTATCAGGCCAGAGTGCTCAGCAGCCCTCGGCCTTTCTCCTAGTGATGAGTGCCTGTGCTCTGTCAGTGGTCTAGGACTCAGTGTAGGATCATACATGTGCTGTTGCTACAACTAAGGCTCTCTCCTCTCTGTTATTGACTGATAAACTGCGCTGGAAATCCTGGGCCACCCTGAAGTCAACAAGGTGATGGCAGTTTACAGTAACTGAGGATCTGATGCTCAATTCAGAACCAACAAATAAATTCTTCATCCGGTACCAGGAAAACAGTAATGCTTTAGATTATAGCATGCCTCACATTAGTGTGGCTCATACACGCACATCATTACATGCCTCATCTGTGCGAACTGCATGCTGTCAATGTTCAGCAACAGATTAATTGCACAGAAATGAGATCTGTGGGTGACGAAGGAAGGGAACAGCAGTGCCCAAGTTCATATGGAGACAGAAAAATGTGCTGAAGTGAGGAGTGGCACACATGAATGTCAATTCATAAATGCAAGATGAGGGATGCTTCCTACAGAGTCCAACGTACAGCTTGCTCGCACACCACAGTAACCCATGCGGACCATGATGTTGGTAGCATTATGGAGCTAATTATAGCACATGACTCAACAGATCTTCAAGAACAGTTCCAACCTGTTCAAATACGGCTTTTCTTCAGCTTCAACAGGCCAGGGCTGCTTCTAGCTATTGCTTTCTGCTTGAGCAAAGTTTGCTGGGGACAATAGCGTGAAAACAATTCTTCATTGGCGTTTGAGTTTGCTGTTACAGTATCCCTAGGAGTTGCAGTATAGGAGGCTGTTCTTCACACACCTTTTCTGCTGAGGTTCACCTTTGATAGTGCAAGAACCATGTTACAACCAGGCCATGGGCAGTCTGACCTAGGGTCAGAGCAGGAGTCGATCCAGGTCAAATACCAGGAGGCCAGAGGATAAATGGGGTGTCGGGAGCAGGCACAGGCAGGTTACCAGGAGATCAGGAGCACATATTGCAGGGGAAGCAGTCTGGAGCAGGAAGAACCCAGTTTTATGGACTAGTTCCAGTTTTTGTGCTTGGGTTAAATATTGCTTTTTGCTTCTAATGCTCCACGCAATCAAAGAAGGTGCTTGAGTTGCAAAGTTTTGTGGAGAGGGAAGGTTTCTGTTTGTACCCTTTTAAAAAAACCCAAAATATAGTTGATAAAGATGCTTCACTATTTAAGGTGGCCAATCATCTCTGTGCAGTTGGCTTGTTTTCTTTATATACTATTTGCAAGACTAAATATAATGCTTAACTGAAACTGAAAAATGTCTTTTGTATTGGCTGGAAGTGTATATTAAAATAGTGTATTTACCATCCCACTTTTTGACAAAGGGACCAGATAAAATCCGCATAAATCCCGCAAGACAGACCAGTTCAACAGAGAATTCTTCAAGAACTTGATCAACTGCATTATCAAATTCTATGCGACTTCCGTACAATTTATGGTCAATTACCTACAATATCCAAGAGAAGGAGAAACACAGACATGAATGTGAGATTAATTTACTCTCTCATACAAAATAACTTGCTAAAATCCTGCAATGTAATCAAAGAAAAATCTAAAATTCCAGATATGACCAAAGAAGACTGTCCAGATACTATAATGAGGGGCACTTTAGAAATGTTAATAATAGTAGGTCAAATCCTGTACTTTTCAACTCAGACTATATTCAGCTAAACTCATGTTGAAATCAGGAGGAGTTTTTCCTCAGTTTAAGGCTACAGGATTTGTACTCTACCGGTTAATCATTAATGATAACCTGAAAACTGTAACAAGCACCCTAACTCTTAGATAGGTTTAACCAGATTCAATTGAAATGAAACCTTCAAACAATGGAGATTTAAATCCATGTAAATCTTAGATCAGTTTAAACTGCAAAACAAGATTCTCACCTCCCCTCAAGTATTAAAAAAAACCTAAGTCATCACGAAAGGTTGGAGAGCTAATTATAGGCATGTTAATAAGCAGCAGCAGCTGCATAAGGATGAACAAAGGATGAAGACGCCTTCAGTTAACATTTTCCCAGCTAAGGACGCACATGCCATTTTAAAATGTGAATAACTTTAAAAATAATGAGGCCTGTTGAATTCCAGTGAAATTTACAAAAACCAATGACTTTTAAAAACCCAGCACATTAGGTCTGAAGAGTTTATGCTCAAGTGGCTGTGCAGTTTTCAGTGCACTGGGAGTGTAGTCCAATGGCCAGAGATGGATGGGCTTTACTAGTGACTTTTTATGTAACTTTGGCAGGTCACTTCGCTTCTGCGAGGCTCTGATTCCCCTCCCACCCTGTCTTGTCCATTTAGACTGTGAGCTCTTCAGAACAAGACTGTCTCTTAGGTGGACTTCAAAAACGTACTTAAGCACCTAAATCCCAGACTGGGCTCCACCTCAATCCACAAAATACCCGCCGATCCCTGTAGACCTCTAAACTCACTTGGCACCAGGGTTTTTGGCATTAAAGGAGTTTCCAGGGTGTCTACGTTTTAGGCTCTGCAGAGCACACGGCTAACTCCATCTCGGCAACTGGACACCCATCTGCTGCTTAAGCCCTAGAGTGATTTCACAAACCAGAAGATAGGTGGCTGAACAAGTCTTATGCTAGGTCCAATGCTGTGGACAACCTCTGAGCATGCTGACTGGATTGAGTGTGGGTCAAAAGCTGGCTGAGGACAAAGCAGTCATGATGGTACCATGCAGTTGATAACTTTTAGCCCAGTGGTTACAGCACTTGCCTGGGATGTGGGGAGATCCAGGTTCAAGTCCCCACTCTGAGAGCACAAGAAAGGATTTGAACAGGAATCTCTTGCCTCTCAGGAATGTGCTGTAATCCCTTAGCTCCAAGATGTTCTCTTGTGGGGCTCTCTCCACTTCTCCTTTTGAAGCTCTTCCACTATAGCAAAATAATGAAATATGACTGGACCCCAGGTCTCCTCCCAGCTGAGTGCCCAAGCCCCTGGACTACAGAATCATTCCTCCTCTCCATCTTGCCCAAGGCCTGGCTCTACTATGGCTAAAAGACTTAAAATAGTCATAGGGCCAGAAAGGGCGAGCACATGAGAACGATGGTGGAGTCCAGTGGTTAGGGAACCCATCTGGGAAGTGGGACACTCATGGCTCAGCACACCTGCTCCAATCATTCTTGCATTGTTTATCCAATGTTACCTTTCAACAGAAAAGGTAGAGAGGCCATAGCTTAGAGGTTTGAGCACTCCTCAAGCGTCTACGTCATTCTTGCAAGAAGCCCCCTAGGCACCGAAGGTGGTTGACGCTATGTACCTGTCTCCGAGAGAGGTGAAGGGCTTAGCACACATCCCTCGTGTCAGCATGTCCCACTGGCAAGAGTAGACAGCTCCCCACCTAAGGTGCTGGCTTTTACAGCCTGTGTTCTGACGTGCCTTTATCTTCCCAAGTATTGGCTAGGAAACCTAGCTGCCTAGCTCAGGCTTGGTGGAGTGCAGTGTCCTGTCGTCCCACGGATTTTTTGGTGCTTAGAAGTTGTTCTGACGCTGAGTTTTGCAATGGTTCCGACGTTTTGTGGATCCCATCCTGACTATATACAATGTATGGTAACAGTACAGTGGGGTCGTAAGCCCAGCTATAGGCCTTCTTTTGGAAATAAAAGATATTACCTCACCCACCTTGGCTCTCTAATATCAAGCAAATAATAATAAATAATAATAATTTGTTTTAAGCATTAGATCCTACTGTAACTGAAATCAATGGCCAAACTTTCATTGGGTCAGATTCTTCAATGTTTATAATTGATAAATATTTTTGCAAAACCAAAAAATTACACTAATCCTGAACAAGGGCTCTCTCCATGCCTTTTTTAAACTGCAGCCGTTCTGGCTGTAATATTGTAGAAATGTGCATATTTTCTCACCACAGCAGAACTTAAAAACAAAATGAAAGGTTTTCCTTCAGACTTTAATAATAAAAATTAATCTCCTTTGCGGAAAGACCAAGCAAGGAAAAATAATCTGCTCCGGAAGGGAAGGTTTTTGAAAAGTATATGGTAAGGTTTTTGAAAAAAAGAGAGAGAGAGAGAGAGAGTGTGTGTGTAAGAAAAGGTTTTAATTTTACGTATTTTTCAGCATTAATTATGGCAAGGGTTTCTAGCATTCCTTAGACCAAGTCCCAGTAACACCCCTAGGACGGAGATAAAAGTTGTACGGTCTGCTCTGTCTCTCATCTATAGGATTGAGAAGTGAAGTGTCTTTCCCAAGGGCACAGACAGTCAATTGCATAGCAGAATTCTGCAGTTTCAAAATTCACCCCTCTTCTATCAATATTATTAATCCTTGGCAAGCTTTCCATAGCGGTGAGTTAGTAAAATCTGATTCAAAAGGTGAAACTTGCTTACTTTTGTAGGAATACCAGCTCTTTCTGCTCTTCTTAACCCTTCCACACCTGACTTGTTAGAAATGACAAGGACTATCTGTGCGTAACTGGTTGGCTTTTTTGTGCTGGTTATTAGGGCTTCCAGGTTTGTGCCTAAAAATGGGGAAAAAAAGAAATAAAGACCAAGCATGTTTTGAAGGATAAATATACTTAAGGTGGCTTTTAAAAGCAGCAATGTAGGAGGTGCCTAAGCCAAAGGCCAGTGAAGTCAATGGTGTCTTTCCAGTGACCTTAGTGAGCACAGGCTTAGATGCCGGCATACGCGAGAACATGCTATGGTTTCATAAGTTCTGTATTTCACTGTATGAACTTTGAGGCATTTTACAGCTGACGCTCCCTATGTCTCTAAAACACAGAAGGAAAATTTGGTCTGCTTGAAAATTCAGTGCTGCATCCCTCTGACCTAGGGTTTGATCACCTGAATGGGGTTTAGAAGAGTGCAGGTGCCCCTCACAACCAGTTGGCAGCAGTGGGTAATGATCACAGTAGATACAATTCAGATGGCCAAGGGAACACTCAGTTCTGCTGGCCCAGAGGAGCCTCCCCCAACGGCCATCTCTAGGCACCTGAATGAAAGCTCACTGGGAACACTTCCAGTCACTCGAAACAGGTTTGGCTCTGGGCCTAAATATCTTTTCAACAGCCTGTATTGTACCTTGTAGGGAAGAATGCAAAAGCCTCACCTGTTCCAGAAATGAGGACAGCCACCTTCACTTTGCTTGCTTGGGTTCTGCCTCGGATGTGCTTGTGCAAAACCTGTAATTTATTTGCTTGCAAGACTTGAAGCAGATTATTGACTTCCACACGCGCAGATTCTTAATTTAAAAAAAAAAAAAAAAAAAAGAAGAAGAAGAAGGGAGGGTTACATGTACACCAAATGGAGAAATGCTGAGGACATAAAAGGACTTCAAGTGCCTCTGAGAATTAGACAAATAGCACTTCTTATTTCTCAGAACAAACACATATTTATCAAATACTGTTAAGCATATATTCTACTGACTGTAACTGGAGGCTTCAGGACTATAATTAACATGCCCATGAAGCAAACACAACACAGTATCTATGGACCAGATCCTCAGGAAACATCAGTGGAGCTGCACACATTTGCATCAGCTGAGGATCAGGCCCCATCTTTAGGTAAATGAGACTCCAGTACCTGTGTGTTGGGGGATGACTTTCCCAATCAGCCATGCCTCCTCGTGTCTCCGTACATCTTTCAGAACCTGTTGAGCCAGTTCCTTTTCTACCACCAAGACTGCGCCAATCCCACAATTAAATGTCCGGGCCATCTCCTCTTCTGAGAGGTTCCCCTCTTTTTGGAGCCAGGAGAAGATTTCAGGTACCTTCCAACTGTGAGCATCTGAAAATGGTTGAAGATGTAAATTGCTTTGCTGAAGTTCAAAACAAGTGTTAAACAGAAATGACGGTCCTGATAAAATACTCAAATTCCAAGAATATCAAGAGCCACAATTTCTGGACGTGAATTATAAATGCAAAAAAAGATTAGACCCAGGGCAGCCTCAGGCCCAGTGATTTCTGCTGCAATGCAGAAGAACTGGATTTAATTCCCAGTTTCTCTTACTGCCTCAGTCAATAGGGTCTGGAGTATTGGGAAATGAAGTTCAGCCCACAGAATGAAGGATATGAATTAAGTCTCTCAACTGCGACCCATAAACTAATAATAGAGAAGAGCCTTTGAGGATACATCAGAAGGTGCTCTTATTATCAGCCTCTCCTGGGAAGATGACAGCTGCAATGGTAGAGAGGGTATAAAATAAGAGAAGGACCCACAAATTCCAACAGACAAGACTCCTTTTTCCTGTGGCAAGAAGTGGTTGGCCCGCAGCAGCTGCAGCAGCATTGCTGAATAAGCAGCATGATGGAGTTACAAAGGGAGTAAATTTTTGCCACATTCTATTTAAAATGTTATGTTCTGGTTTTCATATTAGTATTCAACAGATTTTCATATATAAAAGACTTACTATAAAAAAAATCTGATCGTCTCAGTCTATGGAAGGAAGTGAATTTATTATTTGGAACAGGGAACTGGGGAGTCACGAATTTTCTGTTTTATTCTGTACCTGGTACAAACACTATGTGATCCTGAACAAGTCATTTAACTGTGCTGTGCCAACAGCTGCTTGCTTGTAAAATGGGCATAACAACGCACTAGATTACTATGAAGATTAATGCATGTACAGAAAATGGTTTGAGATTTCAGAAAGGCAGCATTGAAGTGCAAAGTACCATGATTATTATTTTATGCAGACACCTCCCAACATGTGAACTACTAACTGCACTCTAGTGCACAGCAAAGATCTCAGACAATTTAGATTGAGCTGAGCTTGTGTGATGTTCCAAAATGTTAGTGACTCTCTCTCTATTGGTTGTTTTTAAACCACCTGGTTCCTTACACAAAGAAATCCAACCCACAACATTATGAGGAAGGAGGGACTGCATTCTTAAGGCTACAAGATACTTTGTAGGTGTTTGTTCTGAGTGAAAGGCGAAATTCAATAAAATCTAATAAAAAAAACCCTGTGTTCTAGACATACAAATGAGACTCAAGGAAAGTGTCAGTTTACCTTATACCATGCTGATGGGCTTTTCAAATTCATCCATCTCCACAACTATACACCCCCAACTGTACATGTTTATATTATGTCCATCTTGCTTCCTTACCTAAAACTACACCAAACGATTCTGGGAGAACTCGGGGGATATTTTCCAACAGACCCCCTCCAGTTATGTGGGCATAGGCCTTAACACGCCCTGAACGAAGGAGAGGCAACAGAGTTTTGCTGTAGATTTTAGTAGGGGTTAGCAATAGGTCCCCTGTGAAAGTAAAATAAAAAAAGATTGATTACAACACTAACATTTATTTCTATTGAATTAAATCAAGGAAACCTAAAAATACTCATTTTCCAGACACTGAAAAGCAACTAATATAATACAGAGAAGATCAAAGTGGAAAGAAAAATGCTGTGCTCTAACTCCTGCAGTACACACTGGTGTTAGTACCCATCTGTTCCCCACCCTCATTTGTTTCAGTGTATTTAATGTAGAGAAAAAAAGAAGAAGAATATAGTCAAGTAATAGAGGAATCATTAAAAAAATGTATGTCGGAAAACAGTCCTGATGTGTTAAACTGCAGGAGATGAGATATTTGTATTAGAGATGGTACCTAAAGTCTGGTCAGCAGAGCCACCAACCAATGGCGAAGTGAAATCTAAAGATGACTTTTCTACAATCTTCCTTACAAGGCTGAACCCATTGCTGTGAATCCCAGAGGAAGCTACTCCAATGACAACATCTTCAGCAGCAATTCTCTCCAGTTGGGGGAGCACCTGTCCTCGTTCCACCGCACCAACAGCAAAGCCAGCCAGGTCGTACTCCCCAGGCAGATACATGCCAGGCATCTCAGCCGTCTCTCCTCCTGCCAAGGACAGGGAAAGAGAAAGAACGGGTGTGAAAAACATTATGATCAGCATACAGATGATTTTTAAACGTTTCCAACCTGGTGAAAAGGAATGCAGAGTGTAAATAGGCTGTTTGTTTGTTTGTTTTTAAAAGAGGCTGGCATATATTAAAAAATAAAAGACATTGAAAAAATTCATTAAAACCAGCATTTCTCACAGGTCTGCAGCTCCTGTCATTGGAACTAATGACAGGCAAACTGGAATATTGTCAGGAAATCCTAGTTTCTGATGGCCAGGGTTAAAACCACTATATATCTACATTTATTTAGAGAGATTTTTTTCAGAAGGTTTGCTATCTAAGTGCTGATATTGCTTCCATCATAGGAGTATCTCAGGAGACACCTCCTGAGCATGCAGCCTTAGAGAAAGCTCAGTCCGTTCCTTTATACACCAAAATACAAATGCTTAGTTTTTTATTCTTCCAAGTGCTGGACAGGTTTAAGTTCCCCTCTGGGGTGTGGCTACCCTATACAAGGAAATGTATCCAAGGACACCGAATGCATTAAATAATTGCTTACTTCACTTGTCTTCACAATGGTTCAGTGAATCTAGACAGCAACACAGCTTAGCAAAGCCATGATGGTACACCAAAGACAGGGGGTCTTACTCCCCTGGTTGTACAAATACATTCTGAAGCGTCTATTCCACAGTGCCCAAGCCTACTCTTGGGAGCGCCGGTTTTTCAATAACTTCTAAACCCATGGCACTGCATTGTGGGATGGAGTTAGCAACACTCTCTGAATCAGTGTGGCTGCAATGCTTGTAGCTGCCTGTTCCCACTGGAGAGAAACTGTTGTAGATTGCATTGTTTCAGCCGTATCCACGCTGAAGACCTTTTCCTAGGCGTTGCAATTAGTTGGTACAAATAAGCTTGTCAAGTGCCTTGGACAGCTGCTGTGCGTGGATGCAAAGGGCAGTACAGCTAATATAGTTTGCTGTCTTTTTTTTTTTTTTTACTAGTGTAGACAAGACTGGGGGTATTTGAAAATAGCACTTTCATCTAACAAAATGTCTGGAAATATTAATGAGTTTAACAGGACTGATGACCTTAATGAAAGGCGGGGGGTGGGTGCGTTGTCAGTAAGTATAGGAGACTCAAAAAGTGTCACATACTCCGAAAATCATGTGGGAAATCTGAGGAGCTTCCCGTAACATTCATCCACCAAACTCTAGGCGGAAGACGAGACTTGACTTCTTGGAGCCCTCGTTGTTGTTTCTAAAGGTCAGATCAAGTTACACTGATTTTAAAGCTGGTTATATCAGTGTAAATGTCCCCACACTAGGAAGTTACATGGATTTAACTCAAGCAGTTTAAAAACAGCAGTTTCTTTAGGTTTCTTAGTATTATGAGAATGCTCATCTCCCATGTCCAGAAGAGAGAAAGTGATGTAATTCTAGTATGTTCCTACTGGCTACTTGATTAATTGTTTGGATATTTCTGAATACAAGCATACAATGATACATATGATTCCTATTTGAAACTTTACGATTAATTAATCTTCACCAATTAATTTGTAAGCCTTGAGCTTCCTTTCTAACTTCACTGCCAGTGGCTATGTTTGATACTAACTGAAATGGAAATTATACCCTGAAATTTTAACAAACAATATAGTCAATGCATGTGACAAGTTCTGATATTCAAAGTTAAGTGTATTTTAGATAAAGGGTTTTAAGTAGGTAGCCCATTCATTCATATGTTGGTAAAGTATTAAGTTAAGAGAACTTTGATATACAAAATGTAAACTGACTGTTACTCAAGAACAAAGCTTGTAAAATACTTGTAAAATGAGACCTTTCTATTAAGAGAAGACCAAATGATTCTCTTCTTTCTATTTTTCAGTTACCATTTTCCCAATCAATCTTTAAAACATATGTAATGCAAGATTGCTTACAAGAATGTTTGTTTTGAAAATGTATTAAATTTTGTTCCTGTATTTTTAGTAAGAGATAATTACTTCATAAAAGGAGAAATATGAAAACAGAGGAGTTGAAATTTGCTTTGTAAATTGTAAGTCTACATTCTATTACTTTCATAAAGTTAGGATTTATATTAATACTTGGGTAACTAAAGATTCTCTAACAGAATTTGAAACATATTAATGAGATCAATGACTTGTAAAGGTTATATTAGTGTGAAAGTCACAAATTAAAGTGAATCATTATATTACTTTTATATAAAATTAGCTTCAGTATTGAATAATAGAAGATATAAAAATTATTAATAAAATACCATCACTTAGTGCATAATGAGAGTAAGAGGGAAAATGCATCTTAAACTTGCATCTTAACATTTAGAAAAATTTTGGGAAAATTTGGATACTCCAAAGAGTCTTCATCAGAAAAACAAATATGCATTTTCAGCATATTTTTAAATTAACTCGAAATATATAAATAACTCAATTCATATATGTGAACTGTTGGCAGGAAGGGCTTTTATGCCTCTCATTTTAATAAAGTTATTTGAAAAGACAGGAAAAGAACATTTTTAAAAGATGGAGTCCTGAACTACACATAGCATTTGTGAACAAAGAGCACCTGTTAGGAAGATGGAGGAAGAGCTGATTTCATAGGGCATAGGCAGTTATTTAGTGTCTCGTCAAGTTTCAGTTCATGAGACCTTTCAAGAGAGTGTGGACATAAAACATTAAAATAAAGGAAAAAAACCCAGCTTAAAAGAAGTGTAGCTCACGAACTGTCAAATCCCATCCAGGAAGTGAGTGCTCGTACCCAAGAGTGCGCATCCTGCCTTTTCACAAGCTTCAGCTACTCCCGCTATGACTGCTTGAGCCACTTCAACGTCAAGTTTCCCACAGGCAAAGTAATCAAGAAAGAAGAGGGGCTCTGCTGCCTGAGCCAGGATGTCGTTAACGCACATGGCGACCAAGTCCTGACCAATGGTGTCGTGTTTCTTGCACACCTGTGCAATCTGTAACAAGACAGGGAGAGACCAGTTTATCATTTCTGCATGAATTCAAACCACGAGATCAGAGTTGTTTCTCTTACAATGGCAGAGGAAGGCACAAACGTCATGTTGTTCACGTGGATGCTTTTTAAAAAGCCTCTAAAAAATAGTCAGTTTCTTCAAATTTCCATCTTTTCCAACTGCTGATGACTTAGATATTTAAAAGGAATTTAAATAGTAATAATAATAAACATTTATGGAAGTATTAAGATTTGGAATATCACTCATTTATAGCCCAACACTGTATTTTTGTGCACCTGAAACTCCCAGCAGGTTAACAGGAGTTTTGGGGATGCAGGTAACATAGAACCAATTTCTAAGACTTTCTCTGGTCTGACAAAGACGACCGATGGGCACAGCAAAAACTCCAGTTCATCTAATCCAGTAGTAAGACATTGTAGTTTTGCTCTTTTGGATATGGATGCTAAAGAACTATGCGCCAGATACTCAACTGGAATAAACTGGTGTAGCTCCACAAATTTGACTTAATATCTTATTGAAAGGAATGTGCATTTTTTATCTAATTGGGGAATGCAAAATGCACTCAGCAGGAAGGAGGGAAACTGTCCAATTGGTATGCACAAAAGCAAAATGGCCATTATATAGTCTTATTGTTTGGCTCTGTGATTGGACATGTTGTGTGCTAGAGATGGAGGAGGCCTGATTCAGCAAGGTGTTTAAATATGTGTCCAACTTTAAGCATTAGCAATCCCTGACTTGAATGGAGCTTCTCACTTGCTTAAAATTAGGCATGGATTTAGCTGAACCAGTGTGAAAAAGAGGATGCTGCCCCTTTTTTTTGGAAGTATGACTGCATATTCTAGTCTTCTGAATATGTTAAGCATCCCCTATTAACCTCAGCCTTGATGTGGACAGTGATTTGCTTTTAATCGTGACATGCTTTCCTCCACAGGTGTATCAGGTTACCTTGAGTTTTGTTCCAACACCATCAGTCCCAGACACCAAGAGAGGATCTTTGTAACCAGCTGCCTTCAAGTCAAAGAGACCAGCAAATCCTCCGAGCTGTGCACTGCAGCCTGCCAACCAGAAAAAAAGACGAGTGAATTAAACTTTTATTCCCATGGGATCCTGCAGGATCCTCCACTCCAGAGATTTCTTCTGAAGCCAGTCAAACCTACTTTAGTCACCGGAATGGATCCCAAGACTCTCTTCCCCCTGCTTCCCAAAGACTGAGTCAGCTCCATAACAGTCCTAGCCTCTTTAAAGTAGGCCCTATCTAACCTCATCATTGATTTCAGTGTTTATGCTGTTGATAAAAATGCTGCATATGTGAGAGAATTAACATATAAGAGTATTATTAAAATGAGCATATGAGAGTATTAAAATGCTTCAGGTCTGATATATATCAGAAAACTGTATTTATGTCCTCTGGACTTGATTGTTAATCCTCCATAACTGCCTACGCCTGCGCAAAAGGGATGTAAACTGTGACCAGAAAAATCAATAGAACTTAAGCTCTTGAGTCATTTAGGCATTTTTGAAAAAAGTTACCCCTGGTGCCAGTGAAAGGTGCTGATTGACAGCCTGGTAGACTGAAGTCTTCCAATCATTTAGGTCTCATTCCTACGTGTCATCCAAGTGTAGCACTCCCATTTGACCTGAGCCCAAAACAGCTGGGCTATGATCCAGCAAACCACTTATTATAAACACACGCTTAACTTTAAATGCAGGGGTAGCTCTCAGTGGTTAAAGTATAATTTGACGGGCCCCGGAACCCTCCTAATCTCTGGGCCCCCTTCCTGTATTGCTTGGGCCCCCTTCATGCATGTGCAGGCCCCAGCCCAGGTAGGCATTTGCAACCACTTCTCAGAACCACATGCATCGGTTATCGCTCCATAAAAATATTTATAATTTTATATGGCGTTTGTCTACAGCAATTATTGTTACAAACTAGCAAACACTGCATAACACAGTAAGTATTGTGATTAACAAGGGTGGGGTGTAGGACCTGCCAGCAGCCAGGGCAGGGTGGAACATGTGTTCCGCTGGATTTTTCTATTTTTAGGGGCCCTGGAACTCTGGTGCATTCCCCCTTACTTTAACCCCTGGTAGTTCTACAATAGGCCAGTTAAGCATGTGCTTCATTGCTTCACGGCACGGAAGTCTTGAAACCCAGAGAGTTCCCAACACTCTTGGAATATATTTTTGTAATTATATACAGCTTAAAAGTTTGACCTTTGTGATTGCACATTCAGTAATTAACATACAACTACTTGACCTTTCTTGAATTAAAAGCTTCTGTAAAAACAGATAAGAAATTGTAATAATCCGAAGGTAATTCCACCCTGAAGAAAGCTGTCAAGAAGACATTTTTTCCATTGATATGCAACTCCCCATTTTATAATTTTTCTACCCAGTGTGTATTATTACTGTCAAGTACATGTATGTTTGGCTTCCAGCTGTTAGGTTTTTTTAAAATGTGTGCCAATCTTAACAACGAAAGAAGCACAACTGGAAAAAATAGCATTAATAATGAAAATTCTTCATAGCTTTGTTCAATGTGGAAAGATAAAACTATTTGAAGATCCTTAGTTAATCTGAAAATTGAAATAAAGCTGTGTTAAAAAATGTCTGAACTCACTGCAGACCCAGATTTTTGTCAAACAACCATCAGTAACCTGATAAGATGCCTTGTGGGAAAAGTCTGGTAATTCCATGTATGGTGTATGGGGAGTTTTATAGTTTCAGTGAAAAGCTCCAGGCTTTCAAAACATTTAAGAAAAATGCATGTCTGATACCATACTCAAACTGGTAATATATTTACTCAGATATTACTTGGTAGGATTTTTGTTCATACATATTGTTATTTACAGTATAGATCTTGGTGATCCATAAGAAAACTCAATTCTGTTGCCTCACAGGAGATGGTTTTCAGGGAAATACTTTTCAGAGTCATTTTGACAACTGATTCTGTATCTTTAGCAAAACAAACAAGGAGTCTTTAGGGATTTCTGCATTTTGAATATCTCTTAAGTGTTTGTTCACCCTTGAATTTTCAGTGCAGGGCACACAAACATGAACATTTGAGTCATTCTAAAGGTCTAATGACATATACAGTTGTCAAGAACTGAATGAACCAGGAACAAATCTGAGCTTACCTGGCCTTGAGGTGGCTGCTGCTAAGGGTTTAATTTTCTGAACCAAGGTATTGCCAGCTGCGATGTCTACCCCACTGTTTTTGTAACTCAGGCCTCTAAAAGGTTGTTAAACAAAGTTTAAATAAATTACTAATGACATAAACAGATTTGCCTTTTACAGCGTTTACTTTCCTACCTCACTGTGGTGCTGAGAGTATTAACTATACAGAACTTAATCCTACTCCCAGCCCTGGAGTTTTCCTACTAGCACCATCCCTTTCATGTTTGCACAGTATTCAGCTAATGTTGCGCACTCCATCATCATCATCATCATCACCACCACCAGAACAACATTAAAGCATTCAGAAGTAGTGACACGTCACCACCTACTTTATATCACATATTTCAGGCCAGCTCAGTACTTCAAACACCACAGTGCTGTTTTGAGGCTAAGCCAATGCATAATACGGCTGAAGTTAGGGACCAGGTGTACAGTGCTGGTTAGCACTGACATGCGATTTTGCCTGCGATTTTTGAACACTCCTTTCCATCATAAGGAAAGCATCGGAGACCAGAACATAAGCCAGTTGGCTACATGGATAAGATACAGATATAGCTGGCACAATGAATAAGATGACATTCAAGGAGGGATAAGGGGCTTGGTTCTGCATAAGCTGGTCCATTGGCTTCAATTAGGTTAATCACATGCTTAAAACTAAGCAACTGCTTAAGTTCTTTGATGGAGCAAGCAAGTGTGCTCAATAGCTTGCATAATCAAGCTCACAACAGCATCCCAAAATGAAGCTATTACATAGTCTAGCAGTGCCTTAGAAAAACATTTTCTTCAACTTCAATTTAAGGTTAGTTCTTCCTTAATGACTTGGATGGCGGCAGCACAAAACATGGTGCTTTTAAAAAAAAAATTAACAAGCAAGCTTACTTTTAAAATTTCTCTCACAAGATTGCTGAAAGAATACACATTTTTCAGGGCCCAATTTAGAAAACTAGGAAGACGCTTCCAGGAGCTCAGGTATTTTTATTCAAATATAGTTATATACTATGTAAAAGGCACCCAATTAATATTTGGTTATTAAGTTGTACCCAAATTCAACTAATGCAGGTAATGTATGCAAATTGGAATCTTGCTGTATAGCTAAATGGGATCAAGTTATTATCCCATATTCATAGGGAGGGTGTTTTATTTCTTGGTATGGTCATAGGAGTTGCTTTGAATGCTCAGTTGTAACAAATGTATTTGACTCACACTGAGCAATTTGAGTTCTTACACTGTCATGGGTATGGACAAGATAGATATTTCAGCTCTCTAATTTCTGTGATTCAGTATTAGATTAAACCCAAGGGTGAAATCTCTCTCTCTCACACACACACACACACACACACACACACACACACACACACACACACACACACACACTTCTGTTCAATCATACACTAGGAGAAACATTAAACATGTTCGGTCCCTAAATATATGCTGGTTCTGTTTTTCTATATTTCAAGAAAAATACTTTGGTTGCATTTAAAGTGAAACCTTACTGGTAGAGGACTGATCCTGCAAGGGGCTGTGCATCTCCTCTGAGCTGCCCCCCACAGGAGCAGAGGGCCCCCGCCCCCCCATCACCTTACAGACTCAGTTCCTGCACGTTATGGGCCCATTCTTTGGCCCTTGTGATCTGTACTCAAAGGACCCAAGGTGGGGCAAAGATTGTTGTACATCACCTTGGTGTTCTCACAATACCTGGGGCTGTTCAGTGTCAGTGTGGCCTCCAATACACATCAGAGCAGCCTCAGGGCTACTCTAACTTGCATTACTCCTAAAAGCTGGACCATAAGAGGGGAGTGGCACTTCAGCCATGTCCCATCTCTGTCCATGCCCCCATGTTCAGTGTCAGGCTCCTAGTATATAGTCAAGTACACTCTTTTCTTGTGCAATCTGGATATCTGATTAGAACTTTTACTACAGCGTTTACACCAATTATACACTTTCACATCATTAAATGAATTACCAAATGCTGTATTGTACTTGCAGAAGAAATAAGATACATACAAGCACCATTTCACGTTTAATTTGTTTATTGATTATACAGCAATGGTTTTACAGTATACTAATCAAATGGTAAACTGTTAGCAAAACAGAGAGTCTTATGAACACAGCCTCTTATATTTGGTATAATGGTTTATTACCAAAAATTATTACGGTTGCTAATAAACTCGGGAAGTGGCAGATTGAGAAAAAATGCTTTGTATTTGGTAACATCAGTTAAAAAGTTAGCAAGAGGCTCCTAACTACATCAAAAGGCACTAACCAAAACCAGCAAGAGACACTGCTCAAAAGAAAACCAAAAACTCACCTTTCCAGGGTTAATAACCCGGTGTCCTGCAGAACTATTTCAAAATAAGTTACAAATTATAAGATAGCTGTTAGTCAAAACTCAATAAAGCAGGAGTTCCAAAGCATCTTGCTCCTTTTACCCACATTTTCTGTAACCATTTTAAATAACACTTAAAAATGACTCCAAAAAACCCAATCCACTACCGTTTCTCCTATAAACAGAAGAGAGGACGCTAATGTTAGACTTACTGGTAATGCAAATTTAGTGCAGGAGAAAGTTACTGTTTTAAGAGCTTTGGAAACTGAAGTCCTCCATCCACAGAATAGGTGTATCACAGGCAGCAGCCGTGCAAGTTACACAAAACATGCTTGTCGGTGTTTACCCGAGACCTGGAGGAATCAGCTCTAGGATGAGAAAGTAATTCAGTTTCCAAGCCGTTCAGTCCTGGCCTTGCCTTGCTGAGATCATGACACGGATACCAATTGTAAATTGCTACCTGCATGCGGGTACATTAGAAGCTAGTCAGAGACACCAAGTTAAGTGATCACTTGAATTAGTGACATCTTTTGATCACTTCGGGCAGCACTAATTACTACAATCAATTTCAGGCAGTGCCTTCAGATATATACCTGGAACGTGTGAGGAAAGCTATAGCCCGATAGCCAATGTCCTTTCTATAAATGGCACCTCTGAAGCATATGGCTGCTACTCCTTTGTTGGCTTCTTCCAGTGCTGACATCAGCTCCTTCTTGATCGCTGTTACCGTAAGGACTCTGCCACCATTAGTCACTATTTTGCCATCCTTGATTGCTGTGCCTGCATGGAACACCTCCAGCCCTAGTCCTTTAGCCTTTGAAAATCCTGTAATTATTTTACAATATCAATGTAAAGAATCAGTCACTTAGAATACTTCGATTATAGAAAAAGCAATTACTTATTAATTATTTGTATGCCAGTAATCTCTAGGAACTCCAGTCAAGGATCAGAGTCGATTGTGCAGGCCCACATAACCTCCAGGGTAACTAAATAAATATAAAGAAACTAACAAACGTGTTAGCTAAATGCCATGGGACATAGAAGGAAGCATTTAGTTGAGACATCTTCTTATAGATTTAATTTTTAGTTGTATTTTACATTACTTTACTCCAAGTTATGACCTTCAGTTACCAAAATATATCAGCACTCATTATACAATAATGAGAAGTGATGAATTTAATACTATCTTCAGGTTTACCACCACCTCAACAACATATTCCATATTTAGAGCATAATGATTGTCGTATGAGAGTGAAGTATCAATTTTTCTCCCCAGTCTGAACTTTATATGAAAGGAAAGACATTCTATTTTACTAATGAAAGCTAAACAATTAACCATGGGGTGTTAAAATTCAGTTGTTTCTTGCTGACGCAGAGTCAGAAATAAGGAGGTTTCCAAGGCTCTGTATTACACAGATTTCTCTCTGCAAGGTAAAAGGGGGAAACTTCTTGCATAGTTACTCTTGATGTCTTTACCTGTTATTTCCAAGCCCTTGGCATAGTTTCCTGGATATCCTTCACTTGCCATGACAACAGTCACAGCTGCACTGTCTTCAGACCAAACCGGCATGAAGCTAGACAGCTTTCCATTGATGGTTGCTTGTATAACTTCATACAAATCACTCTTCAAGAGCGGAAGAATTACCTACCAAAATGTAGACAAGTTAAAAAGACAATGTAAACTTGAATTAAGCCCCAGATTTAGGTTATTTTAGTTTTATGAAACTTAAGATTAACAAAGGAATTCCAAATAAATCTTTCTTTTTAAAACAAAGTAAACATTCCCCTGAAGTCTGTGCTACTCAAACCACTGTACACAAGAACCAGGAAATGAGACTAACAAGAAACTAAATATAAAAAGAATGAAAGTGGTTGGTTTATTCATGTCATCCCTATGGAGTGAAATGTAAGTCAACAAATCAACATTAATGGTGAACTTAAATATTTTTAATAATTTAAACTCTAAGAAAATATGTTTATAAAATAATGCTAATCCATACATTGGTGACAAGAGGCTCATACAAGTAAAACCAAAGGGAATACTTATGTATTTTCTCACCAATGTGAATAAGGGGTTCACACTTTGGTCTTATGGAACATTTAACCTGACAGTATCTTTCCAAAATTTTAACAGATGTAATATAAATTCAGACCCCTTCTAAGGACTCACTTCTTATGCAACACAGATTTAGGATGCTTAAAACTGAAAATAAAGAAAACATTAAGGTATGTCATTCTCCAGATCATAAGCTGTGTAGGTCTGGGACTCAACATCATAATTTGTTCAGCACTGAAAACTGTTTTGGCAACACATAGTAATTAATAATATGGAAGAATATTAAACTATAACTCTTTTGAAGGAGTTACCTATATGAAACTCAAAATACAAAATTTTATTTTTAAATCCTAAAACAATTACTTAACCAGGCATCAGATCTTTGGTTAAGTTTTCTCTATTTATAGTCAGTGTAAGTAAATAAGCTTGGATGAGTGTAATTTCTTTTCCATACTGTAAAACTATTTGCAGTTACAGTCACTCACCTGACATTCAGGGTCACCAAACCTGCAGTTAAACTCTAGAACTTTAGGCCCATCGTTGGTAAGCATTAATCCAGCATATAGCACACCTAAAATGACAAACCACAGTAAAACTAATCTAAGTGATTGTACAGACCATTTGTTTTAAAACTGTTCATCATAGGCTGCCAAACCACATTCATTTTAAATCTTAATTTCAAACATTTTGATAGAAAAATTCTCCAAAATCTCCTCCAGAATTCTGTCCACAATTATTTATGGCTGCTCTTCTTTTAATGCAATCACTTGTTGGGGCAAATAGAAGAATGCAGTTACCAGAAACGTGCACAGAGTTAGACATAAATTCCACTACCCACACACACAAGTAAGTGCCTTATTAACATTATAGGTACAAATATTTGTGGACACTATTTTTCAGACTACATTTGAATTTGTTGCCCTTACTGTTTTTACTCATTTGGGGCTTAATCCATAGGATTCAATACAAAGAAGTCACTGATTTTAGTAGGCTTTGGATCAGGCCCTAGGAACCAAATCCTGCTCCCAAAGAAGTCAAAGTGGGAGCTAGGCTGGGTCTGCAACGGCAGAGTGAGGAAAAGAGTAAGTGATGTTTTCTGTTTAAAGACACAAGCATCTATCAAAAACAAAAAGCTTCCACCTACCAATATAAGGGACACCCTCTTTTTTCATCCCATCAACCGTTTTCTGAAGAATAGAATCTCTGATCTTCAGCAGCAAATCTTTGGAAATCTAATAAAATAATATTAGAAATTAATGTATTTTTTCCTAGTGCCATGGTTTCCTGCATTGCTTTTAAGAGCCATGCAGTGGGATGGCAGTTACCTTTCCCACTTCAATAGATATTTCAGCAAGAGAAAGCTAACATCTTTTCATCTATCCAGAAACAGCATACAGCAGTACTGAAACACTCTGGATCTGATCCTGCAAATATGTACACATGTGAGGAGTCCCACTGATATCACTGGAACTTCTCATTAGCATGAAGTTAAGTATATATAGAAGTGTTTGCAGAACTGGGGGTGGGAGGTCAAGAAAAGTCAAGGCTGGAATGCACGCAGGAATTCCTGACTAAATCACTGCCAAATAAAATCAGCATGGCTGTGCAGTGATACAAGATTACTTTTACAATGGAAAAAGAAGGCAGTTGACCAGAATGCCAAATCAAAAAAAAGTAAATTCCTTTGCAAATAATAGTTACCAGTCAAACAGAGAGACTAGATCATAATGAGATATATGGCAAAGGCCAATCATTCTAACTCAGAGAAGAGAAAAAATTATCTTTAACTACGTGGTACCAGTGATCAGGATTTAGTAACGCTAAAAAACACTGGCACAAAATGCAGTATGGCAGAAAATGCAGACTTCCACTTTCACAATTAAAATGCAATTCAGTAAGAATGCACAGCTCTTTAGTGTGAGACCTTTTGTAAGTCAAGTCCAATAATATACAACCTCCTATGTCAGACAGTCATCTCTCTCTGCAGTCTTTCTCCAATCGTGTTTGCTGTGACAGAACCAAGAGTACACAAAACAGCTTTCCATCAAATCACACCTGTGGTGCTGGGGAATACGCTCCCATCCCGCCAGTGTTTGGACCCTGGTCTCCATCCATTAACCGTTTATGATCTTGGGCTGGTGGCATGGGGGCCACAGTGACACCGTCAGTGAAGCACAGGCACTGTGAAGAAACGTCAATCATTCAATATCCAAATGCATGTGACTAAAACTAGTACACCACTGGACATGGGGAACAGAAATTCAACTTTCAGGCTTATAAAATCTGATTTTAAAAGCAATAACCTCTACCCCTCCAGTACTATAAAACATATATTAGTATTTTCTAAGCACTACTATCCGCTCCCCTGCCCCACACCACCATCGGCAGCATCATCTTGCACTACAGAATCGTTATACACAAGTTGTTCTGTGGGAACAGCACCAAGGAGGCACACAGACACAGAGAGCAACTGCGATGTTCCATTGCATAAGTTACTCCTGTAGAAGGACAGCTTCACATGATTCCTTCCTTCCTCCCTCCCTGATCACGAACCAGAGAGACTTTCCAAAGTACATAGCTACCATATGCTTCCACACGTCAGAGGATTTTGAGAGAGCTCCCATTGCTAATCTCTTTTGGGAATTAAGTGCGGTCACTCACTGCCTGGCAACTGCAAATACTGCTCACACAAGAGCCTTTTATATTTCCTGTCAGAGGCTAGCAAGGTGCCCTTATAACAGTGAGCAAAAAGAATCAAACAAAATATGTGTTTCTGACTTTACAAAATTGTCCTCAGCCATGATAAATTATTTTTGACAACCAAGTAAAATACTGTATTTGCTTTCTCATAGACTTATAGACTAAGCTCAGAAGAGACCATCGTGGTCCTCCTGTCTGATGTCCTACAGACTGCAGGCAACAGAACTCACTCATCCACTCCTGGAACAGATCTATAACCTATGAGCCACTGAAGTCCTCAAAAGAGATTTCAAGGCAAGTTTTCATGTTCTTCCACTGAAACCATCTGATGTCCTTTTAACTAATTAAGAGGATCACCTGGTACATGCTGAACTAAAGGCAACCATCAGTCTAAGCTCCCCTTAGTTCCAGACAAAGTCACTCTAAAACTGAAGAACATCTGGTATCTGCAGTTCTATTTTCTTCTTGCAGGGTAGGGTACTAATGTGGCCTTCACTACGATGGTATACGATACCACTCAATAAAAGAGTGATAACTATTTTTCATACATATCACATCACCCCCCAAAGTGCACATGTGCCTCATTTAATATAACCCAATCTTAGCCCTGAGAGTGAGAAACCCCAGACCAGGGGGTTGGCAACCTTTGCTGGCCCCCATGCCAGCCTCGCCCACCCCACCCCCAGCAGATGCTGGGGTGGGGACAGCAGGCAAAAGGGGCCCGTACCCTGCTGGCCCCCCACTCCCAAGCTGGGGAGCAGGGCCAGCAGGAGATGGGAGCCACGGAGTGGGGCGGCTCCTTTTCCCTGCCCCCCTCTCCCTCCCAGGAGTGGAGCCAGCAGGGGCCAGGAGCCATGCATGTGTGGGGGCTCCTTTTCCATGTTGGCCCCACCCCCAGCTGGGGAGTGGGACCAGCAGGGGCCAGGAGCCGCGGCACACACGAGGCTCTTGTGGGGCCAGCAGGAGGAGCAGCTGCGGCACCACAGAGCCAGGAGCTCTGCGTGCCACTGTAAATAGATGCGCGTGCCAAATTTGGCATGCGTGCTGGGGGTTGCTAACCCCTGCCCCAGACCACATGTAGATTTCCTGTGTTGCAGCCTTAGTGCAAAGTTACGCTATCTTTTTTTTTAAAAAAAGAAGCCTGAATTCTCATTTAAACTAAGGCCTGTTGCAATGTGCCAGTGCAGAGAGGGCCTTAAAATGGTTGGAACTAAAATTTATGTCCACTCCAAGCTTCTCTCAATAGCCAGACTGGTATAAAGGGGCCTTAACTTAAACAAGAATTCAGGCCCCCATGTTGGTTACTTGTACTGGAGCTAAGTTACTCAGTACAACAGGCCCCTAAATGCTTCTTCCATATACCATAACCCAAACTCTTACAAGGATCAGAAGTATACTTACAGAAACCTCTTCTCCTTCAAGAAGTTCTTCAACAACAACAGTTTCCCCAGCTGCTCCAAAAGTCTTATCCTGCATTAAAAATTATCTTTAGTTCTTCAGTTTCCTTTTCAGTCACTTTAGAACAACATTCAAACCTTTGTAATCCTCCTAAACCAGCAAGGAGAAAGGACAAATGGTTCCAGATTACGTTTCCAACCACCACAGGCACCGTGGCAGTACTAAATGCTTCTTTCCTCAGGATTGGGAGTGGGTGGTGGGGTAGTTTTTTCACAATACAGACCTTCTCTTGAAAGTCTGTAAGTTTAACATTGGCACCGCTTGTGTTGTTGACCGGCAATTCCTCATACTTTTTTGTTTTAAGTTTTGAATCAATTTTATTTCAGACTGGAGCAATGATTCTCAGCTTTGTAGAGCAGAAAAGCCACTGTCAGAAACTACATTTGTTCAGAACACATTATTCCACTGCATCTTTGCCCACTGACCATCTATTAGTAGAGTGCACTGCCAAGACAACTTTGTGGCTCTCCGAGACTCCATTTAATCTAACAGTCAGAATCAGCTGGTGTCAAATGATGCAATTCCATGGAAACAGAGCTATACTGGTTGACGCCAGCTGAGGCTTTGGCTCTATGTCTCCTCTTTGCCAGCTCCACATTTCTGGCTGCGTAGAGGGAAGTTTCACTATTCCAGGCTCCTTCAAGTGAGGCAAAGAGAACTTTGTAGCTCTGATCTGTTTGCTCGGTGTTCCCTTGAGTCAGGCATCATGAACACAGTGTTCCTTTCTCTGCCTTCAGCTAAGCATTCAGAACAATTCATTATAAGTCAGAAGGTAGAGAGTACCTGGAACAGGCAATCACATAAGGCTACCCTAGACTGTAAGTGCTACTCAGATCTGGAAGCCTGAATTATGACTTGAAATAGGCAAGATCAAAATTGCCCTAACACATTTATTCTATATGTTAGTGAAGCACTAAAATAGCATTCTAAGCCCAAGACTTCTTACAGGTAGACATTACAGCACCAATGCAACAAAGCAACTAAGCATGTAAGGAAAGAGTAGGAAAGATAGGAAATATGATAAGAGGCCATTCAGGCTTATCCAGGAGATTTTCAAATGATCTGAAATTCAAAAAAGGAGTACTACAAAAAGTGGAAACTAGGTCAAACTACAAAGTATGAATATAAACAAACGCCTCAAGTATGTAGGGACAAAATTAGAAAGATCAAGGCACAAAATGAGATTCAAGAAGCTAGAGACAAATATTCTACAAATACATTAGAAGCAAGAGGAAGACCCAAGAGAGAGTAGGCTCAGTATTCAATTGGGAGGGAGGTGTGGCGGGAGAGAATAAACAGAAAACATGGAAATGGCAAAAGTGCTAAATTTTTTTGTTTCAGTTTTCATAAAAAAAAGGTAACAGTGATTGGACATCTAATTTAGAGAACACCAGTGAAAAGTAGGATGAGGTAGGATCTGATGCTAAATTAGGTAAAGGACAAAGTTAAAAATTACTTCGATAAGCTAGATGTTTTCAAATTGACAGGGTCTGATAAAGACATCCTAGAAGACTCAAGGACTGTGGAGATATCTGAGCCATAAATGATTATCTCTGAAAACCTATAGGAGATGGGAGAGATTCCAGCAGACCGGAAGAAAAAAAATATTGTGCCAATCTATGAAAAGGGGAATAAAGATAATTCAGGGAATTACAGACCAATCAGCTTAACTTCAGTACCTGGAAAGATAATGGGGCAAATAATCAAGCAATCAGTTTGTAAGTACTTAGAAGATAATATGGTCGTAAGTAGCATCAGCATGGAATTTGTCAAGAACAAATTGTGTCTAACCAACCTAACAGCTTTCTTTGACAGGGTAACCAGCCATGTGGATGGGGGGCAAACAGTAGACATAATATATCTTGACTTTAATAAGATGTTTGATACTGTCTTGCACTACATTCTCCTATATATGCTAGGGAAATACAACATAGATGGAGCTTCTTCAAAGTGGGTGCATAACTAGTTGGAAAACCACCCCAGAGAAAATTTATCAGTGGTTCACAGTCAAGCTGGAAGATCTTATCAAGTGAGGTGCCATGAGGACCAGTTCTGGATCTAGTTCTGTTCAATATCTTCATCAATGTAATGGAACAGAGAGAGTACACTTATAAAATGTACGGACAATACCAAGTTTGGAAGGGTTGCAGCAAGTCCTTTGGAGGATAGGATTAAAATTTAAAGTGATCCGAACAAACTGGAGAAATAGTCTGAAGTAAATAGAATGAAATTCAATAAGACAAATGTAAAGTACTCCAATTAGGAAGTAATCAACTGCACACATTAAAATGAGAAATGACTATCTTGAAGGAGTAAAGAAGGAAAGGGATCTGGGAAGTTATAGTGCATCACACACTAAAGTCTTTAAAAGTGCCACCAGATTCCTTGTTTGTTTTACATGAGAAATAGTAACTCTTCCACTCTACTCTGCGCTGATCTCAGATGGAGTATTGTGTCCAGTTCTGGGTGCCACATTTCAGGAAAGATGTAGATAAAGTGGAGAAAGTCCGGAGGAGAGCAGCAAAAATTACTAAAGATCTAGAAAACATGTCCTATATGGATGGAAATTATTGTGTTTGTTAAGTCTGGAAAAGAGCAGATAGAGGCGGGGCATAACAGTTTTCAAAGTATATAAAAAGTTGTTAAAAGGAGAATAAAAAATTGTTCTCCTTAACATCTGAGGATAGGACAAAAAGTAATGGGTGGTTAGGTTGCTCATTAGGAAAATCTTCTTAACTGTTAGGGTAGTAAAGCAGTGGAACAAATTGCCTGGGGAAGTTCTAGAATCTTCATCACTGGCGTTTTTTAAGCACAAGTTAGATTAAACACAAGTCAGGAAAATGGTCTAATTATTAGTCCTGCCTTGAGTATAGGAGATAGGACTAGATATGACCTCTTGAGGACCCATCCAGTCCTCACTTCTATGGGTTTAGCTTTAAGGATGTTCACTGGGATTTAAGCACATACGTACAGTTTAGCATATGGTCATGTGCTTTGCTCAATCAGCATCTTTTGCTGAAGTTGCAAGCTCAGTTTCAAGGACCTTTGTCTTTAGTTTGCTTTAGCAGTTTAACCACAGGAGTATTATGAGAGTAAATGTCTAAGTCTGTAATAGCAGGGACACAAAAGGGATGGAAAAAAAGCAAATCCAGAAAGAAGCAAGTAAGTATTATTTATGCCCATAGAGAATGTGCCCGGAAATAGAATGCATCCTGCAGAAATAAAATATGCTATGCATTCATTGACACTCAAATAGTGTGAGAATATCTGAGAAGGGTTAAACTCAGACAACTAGCAGGTGAGGTCCCATAGGAAGCAAACCTAGAGGGAAAAGGGAGTTCAAGAGAACTTGCAGTTTCTCAAAGTGACAATATTGAAGACAACTGTAAACTATCCTGATGGGAAAGAAAGGTGGGAAGAATAATTAAGACGACAATATGGCTTCTTCAGGAGCTCTTTAAATGATCTGAAAAAAACCCAAAAAGAGATCCTACAAAAAGTGGACAGGTGGATGAATTAACGAAGAGTACAAAAGAACAGCACAAGCATGTTGGAACAAAATCAGAAAGGCTAAAGCACAAAGTGAGATATACCTAGCAAAGGGCATTAAAGGAGCTCTTCTTAGTCCCTTTTAATACATTAGGAGCAAGAGAAAGACTAGGTAAATTCACAGAAAATAGGTCCATCAATGGCTAGCAGTCAGGATAGGCAGGAATTGCTGTGTGGCAGGACAGATCACTTAAAGATTACCTGTTCTGTTCATTCCCTCAGAAGCACCTGGCATAGGCCACTGTCAGAAGACAGGATACTGGGCTAGATGGACCATTGGTCTTACCCAGCGTGGCCATTCTTATGAGTCCAGAGGAGAGCAATAACAACAGACGTTTTAGAAAACCTGGCCTATTAGGAAAGGTTCAAAAACTGGGCATGTTTAGTCTGAAGAATTAAAGACTGAGAAGAGACATAATAACAGCCTTTAAATTGTTAAGGTTTGTTATAAAGAGGGTTGTGATCTACGTCCATTGATGGTAGGTTGAGATTTAGGTTAGATATTTGTGAAATCTTTCCAACTGTAAAGGCAGTTAAACACTGGAACAGGCTTCCAAGGGAGGTTGTGGAAGCTTTTAAAAACAGATTGGCTGAACACCTGTCAGAGATGGTCTAGTGTTGTGTGGTCCTGCTTCAGCACGGGGGCTGGCCTTGCTGACTTTTCAAGCCTTTCCAGCCCTACATTTCTCTGAATCTGTAAGTTGTGTTAGGTTAATGCATGTTCCATATAAATCAACCAAAAATGTCTATGAGGTTTTGCCATCTGTGACATGCTGCACCCCACATACACCCTTGTGGTGTGATCTATGTATCATTCATGTTCACCCTTACAGTGTTTTGCCTGATGCAAACTATGTTGTGTAAGGCGTTTTTGGAGTGCTCATGACATACCAAACATTACTGTTATGGTAGCATATTTCCTGCAATATCATACATATGCACAGATATGAAACTCTGCCAGGTCATGTCCCCAAATGTGTGTCTCACATGGCTTGAATAGATGCAGACAAACACAAAGCTGTATTTCCACACCCGGCAGAGGCATACATACAGGAACAATGGACTAGCGTAAATATCTGTGAGCACTTTGGTTCAAGTGGAAGAGAATCCCACCCATGGCTGATCAACTGACCCATGGGAGTGCCGAGGAAGCTTGTTAAAAGAAAAAAAGTCACCCCTGTCTAGAGGTTCTCCCCTGAAATCTTGCTCCAAAGCAACATCAGGACCTGGAACCTACCCACAGGGAGGGAGAGTTTGGCTGCAAGACATGTCACAGCAAACCTTTGTGGTAGCTTAGAATAAGGATTTTCTTTTATTTAATTGTAACTAACTCCTTTACTTAATAATGTTTTTTATTTATATTAGTCTGACTTGGAATCACTTACAATCTTACTATAGTCAATAAACTTCTTTGTTTGTTTCATCTGAAGCAGTGCATGCGGATTGAGACCTCACTAGGAGAAACAGAACTGGTGCATAGCAGTTTCTTTGATAAACTGATGGGCAAGTGTAAATGAGCTTGCAGAGCACAGTGGGCAGCACTGAAGCCTGCCAGACGGTAGTTCCCAGGGTGGCATCCGGGACAGGGGAGTCCATCCCATGAGTGGCTAGCCGCAGCACTCCTTCACTGGAGGAGGGACCGATTACACATAGCGGGCTGGGCATGAGCTGACCTAGGAGTGGGGGTTCACACAGCAAAGTGGGGTAAGTTGGGGCTCAAGAGTGAAGAATTGGGGTGACAGCTATACACCAGTCCAGATTGCAGGAGAGGAACATCCAGAGGTTAAAGTAAGAGGGAACGCATCGGAACGTAGTTCCGGGGCCCCCAATTTTTAAGGGCCAGCATTCCGGGGTCCCTAAAAATAGAAAACCCAGGCGGAATGCTGCGTTCCACCCAGGGCCCCCCCCAGCAAAGCCGCAGACTCCTGCTGTGGCCGGGCTGGGGAGGTTCAAATCTCCCGCCCTGAGCATGCTCAGGCAGAGCGTGCTCAGGGCAGGAATGGCCTGGCCCAGGAGCGGCTCTGCCGGCCACCCTTGCAGCTCCGAGCCTCCGGCCAGGTAAGGGGGTTGGGGGAAAGCGGCGGGCAGTGGAGCCGGGAAAGGGGCTGCGGGGGGGCAGAGGAAGGGGCCCCTCGGGCCTTATCCGGCCACGCTGCCTGCGTGTGGTGGCGGCGGCAGAGGGAAAGGATCAGGCCCGAGGGACCAGCATGTGGCGGCAGCGGCGGGAGCAGAGGGTGGCAGCCGCCGGCAGCATGGCCTGATCCGGCTCCTCTGCCAGCTGCCCTGCTCCGCTGCCTCAGGCCGGTCCCGGGCCTTTGTAGGCAGGGGTTAAGGTAAGGGGCAATGCGGAGACTGGAGGTGGGAATAGGACTCGTGAGTCGCTGGATCAAGGAGTCAGGGTGGGGGGCTGGGTAGCGGTGGAGGGGACTGTGGACGGTTGGAGCAAGGGGTCAGGATGCAAGGGGGCTGGGGAGGGATGGATGGAGTTGGAGGCCTGGGAAGGGACGGAGGGGGCATGGGGACAAGGAAACTGGATGGGGGCTGGGTAGTGGTGGAGGGGATTATGGATGACTGGAGCAAGGGGTCAGGATGGGGGACTGGTGGGGACTAGGTAGTGGTGGAGGGTACTATGGATGACTGGAGCAAGGGGTCAGGATGCGGGGCTGGAGAGGGCCTGGTGGGGGCTGGGTAGTGGTGGAGAGGGCTATGGACGGCTGGAGCAAGGGGTCACTATGGGGGTGCTGCTGGGGGCTAGGTAGTGGTGGAGGGGACTATGGACGGCTGGAGTGGGGACTGGGTGGGGGGCTGGGGAGGGATGGAGAATATTGGGGACTGGAGTGGGGGCTAGGGATGGAGGGGCCTGGGGAGGTGTGGAGGAGGTTGGGGGGCTGAAGGGAGGTGGAGTAAAGATGGGGGAAGTTGGGGGCTGGGGGGTTAGGAGGGCTGGAGTGGGGGTTTGGGGGCAGGGACCGTAGGGAATGGGGATGGGGGCTGAGGACATGGGGAAAGAGGGGTCTGATGTGGGTACTAGTGGATGAGGTTGGGGTGATGTGGATTTGAGGCTGTGCTTCATTTGCGAGGAAAGAGTTGGTGGGGCTCAAGCAGTTTGTTTTGCATTTAATGTTTAATTTTTAAAATAATATTGTCTCATAAAAAAAAAAAAAAAAAAAATATATGTATTTTTAGTTTGGCAGGGGACCACGCTTGGAGGCTGGCTATATGAAAGGGATCACCAATGCAAAAAGTTTGAAAACCACTGCTTTAGGAGTGGTACAAAGCTTGGTTCATTATCCCTTGTAAAGTGATTTCAGCTTTTCAGATAGAAGGTGCTATGGAAAAGTGAGGCCTGATTTTATCAATCACAAGTCATGGTGATTTTAATGCCATCTTTCCTTTTCTATCTATGATTAAATAACATATTTCTAAGTACTTCAACCAGCACCCAAGCTACTGGCAATGCTAGAGAAGTCATATACTCTTGAAGTCTTCATCATAGCTTTGTGTATCTTAGCATTTTTTAGGAAAGTTTCCGTCAAGGATAAGACCAGTGGAAACCATATGGTAGATAAGTTCCAAATGGGTAGCTGTGTTAGTCTAGTTCAGCAAAACAAACAAGGAGTCCTGTGGCACTTTTAAAGACTAACAAATGTATTTATTGCATGAGCTTTCATCATCATACTTGAGTTAATGAGGCAGGGGAAGGGGTGATCTGATGGTCTTGTGTTATGCAGTGTTTGCTAGTGTGTGACAATATTGCTATAGACATAAACGCCATATAAAATTATAAATATTTTTAGGGAGCGATAACTGATGCATGTGGTACTGAGAAGTGGTTGCAAATGCCTACCTGGGCTCGGGCCCACAAATGCATGAAGGGGGCCCAGACAATATGGGAAGGGGGCCCGGAGATCAGGGGGGTTCCAGGGCCTGTCAAATTATACTTTAACCACTGGGAACATCACACCATCATTACTAACAAACAACCATTTTGCATGAGAATTTTTAAAGTCTTTTACATAGCATTGCAACTCACCTGCATGATTTCATGCACAGCTTTGCAGGCCTCCTCTTTGTTAGTAGCTACAATTACTCCTTTGCCAGCAGCCAGACCACTAGCTTTTACCACTAGGGCAGAGAAGTCCGCACTTGGGGGGGGGGAAAAAAAAAAAAAAAAAGAGAGAGAGAGAATGACCGACGGATTCTATAATAACGTGTCAGCCTCTGATCCATGACAAATATAGAAGGATTGCATCTGAAAATGTATTTTGAAACTTGGAGAATTGGAGTCCAGATGTTCATTTTATAATAGCCACAATTTAACTCTGACTGAATAAAACACACAATCATATGTCTTCCATTGCCACCCGATTTCATTACACCGTTTCTGGTTGCCATTTCTTTGTTTCCATTGTATGACAACACCTTTCGACAGGGGGAAAAAAAGCACATTTTATTTCAACTAGCACTGCAGACCAATGCTGTTATTGAGTGAGTGGGATTGACTTCTGATTAGTGGATCATCAACAGAATGGTTAACAAAACTTCAGCTGTAGAATCTGCATACTGGTGAGAAAGCATGAACCAGAAAAAAAAACACATTATCATTTTCAGACCCCAATCTGGGCTTCCATGGTTGGCAATAAGGGAAAAAAACTTTTCTCTTGTAAAGTGAGCACATCTGAACTATCATTAAAGACCAATAAATGTAGAACCCATATTGATCCCATTTTTGCAGGGTTACTTTTACAGTGTCTTTTGAATGTACAGACATTGTGTCACTATGGAAAAGAATAATTGTGGGTTGCCAACTTTAGGTGCCTATAATTTTGTAAACACACCACTATAGTGTTAATAAAGACTAACTATGAAAGGTTTTTTTACCTGGTAATAAAGCTGCAAGCATCTTCAGGATTGGTGAATGCTTTCCATCTCGCAGTTGGGATCCCATGCCGCTCTAGAAAGGCTTTAGAAAAACTCTTACTAGACTCCAGCTGAGCTGCCTTCGCTGTAGGACCAAAACATCTCACTCCAGCTTCTGTCAAATCATCAACAATGCCTAGCAATAGAAATATTTAAGAGTTATTTATAATACTGAGATGGGATATAATAGCTACAAGTTCATATAAAGCAACAACTTTATTAACCACTTTGATACATTAGTCAGTAGGAGCTACAAATGCTGTGCTGTGTATAGGATAAGTCAAGGGATTGCAGAGGTTTTACCACATGGACCTCAGTGGCAGTGTTTAGTGTAATTAGCAAGGGATGATCTGGGCTTCGGGACCTTTGGGTGATAATCTATTGTTGCACCATGTGATTGCAGTAACACCACTTCAACAGATTAAATTCCTTTTCCCCTTTATTACAGCTCACAACCAAAAATGTCCATGGTAGTCACTGGTTAAGAATATCACATAAGGGGCCAATTTCTGGTCATTTGGGAAAAAAAAAAATCAAAACTTACGAACTCTATAGATAAGTTCTTTATATACTGACTTCCAAACCAGTCATTCAAAATAAATGAATAAAACTTCATTTAAAAAGCTAGTTAAGGTTGCTAAGTGACAACACCGGCCTCATTTACAAAACCCAAGCACTTAAAAGCAAATATATGAATGGTGAAGAACATCATAAATTTTACCCTACTCATATAAAAACCTCCACGAATATGCATCTCCTCTCATCACAACACAACCACTTGGAACTTCTGGGGACAATGGGCCTGCACCTATTCCAAATGAACACATCAGGAGGCTTGCTGTTGACACCAGCAGGAAGAGAAGCAGGCCTAATATTCCATTAATCGTCCTAGCGGACCTTGGATTCCCTCCACCTCAAGATATAAAACTGGCCATCAAAGAAAAACAATATAAAACCAAAAAAATACACTCAGAACATTTGTTCAGTATAGAAGGTTAAAAATCAGGAGATTTTGTTTTTTATTCCTGACCTGCTGCATAACTTTGGCCAAATCAAATAGAGCCTGATTTGCAGTGATACTGTGCCCACCCACAAATCCTACGCACTTCAGCAAACACTGCATTATTCAAGCCCTCTTAAAATTAGCCCCTACATTATTCTATGCCTTAGTCCCAGACCTGTGAAATGGAAATATTAGTACCTCCCTACTTCACAGCATAAATCCACTGAAGTTTACAAGGTGCTTAGATATTAGTGTGTCACAGAAAGCCTCTAAATAAACAGAACAACTATCCTCAGCAATGTTAATTTTTTCCAGCACATTTGGAGCAATAAACTAAAAGCCATACTTCCATGAATAGTTATACAGCAATAAGTGGGTGGGGCTTTAATAACAATTTATTCTATATTTACCAGCAGCAAGAGGAACTTCTGGGCCAACCACCACAAGTTTGATTTCATGGTCTTTGCAGAACTGGACAAGAGCAGCATGATTACTGATTGAGATGGCTGTCAAAAGATGCAAGAGAAATTTAAACTCACAGTACAATGAAGAACAGAAGATTTACACACAAAATAAAATGAAAAAGCTTGCAAGGGACAAAACAGCAAATGGCAAAACTCTGCAAAAGGCAATGCTATTCCATGACTTCTATCAAGAATAAATAAATTCAAGGTCGACAGTGGCTGCTGCACAGGAATTCAGAGTTCTGAGCTGACTTGTCATTTGCAAGGGGAGTGAAAGCAACCTGAACCTAGTCTGACCATTTGAGAAAACAGAGAGCAAAAGCACAGACTCTCCTTGTCCTATGACTCCCTGCTTTAAGCTTTTTTCTCTTTTCAAAATGTAGTGTTACTAACAAGGATGCCATAATGCATTTTCACAGGACGGAAAATATACTGAGAAAGAAGATGGGAGGGCTGCAGTATTTTAGGTTGCCACAAAAAAAAAAAACACCCCACACCTACAGGATTATATCCTGTTTAAATCCTTGAGACTGGCAATACTGCCAATGACAAGTAAAAGCATCATGTCAGATTGTGGCATTCCTGGTTTTGTTCACCCAGATCTAGCAGATTCTCACCTATGCCCAGCTTCTACTGAGCGTAGCTGAGTAAGGGAAGCAGTCAGAAAACCTAATGATAGGTTTCTGATCCTCTGTCCCAGCCCTGCCAGCGGTTAGAACAGCCTGGGATCTGCTCTAACATCTGGTACCTAGCTATGGGAAAGGGGGGGGGGGGGGAAACAAATCAAAAGACAATACTTCTTACTGTATTGTCTTTCCATGGGATTCAGCTAAAAAGAATTGTTAGGACATACAGAATATTAACAGAGGATCCACAGTACATGCAAGGAAGAACAATGAACAAGTTGTTTTGTTCATGAATTATTCCAAAACACACCTCAGGGTATAGGCTGAAAGGGGATATTTTGGTATTCTTTCTGAAAACATTTTTATCACATATGACTATTGTTCTCTATCCTGAAGAAAAGAACACAGGCCAGAGTTTTCAAAACTGAATGCCTGAAGTGAGACTCTTAACTCCACATTCAGACACCTAAATAAAAGTGGCCTGATCATAAAGTCTCAGTGAGGTAAAGGTGCTCCTCACCTTTGGAAAACAAAGCACTTTTATTTAGGTGCCTAAATATGGAGTTAACAGTCTCACTTCAGACACCCACGTTTGAAAATTTTGGCCACTATGACTGAAGTTTGGGAAAACTGGTATTAGATTTAAAAAAAAAAAGTGATCTTTGTTTTCTACCTTAATGATCTGCAAAAATAAGTTACGGTATTGTTTAATTATGATATGACTGTAAACTTAAGTTGCATTATTTCTCTTGGAAAATCATATGAGACATGGGATTTCAATGCTAATTAAAGGGCATTTTGTGCTGTACATCCCTGCCAAAGAGAGGAGAGGACAGGCTTCCAGGACCAAATCTTGATTAGACTGAAGTAAAGTAACATAAATGGGAAGAGGATTTGATTCCCATGCTCTATAATACAAATAAAGCTCACATGCCTCTGTGTAATTATTTCTCATTTCCTCACACACACTAAAATCTAAACCCAGTACCTGACCCAAGTAGTAAGGCTTGGCTCTATAGATGTGCAAGGGGGCCAGGGAGAGAAGTGGGATGAAGCCTTCCCTGTAGGCCAGAGAATATTAATTCACCTCTCCTCACAAACCCTGGCCCTGCCCTCTGCCACTTCCTAGCTGTCCATGTACGAGTGGGCTTGATTTACCCCTCAGCACACATTCAGTGACCCCCCCTCCCAACTCCAGCGAAGAACTTAAACAGCTGCTTAAGGGGCTACTCAAGTGTTTAAAATAATGAGCATACTTTGCCGAATTAGGGCCAGAATTCCCAGTATGCCAATGCATAATCTTTTCACATCTTTATTGGGATGGTGCTAGAACAGTGTAGTAATTCTTAAAGTGTTATTATTTGAACAACATATTTAATCTAATCTTCTGGCCCTCACGAGAAATAGCTGTAACTCAATTTAACAGAGGGACAAAGACTTGTTTTTAACAATCTGGATGCAGACAGATCATATGATTTCCATGTGAATTCTCATTCCCTTCCCCTCACTCTCAAACACAAGCAAAAGAGTTGCTCTTTTTGGCTGATGTCCCTGGAAATATTAAAATAAAGATACAGAAAAAATAAATGTGGCATTTCTTTGACTGAATCCTGAGCTAGAAGTAAATGTTAGAGCATTATTTTACATATAGAATGTGTGAAATCTGTCACAGCTCAGGTTTCCACAGGAGAGAGTAGTGTAAGTACAAAAGCAGATTTTAGTCACATGTTGCAGAAACATACATACAGCATGTATGTGTATACAATGCACATCTACTCATATACTGCATTAATCTTTATTTTATATATTATTACATATTTGTAAGTATACAGTTTATGGCTATATTAGGTCAAATATATGGACACACAAGTCAGTCATTAAAATGTTCTCTGCAGAGGTGTGGTCTAATGAAGTAAATAATTCTTGGCTCCCTATTCGTGAACTGAGTAATTCCTGCTTTCCCACTGAATCAATGTGTGATTTTAGGTAAGTCATGTAAGCCAAAAATTTTCAAAAGTGGCTTCTAAATTTCAATAGCTTTGGTCAAATTTTCATAACTGATGATACCAACACCACCAACTAAAGCCAATGGGAGCTGTAGAAACTTAGGACCTCTGAAAAAGGCACCTAAAATTAATGGAGATTTTGAAAATATTGGTCCTAACCTGTCCATATTTCCTCATGTAACACATAGATAAGAACATTTTCTTACCTCCAGCAGTCATCCTAAAAGTGTGCTAGTCCTCTTAGGTAACTAAATAAACCATTGGTCCCCAACACGTGGCCTGCTGCTCCACTCCTGCTGGCTGCATAAGAGAGCGACTCCCTAAGCTAAGGAGTCCTTGCAGCACCCAAGTGGATGGGATATCAGCGCTCTTGTCCCCTGGCTGTAGCAGGGAGCATGGCAAACCACTCCGCCTGGGTCCATAGGCGTTGGGATTCCTGCTGGAGCCAGAGGGAAGGGAGCATTGATCATCCATTCCTCTAGCTGCAGAAGGGAGCCACTGTCTGGGGACCCAAGTCATGTGCATGGGGCTACAGGAGGGGTACGAATTCTCTGCTGCAGCCACAGTGATGGAGATCAACACAGAGGCAGCCTCCTTGCTGAACTCCTTCTGTCTGGCTGCAGGAGCATCCAGGACCCTCCATGCTTGAGGATGGGCAGGACTCTAAAAATCAGTGCCTTCTGGCTTGGCCCGCACTTAGCGAGCTGCTCATCATGACTTTGCTGCCAAGCCATGTACTACAGTGACAGTCACTCATCTACACTCGTGCTTTGTCTATGAATAATCTGTAAGTGTAAAATAGTGATTGTAAAAATAAGAACAACAGCATCAAAATGTTTACTTAAATATGTTGTGATTTGTAGTCCTTAATGGTGCATACATCAATATATGTTTATAAATTGATAGACTGCTGGCCCTTCTGAGTTGTAAAAATGATACTTGGGGTACCTAAGCCAAAGAGACCCACCAAAATAAGCAATATCTCAATATATAACAGACAGTCCTTATGGGCACAAATGTGACCCAGATGACATAGCTGTGCACGGGGAGTAAGGAAACACAAGGGAATAAGGGTGGCATTTGAGTGGAATGCTTGTCATAGGCTAGGTTAGATTTTTTTACCTGGCAAATATTGATTTTATAACACATGCACACACATACACTCTCACACCTCCCTCTCTCCCCAATATTTCCATCATTAGAAGAGAAATTAAACAGACAGGCAAAGAAAGAAAAACGATGCTTAAGAACGAATCAGAGTTTGATTTAAGGTAATATACGTTGTCATCATCATGTCAAAATATACAGTTTATTTTAATGGTTATGAAGCTTTAACTTTTTGAATCTCTACAACTGTCTGACCGTACTCCATCATTTCCCACAACTGTAAAAATGAATTGATAAAACCTTTTAAAAATACTTAAAAACAAACATTATGTTATCACTAAGCTTGACAAGATTCTGGTTTTTGTTTTTATAGACAGCAGCCTCTGCAGAGCCTCTTTCCACACAAGACAGTAGGTAGTGGATGGGGTTTTGGCTCCACCTTTCCAAAGCAATATTCTGCACAAGATAGCTTTACTCAGACTACAATTTTTATTTTTTCTAATTACTTCTTATCCTAACCAAAGATCATCTTTATAAGTATTCAGGATTTGAAACCTAAGAACTTCTGTAACACTAATAGATAAAACCCTAAATTTATCAATGAACCAGTTTAGGCTCTCAATTACTGGTACCAGATATTTAAAAACAATTACTAGTTCAGGGTTTTTTTATTTTTAATTAAATTACCTGCATTTGAAATTTTTCCATTATCAGCTGTTCCTGCATTTCCTGGTGCAACTAGCACTTGTTTTACATGTGGAGACTGTGCCAATTTCCAGGCCAGAGCATGCTCTCTGCCTCCACCGCCAATCACAAGCACTCGATCAGCCATCCGTCTGTGCAAAACAACCAAAATTATAATATTCACGTTAGGAAAGCAACATCATTGTGTACACTCATCAGCTAATACCTTTGGTCTGCAGAGCAGCAGAAGAAATCACTGCAAAGGCAGAAGCCATTTTCCCTGTTTCATGTAATCATTGCCCTGCAGTTGTGCGTATAAATGTGGTGCTCAAGAAAGCCAGATGACAATTGCACTGGTTCAACCAAGCACAGCATAGTCACCGGAGAAGTGTTCCCATTGAACTCCACCAAAACTAACCTACCGGCATGCTGTTATACCAGTCCTGGGTCTCTCATTACCAGACGACCAACTGTACCAAATGATGCAGTTGCTTTATGACATGGTAAATTGTCCCAATAGTTAAAAAGTGACCATACCACAGCAGTGATTGAAAGCAGGTTTTCAGACAATCAGCCGGACAAGGCCTTGAGCCCAAATCAGTCATATTTAATGAAAAATTTAGTGTCTGCAGAAAGCCTGACTCAAACTCTGTTATCTTCTCTGTATATAGTAGATGGCTAGTTTTGCTCCTGTGAAGGGCCAGTCACACACCTTTCAGTGACTAGACCCTGGAAACTTGTTTTACCTGGGAAGCGTTAATATTCAGGGCCTGGCTTCCACTATGAAGGGGTCGCTTGGTATAATGTAATGAATATATATGGTCTAACTGGTCTGCATTGGAATGAAAAATCACCACCTATTATAAAAATGTTTGATATAAATCATAAGCAAGTACAAGAAAAAAGGGAAGAAAGGCTAAAGGATTGGCCACAGTGAAGGATAGTAATCTAAGAGGAAAACTCTCTTATTTTTAATAAAGAAAAAAAATTAGAGTTATCTCTTACCCCTAAATGAGTCGGATTTAATAAGCATGTTCCCATGGCAATATATGGTCCCTCATAGCAAAATACAGACTTTGAGACCAAGGTTAACACAAGAGCCACAGAAACTGAAATACATGAGATTTATTCTGCAAAAGTCAGTCCATTGGTACTTGACATAAAGGAAAGAGAATGCAGTTACTCTACACTGAGTAATGAGACTAAATAATCTGCAACAGGTATTGATTCACATTCGATTCAATAAAAGCCTGAGTCAAAGCTTTTGGCCTCACTAGGGCTCCTTTGGAGTGCTCTCAAGATACTGTACATAGAATGGATGAGTCTGGCATCGGAGGATTCCCATTTTGTAGTGGGGAAATCCCTAGGTAGCATACCAGCTATCTGCCGCCTTCCTTCACAGTATCTGGTGTAGGGGCTCTCTAGGCAGAAAGGGGTCTGGTTGATCATTCTTATCCTTGGCAATGCTCAGATGCTGGAATGGCCCAAAGGAACCATAGGGAGATGTAAGAATGCAATTTACAGCGGCCTTGACAGGGGCAAATGTGGTGCTCAGCTATCTAAGGGTCAGGAGAATGCAAATGTGACATCAAACTTCCAACCCTACTTCTGAATCAAGTGAAATTCAAAGCACGTGGGCTACTTGTATTAAGGCTCTAATCCACAATACCACAAATCTTTCAGTTTGCAGTAGATATTGGGTACAATGTGCTGCAGCAAAGATGAGGCCCTTTATACAGGTCATTGCAAGAAACATGATATGATTAGGAATCTTTCAGGCTTGAATGGCTGCTGTAAATTCCCCCAATTAATTAGTATCTTTTGCTTGAAAGGACCTAATATAATATGTCAGGGCTCGACAAAATTGGCTCCCAGCTAGGTGTCAGCAGTTTTATTTTTTGGCTGCCAGAAGGCACTCCACTGGTGTATTTCTGCAGCAGAGTTAGGAGCCAGGCTACAAACCCTGGTTGCCATGGCAACCTGGCACCTGGGTTTTGTCGAGCCCTGTAATCCGTATTACAGTATTATTGTGCAAGCAGTTTGACCGAGAGTCCAAAAGATCTGGAAGCACCGGTGGGTGAGTCTAAGTTACAAAAAAATAAAATCAGTATTGCTACAGAGTAGACGTATCATGAGTCCATTCCTACCATATTTATGCCAGGAAAACTCCTGAATTCCAGAGCTGGACTAAGGACTGAGCAATACAGACTGTTTGTGTACTACTGACAAGGCATTTGAGTTTTGAATAATTAAGTGAAGGTATTTTTTTAAGGACATTTGTATCCCAATCCTGTAACTACTGAAGTTAATGCAAGTTTTGTCACCGACTTCAAAGAGACATGGATGAGACCCCTTAACCTCAATCCACTCTTAGGTATGACGGGAACAACCCAAAAGATTCTAGGACACAAGAAATACAATTATCTCAAAACAACTGTTCCATCCTTCACATCCTGTTGTAGACAACTTTTTTTTTTTTTTTTTTTTTTTAAATTAAAGAGGGAGGTGAAAAGATTGCAAACAAGCTTTCACTCCTGGGACCTTCCACAAGGCTGGTAACGGAAGGCAGAAGCCAGCAGGCTATTTCCTCCAGCCACCACTGATAGGCCATCGCAAGGAGAATCAGAGTACAGCAGAGACAGCTTGTTTCCCCACAGTTGGAAGTATGAAGTTGGGAGGGACACAGGTGGAAGACAAAAGGAAGAAAGGACAGGTGGCAACCTACTCACCTCTACCCCTCCAGGAGGGTGAGGTGGAGTTAAGGATCCTACAGACCATGCAGCAAGGTCAGGGGACAGTGAGCTCCCTTCCATAAGATTGAGAAAACCTTGGGGAGAGGAAAAGCAGGGCCTAGCAGGTTTCCCTTTCCTGACTCCCCCACAAGGTATTTCAGCCTGCCAACAAACAGAGGACAACTGGGGTTAGATAGTTAGCCCATTTACCAGAGACTAGGAAGTAACACTAGGCTCTAGTTTATGATTCTGTGAACAAACATTCAAGGGTTAAACTGGGCTGGCACCATGGTACTCTGAAATGACTGCCATCTTATACTAGTGCAAAGGGTTTGAAGATAACCTTCAAATTGTTGACTGATGCAGAGAGGTCAGCTTGCATCTATAGCCAGCCTGAAGCAACATCTTAAGAGAAATGTAAATTGCCTGTTTATTTTGAAACATAAATAACATCAATGTCCCTAACTGCTTCCCTGCTTATTGAAGAATACAAGAGGACAACTGCTGTATGAAATGTTATGCAATCTAAGGTTATGTCACACAGACCTTCTAGCAGCACAGCTATGCAGCTGCAGCTCTGTAAGGTCTCCCACACAGCTGCTCTGTGTGGATGGCAGAGAGTTCCCCCTCTGGCATAATTAAACTGCCCCTTCTGAGAAGCAGCAGCAGCTATGTCGCCATAGCACTGTACATCCCTGAGCAACAAAATTTTTACCACAAAAGTGCCAGCGCAGACAAAGCCTGATATGAATGACATCTCAGGTTGATTTGTAGTCAACCATTAAGTTGAGACAGTACCAATATCCCTGCCCCACTTTTTTAAAAAGTTAAATTTAACCTCTGCATCCAGTGATGCATGTGGTCAGGCCTGTGGTCCTCCAATACTAAGGGTCTGAGATGCAGAAAATCCAAATCTCAAAAATTTGGTGGAAAAAAAAAATACTGAGAAGTTGGTAGTTAACAAAAAAAAGTACCAAAATACAAGACTGCATGCGCTTAATTTTACACACATGAATAGTTCCATTGAAGGCAGGAGGAGAACTACGTAAGTAGCCTGATTTTCAGAAGCACCAAGGACTCTCAGCTCCTATTGAACAGCATTAAGAATTTCTGGACGTTGAACGCTGCTGAAAAAAAAAAAAAAAAAAATCAGACAATTTAATTAAGTAGCTAAATACTGATGTGGATTTAGAAGCCTGTGAAAGTTTAAATTTCATGTGTAGAGCAATACAGATCCAGTGAAACTTCGCTCTTACCTATAGCCTTTCAGTTGTAGATCTCAAGTAGGCATTTTCTAAAGGAGGCCAATTTCATTATCCCCATTTTCTCAATAAGGAAAATGAGGCACAGAGAGGTGAAGTGTCACCCAACAGGCCAGTGCCAGAACTAGGAAAACAACCCACATTTCCGGTCTAGTGCTGTTGAAGCAAAAGGATTCTCAGAGGAGGGGTGACATGGCTGAAGTAATACAGCAAAAATGACTGGCAGGAAAAAAGGACTGGCTTTTTAGAAGGAACACAGATCATTCAGTCAGAGCTACACAATGTCTCAAAATTATTCTTTAAATTCAGGAAGTCATATTCTGTATCCTAATTTAGGTGAAATGCTCACTGAAATACTAGTACTAAAAATAACTGGGAATTGTGATGACTTCATCTCAACCCTAATTATATTCAGTGAAAATGGAGAGTGCTTTCAGGATCCAGACTTAAGTGAAGATTGCAGGATAAGATCTTGAGAGAATAAAAAGCAGTTTCCTTCTTGCATACCCATTTTCAGCAACATGAATACTTACATATTGAAACTAAATATACTTTTGAAAACCGATAACAAACAGCAGCAAATTTAACCATAATTTCAGTCTTCCATGACTGAACTTAAAGAATTTGAAAGAGGACAAAATGAATTTTGACAGTGCCCAAAATTTGGAAACAGGGGAAAGAATAAAAGCAGGTTAAAAACAAAACCAAAAAAAAGTTTAATATTTACTTTAACAAAAGCAAACAATTCCCTACTTGCTTAAAGCTAACAAATAAAATAGTGTAGCAGTTATACAATATCTGTAGTAATCTGACAAACCAACATGCATGCATAATGAAAGAAACAAATTTTTGGTTAGGAAACCCATTTAAAAATGTCCATCTACTGAGAGAATGCTGAACAAGAGTAAGAACAGTATTTTTAACTGTATACTAGACTAAATAACAACAAGCCCTATTGCCCTTAAAAATAATAAAGCAGAAGAAACAGAAGTAAATTGCATTTACAATAATTACAATAGTATATCCAGAGTATTTAAACGAAAAGCACCCACCCCAGTTCGCTACAGCAATAGAGCAACACAGTTTGTTCATTTTACTCATGCAAAGTAATTCCGTTGAGTGGAAGGACTCAAATGACATAAATAGAGTACGGTCTGACATTCAAAATGCTGTCCCTACAAAATGCGAAGGAAAAGCCATTTTACGGCAGATTGATTCCTACGGCACAAGACCAAGCGCACAGAACAGCACGTGTTGGCCATCTCGGAGATCAGAATAAGCCCCCTCTTGCAAATCTGTCTTAACCGTTGAGTTTTTCAAAGGCCTCCCCGCAAAACCTACACACGCGCAACCCCGCCAGCACACTGTGCAACATTCGCTTCTAGCTACAACTCGTTTGTGTCAAGAATGAACGGAAAACACTCACCGAAACGAAAGGACAGAACACCAGCACACGCGCCCTTTTGCAGCAAAAGAACGACAGGCCAGAGGCTGAGTGCGCGCCTTCCAATTCCCAGAGGTCTCCAGCAGCATCATCAGACGCTTGTGATTGGTTAACCCTTAATGGGCAGAAGAAAAAAAAGCAGTGAATGGGGAAGACAGATAGCTATTCATGAGGCTGAAGGGATTTTACAGTCATTTATTTAAAAGAGGCCTTGAAGCTGCAAACAGCTGTGAACAGGAAGATTTGTGCTTTCCATGAGGTACCCCAAGGGGATTCTTCATAAATATAGGGTCTGCCTATGTAAATCTGATCACATAATTCAGATTGCAATCTAATAGACTGTGAAATAATCTCCAAAGGGCAGTCGTGGAGCCTCATCCGTGGTGCATTTAAAACTAGAATATGGAAAATGTACAATAATGAATAATTTTGCATTGCAAAGTTTAGGGGGTACAGCTAATACATCTTTTCCCTCTAAATCGTATTTGATTCTATGATATAATGAAGAAAATATAACATCACTTTATAGTGTGATATTGAACGTTAATGGTTTAATTTGATGATACCCTAGCAAGACTAATACTGTTTACTATTTTACTAGGCAAATGCTCCTGGCAATATTATAGTATTAAATAATAACAGAGAATATCATATACTTATTGTTACAATATAGTAGCTTTAATTATGAAGAATCATATAGTGCTTCACCAATTGTGGGACTACTATAGTATGTTAAATTTAGCATTAAGATTGTACAAAGGTACTATTCATATTGCTGCAGTTTTAATTAGCTGTTACACTTTGCTTTCCAAGATTTGTAATTTAGTTGTGACTCAGTTATTTTTGTTGAAATTTTGCTCACATCTTGAAAGGAGTATGTAATTCCTCGGAATGCAAATGGGAGTTGTGTATGGATGGAAACTGGAATCCCCTGAGAAGGCACGGTATCACATTGCATACGATCTTTTGAACTTCTGAGTATCAACATAAAATACCAGTTTTTAAATACTTTTTACATATATGTATAACTCAAAGAATCATTGGTTTAAAAAATAATCCCATAATCATGTTCTCAAGTAGCTTTCCTCTTGTAAGTAGTACCATTAACTTCAGTGGAATTACTATGGTGAGAAATTATTCCAGAGCATATGGGATTGCAATATTGGGCCCTAAACTAGTAGTCAACAGCACTGTAATCTATCTCTATAGAATCACGATGGCCTTGTGTGAACTGGAAAAATAATGTTTTTTAAATTTGTTTGCTTAATGGAACTAGTTCAATTCAGCAGAAAATCTCACTGAATATTAAATCTAGCTTAAGTTGTTACACTCTCTACACATGTTAAACTGGGGTTTCAATTGGGTTAAACTACTTTGACTACTTTAACGCAGACAAAGTCTATGTGAATGAAGTTTGAAATTACATTTTAAATTATTCAATCTGACAATTTTTCACATCACTGAGTAGCAAAGATTAGTTACTTTTGGTAATACTCTCATTCCTGTCTAAAGCATGTGAGACATAGAATATCAAATGTGTTAATTCTTATTTATAAAAGAGTTATATAGGTGCTACATAATTATTACAAACTAACAGATCTAGTATGGTATAAAGCAAAAGCAAGCTAAAAGACCCAGTAACAAAAGAATATGGCCATATTGGGTCAGACCAATGGTCCATCTAGCCCAGTATCCAGTCTTTCTACAGTGGTCTATGACAGATGGTAGCAAGGGAATGAACAGAACAGGGCAATTATCAAGTGATCTATCCCGTTGTCCAGCCTAAGCATCTGGGAGTCAAAGGCTTAGGGACACCCAGAACATGAAGTTGCATCTGTGACCATCTTGGTTGATAGCCATTATTGAACCTAACCTCCCTGAACTTCAATTCTTTTTTAACCTAGTTATGGTTTTGACCATCACAACATTCCTGATCAATAAATTCCACAGGTTGACTGTGTGTTATTTTAAGTATTTGCTTTTAATTTTAAACCTGCTGCTTGTTAATTTTATTGGGTGACCCTTGATTCTTGAGTTATGCACAGGGATAAATAACTCACCCTTAATCATTTTCTCCACAGCTTTCATGATTGTATAGACCTTTATCATATCCCCCCTAACTGCCTTTCCCAAGATGAATAGTCCCTTTTTCATTTCTCCTCATATTGAAGATGTTCCATACCCTTAATATTTTTTCTTGCCCTTCTCTGTACCTTTTCCATTTCTAATATATATATATATATTTTAGATGGGGCACCAGCGCTGCACACAATATTCAAGATGTGGCCATACCATGGAGTTGTATAGTAGTATTATGATATTTTTATTTTCTATTGCTTTCCTAATAAATCCTAACATTCTATTAGCTTTACTGTTGCTGCATATTGATTAAATATTTTCAGAGAACTATTCACAACTGCCAAGATCACTTTCTTGAACGGTAACAGCTAATGTAGGCCCCATAATTTTGTATGTGCTGTTGGGATTCTGTTTTCCAATGTGCATTAATTTGTATTTATCAACATTGAATTTCATCTGGGATTTGGTGGTTGTTGTTCTGGTTCGTTAATCACCTAGTTTTGTGAGGTCCCTTTGTAACACTTTACAGTCTGCTTTAGACTTAAGCATCTTGTAACTAAAAACACAGTATCTTTCAGTTAACGCAGGGGCATGTTCTGCACTAATATACCTACTGCACATAATTGCATTGTCATCCGAAGGTCTGCATGGGGGTAGCACTGAATTTGTCCCATAGACTAGAAATGAGGTCTCAGCAGCAACAATTGTTTTGTGTCAAATTAGAAACTTCTGTAAATTCTCCATCTTCAAGCATCTGATGAAGTGTGATTTTCTCCCACGAGAGCTCATGGGATAAATAAATTTGTTAGTTTTTTAAAAGTGCCACTAAACTCCTTGTTTGTCTTCCAGAAACTGTCACAGATGCCATCCGTGTTGAGGACATACATAATGTACTTTGAGAACATTAATACTTGAAAATTTTACTTGACCACTCAAGAATACAGCATAATCATATAAAGCTGTATGGCATAAAATCACATAATTGTATGGCATCAGACAATTTGGCTATTTTCCCCGATTAAAGGAGTACGGCTGCACTAGCGTAAGGCCAAGATATGTTTGGGGTAAAGTGCTTTGGGGATAAGCACCACAAGGACAGCTGGATTTATTGCAGAGGATCCGTTTGGACGGCTGTTCTAGTGAAATATTTCCAAACCAGGCATTGTCTGGCTGGTGGAGCCGAGGCGCACTTGGAGGTTGGCGTGTTTGTTTGACTGTAGCTCTGGATCCCGGCCTCCAGACAAACCTGCAGACTCGGGTCAGCTCAAGGCTTCCCGATAGCGGGGGTTTTTCCCTCTGCAAATACCCGCCGCTGCCCTGTGCGTGACTTGACACGGCTCGGCTCTGTGTGTGCAGGCAGCGGCGCACACAGCCGCGCCGCACCCCCGGCAGCTGTGACCCGCCGGCGCCGTCTTTCTCTCGCGCACGGTCGGGACGCGGCGCAGAGGCAGTTCGGGGCCTGGTGCGGCGGCGGCGCTGCCTGAGTGACTGAGCCCCATGGCGAGGCTCCCGCTGGCTGCGGAGGGCCCAGGTGGCAGCGGCGAGCTGGAGGCGCTCACGGCTCCCGATCCCCGACCTGCGCGGAGGTGAGTGGTCGGGTGCCGGGCGCGCGGGTCCCTCGCGGGCGGCCGAGCCCCCCGCTGCGCGCCTACGGGCCGCCGCGATCCCGGGGCCGCCCCGGGTACCCAGCCCGTCTCCAGTCCTAGCCCGGTGTGCGGGGGCGGGGGAGCCGCGTTTCATTCCGTGGGGGGTGGGGCAGTGCCAGCCCCCCCGAGCTCGGCGGCGCACTGTGTGATGGGGGAGGGGGCGACTCGGTGCAGCAACATGGCTGCCGGGGCCCATCCTCCTACCCAGCCACCTGCGGGGGGAGGGGAACGTCTTCGGTTCCCCCCCACCGCCAGAGAGAGGCTGCGCTCTATGGTTCCCCTTGGGGACAGAGCGGCGACTCAACTGACGTCCCTCCCGTCATGCCGCTGGTTCCACAGAGGACCAATGGCGGGAGGGCATAAAGGGAAGGCGTCGGCGCGGAGGGGCCGGCCCATGGGCTTCGTGCAGTGGTGCATTGTGGGGCAGTGGAGGACCCGCGTCGCTCGCGGAGGGAGGGGGAGCCGAGCCGTGAGGCTGTTATGGCGACTAACATCGAGCAGATCTTTCGGTCCTTTGTGGCCAACAAGTTCCGGGAGATCCAGGAGGAGCAGGAACAGCAGCAGCAGCTCGGCGGGTAACGAGCCGGCCCGGGGCCGCGGGGGAGCGGGACGGGACGGGGGCCCAGCCGAGTGCGAGCGGGTCGGGGCAAGGGCCGGGATCGGGCGGGCAGTTGCGGGCCGGGGAGGATGGGGCCGGGGAGGATAAACGGGGCAGTCGGGCGGGGGTGGGGGAGGGGCGGCCGTTGCGGGGCAGTCGTATAGGGAGGGCCGGGCCCGGCGCAGAGCGGCGACATCCGGTTATGGTGGAACCAGGCCGCGCTGTCCGGAGCGGTCCCGTTTTTCAGTGACAATAGCAAGTTTGGATGGGCTGATTTCAGTGCACCTTCCCATACGTCCACGCTGGGCTGCTTTCAGCCTGAAGAAGAGTGCTGGTTCAGGGGTGGGGGGAGGAACGAAATGCCTGCTTTGGGAAAAGGCTTGGGACGAAACAGTGAGAGAACATTTTCCTCCTTTGGCGTATTTCTAGTTGCCAGCAAAGTATTTTGAGAACGGAATAAGTAGAAAAAAAAATGATGAGTATTTCACTGAAGTACAAGGCCTCTGCAGGAGGCTAAAACATTCTTTAGAAGGTTTGGCTATAAGAAATGTGAATAAATTACCTCTTTTTTTTTTAAAAGCTAAATAAAGCACCAAATTACTTGAATTTTGTTAATATTTTTCTCGGTTAGTGGAAAGGTAGAAGGCCAGCAGAATGGCGAATCAATCCCAGCTGAGCAAGCAAACGCTTCAGATGACACAGTTACGGGTGCTGGGAGTCTTCAGAATGATCAGATAGTTCAGAAAATAGAGGAAGTACTGTCTGGGGCCCTTGATACAGAGCTACAGTGTAAATCAGGTAAATGAAAATGCTTAAACATTACAAATATGCTTTTCTTCAAGGGGGACACCTTCAAGAATAAACCTAGTCAGTTTTTTCAAAATGATATAAAAATAGTCGGTACTATTCTTGCCACAAGCTTTCACTGATACGTCTTCATGGTTTCATAATATTTTGCAAACAATTTTATTTCTTCTCTCACTTTGTTGATTAACCCCACAAAAATGAGCCAACTGACAAACTTGTATTCTATTAACTCTGAAGCTGATGATCCACATAGTGCTATCAAGTGCGCAAATGAAAAGAAAAGTACCCTTCCCCCCCCTCATTTCTGTGTTATATTAATATTATATTCAATTTTATTTGTGAGAGTAACAGGAGAAAAAAGTTTAAAAAATAGTTTTTTTCCTTCATCGACATGCTGCTTTTAAGGATTACATATGAAGTAAGGCATGTAACAATTCATGAGTCTCTTCAAGGCATAGTTATGCAGTTCTAACTCTGGCAAAACTCTTACTGAAACTGATTGAAGTTTTGCCTATCTATATATAGGATTACTCCTCAAATTGTTTATCAAATTGCAAAATTATTTGATCAGGTATATTCATCAAATAGTAAGGTATGAAATAAAGTAATTTACCGACGGTGGTATTCATGAGTAGTGTACTTTGAGTTGGGGGAAAAATGCCAGGCATTTAGCTTTCATTTGTTTCAAGTGTAATACATCTAATAAAATGTATAAACCCTATGATAACAAAGAATGCACAAACATGAGTTCTGCAAGCATTGTCTGCATTTTAGTAGTTCCGGTGATTTCAATGAGATAGTCACATTAGTAAAGTTACTTGTATATGTAAGAGTTGGCAATAGTGGAGTTCTGCTTGATTACAATTATTTAGTCATGGAACTGAGATTGTTTCTGAGCACTTGGTAGGTGTCTAGAGCCCAAATGTTTCCACAGAAGAAATACAGTAGAACTTTGTGACTGATATTTGGTCTGAATATCTCAAAAGTTACTTTTACAATTTTTTTCTGGTGTTTCTTCTTTCTGTAATATATTATGGCTTGTCTACGCTGAACATTTTCAAAAAATCCTCCTTTCAGTTGGGGTAGAGCTGGTTTTGGTCCAATAGTACAAGCAACAGTGGGAGCACTAGTCTCCAAACTAGCCACTTGTTTTTTTAAAATTGTTGTCTAATTCTTCTCAAAAGAGAACTTGATAATTTGGCAGTAAAAAGACATGCAATCAATCAGTACTGATGCTTCCATTTTTAGTAATGGGAGTAAAGGTACACTAGTCCTAGACTCAATGATAAGGGATTTATTGAAAAAGTAGTACAAAAAATGCCCTATGTTATTGATACTTTTGATGGCACTCAAAGGAATGTTAATAAAATTACCATTTAAAAAAAAAAAACAACACCCAGCTAATGTAGGTCATAATACAAACACGCACGTGCATAAAATTATGTGCATACTTTTTTTAATGATCTGGGGCTTACGCGCTTTGTAGTATACCCATTACCATAATACCTGAATGTTTTGGGGTTTTTTTATGTCAACTCTTTTATCCCAAGATCACTTCCTCCTTTTGAGGATAGAGAGAAATCAGTAATATAATAAAGTCAGAGTTGCTGCACCAGGTGATACTTTTTTCTTTCCAGTGCAATTATTTTTAAAAGGAAACTGGTGGACTAGAATTATATATACTGTATCAATAATGTTTTTACACTAATAACACGTTAGGGACCAATTCTGCAAGGATTTACATGCTTACCTCACATGCTGTTGGTTTCAATGGCATTACTCACACTGCCTAGTTTAGCATATGTATAAATTTTTGCAGGATTGAAGCCTTCTTAACGTGGGCCTTAAGATGTTTATGTCCCTCACTGCTTAAGCTCTTTTTGTATATTTCTCAATTTCTCTCAGCTTGGGTAATGAAAACCAGTGAACTCAGTTTTATTTTTAGCTTCTGATCAGTTTTTTGTTAGTCACTGAAGTTTTCAGTACTAGCAAATGCTGTAATGTGGGGGTTGTAATTTTTTTTAAAGAAAAAGTGTTTCCATTGGAAATAATAAATAATCTTGGGAAATTTTCTTAAATATTTAAGCGTTTTTAAACATGCACATTAAATGTTGGGAAAACTTTGACCAGTCACTTAAAAACCTTACAAGATGTGTATTTTACCAATTAAAGTGAAAGTTCGTTCTGTTGAAGTCTTTTTCTTGGATAATGCAAATGGCACATTTTCTTCTTAGTTGTGTAATTTTGTAGTGTGTGCTACTTTTTTCACAGTGTCATTTTTGTCTTCTATTCGTTATAAGTATTTAGCTACAGATGAACAGTCAGTTGCTGTCACATCGTAACAGCTTTATTGTTTTATGTTTTAAGTATAGAAATTCTAGCAAAAAATTGACAAGAGGCAGCCTGAAGATGGGTTTAATTTTTTTGGAAGCTAAAATTTTGGTTTTTAGCCAGACATTAAGCTCTTACTGAGGGATAATACAATTCGTGGTGTTATATCATGAAAAATGTTGGTTTCAGGTTATATGTATCTTTATGTGCACCTGTGCCCAAATACTTCAAAATATTTTATATTTGATTTTTAAATTCGGTTTTTAAGAAAATGTCTTTTTTTTAGGTTTAGAGGAAGATTCAGTGAAAAAAAGATCTCCTTCTACAAAAAGAAGTCCTGATGAAGTAGAAGATGAAATTCCAAGAAAAAAGTCAAAAAAGAACAAGAAACATAAAAGCAAGAAGAAGAAGAAGAAAAAGAAGAAGAAAAGGAAGAAAGAGAAAAAACATAAAAAGCACCCGAAGGAATCAAAATTAGGTGCACAGCATGGAGAGCATTCAGATTTACAACCTTCTTCTCACTTAGAGCCAGAAAAATTGGACTCAAAATTGATCACACAGCATGGAAGATATGCAGATTCAGATCTTGTTGGTCAAACGCTGCCAGAAGAACTGGGCACAAAACTGAGTGCAGAGTTTATGGGACATGCAGCTGAAAGACTCAGACCTCATTTGCTATCAGATTTTAAATCATCTGTGGAAAAACTTGGGAGTGAAAAAATAAACTTGGCCTTGACTGATGCACATAGTGCACTCAATTCAGAAATCAGCAAATTGGATACCCCGGAAGAAAACAACAGTACAATTAAAATTCAGGAGCAAGCTAAAGTAAAACAATCAGAGAATAAGCTTCATGAAAGTATATATCATACAGCTATTAATATGTGTGCAAAGGATGGGCCATTAGCTATTAAAGACACTGAAAATAGTACAATGTTTACCAGTAGAACTGGCGTTGCTGGTAAATCTGAAACTGAAAAGGATTTGGAAGCTGCTTCAGCCTGTGAGATGACTGTAGGGCTAAGAGATTCAGCAGCTGCTCTGAAGTCAACGGGCTTGGTAGAGGTGAAAGAATTTGAAACAACACTAGAATCTGAGGCCCTGACAAAGACTAAATGTTCAGAAGCAATTCTAAAATCTCAGATTGCGGCAACTTCAGAAAGTTTGGGTACTCCTCTAGAGTCCATGGCCATAGGAGAGATGACAGCACCTCTAGAATCTGTGGCTCTGACAAATGATTTGGTAGTAGCTCCAACATCTGTAGTTGTAATGGAGATGAAAGCTTTGGAAGAAATCCCAGAATCTGTTGTTGTAACAGATATGCTAGGTTTGGAAGCAACGCTAGGAACTATGGCGGAGGTGAAAAGTTTGGAAGCAGGTCTAGAAATTGTGACTGTGCCAGATGATTTAGTAGTAACTTCAAAATCTGTGATCAAGGAAGAGGTGAATGGTTTGGAAGCAACTCCAAAGTCTCGGTCTATTGCAGAGGTGAAAAATTCAGAAACATCTTTAGAACCTGTGGTCGTGCATGAGGTGAATGATTTGGAAAGACCCCTAGAATCTGTGGACCTGGCAAAAGGTTCAGAAACAAACCTAGAATCTGTTGCAAAGACAAAAGATTTGGAATCAGCCGTAAAACTTATGGTGAAGGTGAAAGATTTGGAACTAACTCCAGAATTTCTGCACATGGAGAACATGAAAGGTACAGAAGGAGCTCTAGAATCTGTGACCATGGCAATAGATTTGGAAGCACCCTTTGAACTGGCTCGTGCGGCAGAGGCAAAAGATGCAGAAGGAACTTTGCTATCTTTGCAAATAGAAGATATGAAAGATTCGGAAGGATTCCTAGAGTCTTTGACCATGCCAAAAGGTCCAGAAACAGCCCTAGAACCTGTTGGTGTTGCAGAGGTGAAAGATTTGGAAGGAACTTCAGAATCTCTGCACATGCAAGATGCGAAAGGGTTAGAAGTGTCCCTAGAACCAGTGGTTATGGCAACAGGTCTAGAAGTGGTCCTAGAACACATGGCTATGGTGAAAGAAACAGCTCCATATGGCGGTAGTGCAGAAACAACTCCATTTTGTATGCAAATGGAAGAAGTAAAAGATTCAAAAGGAACCCTACCAGATTGTGTGGTAGTGGCAAAAGGTTCAGAAGCAGCACTAGAACGTGTGACCTTGGCAGAGAAGAAAGGTGTGGAACCAACTTCACTATCTCTGCAAATGGAAGATGTGAAAGCTTCAGAAGGAGCCCTAAAATCTATTACCATGGAAGAAAGTTCAGAAGCAGCCCAGAAACCTGTGTCAGAGATGAAAGGTTCAGAAGCAACACCTCTGTCTCTGCAAATGGAAGATATGGAAGGTTTAAAAGGAGCTATAGAATCTGTGGCCACAACACAAGATTCAGAACCAAACCTCAAAACTATGGCTGTGGGGCAGGTGAGAGATTTGGAAGTAACTCTGGTGTCTCTGGAAATGGAGAATGTAAAAGATTCAGAAGAAACCCTAGAATCTGTAGCTGTGGAATCAGGATCAGAACCACTCCTACCTGTGGCCACGGTGGAGGCTAAAGATCCAGATGCAACCCTGCTGTTCCTTCACATGGAAGAGTCAGAAGGTGCCCTAGAATCTGAGGCCATGGCAAAGAATTTAGAGGCAACTCTAGAACCTGTGACCAGGGCAGAGGAGAATGGTGCAGAAACAACTCCACTGACTCTGCAAATAGAAGGTACGAAAGAATCAGAAGTAGTACTGGAGTCTGTGGCTGTGGCGAAGTTGAAGGCTTTGGAAGCAACATTTGAGTCCATAGTCATGGTACAGATGAAGGATTTAAAAAAACCTGTACAGTCTGAGGCCACAGCTGAGTTTAAAGATTTGGAAACAATTCCAGAATTTCTGTGCAGGGAGGGAGATTTGGCAGTAACTCCAAAATCTGAGACATCAGAGGTGAAAAATTTGGAAATAATTGAACTATCTGAATCACTGGCAGAAGTGAAAAATTTGGAAACCACACCAGAATCTGACGCAGTGGCAGAATCTAAGGATTCAGAAACAACTATAGACTCTCAGATGGTGATGGAAATGAAATATTTGAAAAGAACTCCACAATCCCAACTCCTAACAGAAGTGAGTGATTTGAAAATATTTCCACATACTGAGGCTGAGGTGGAGATGATGAAAGATTTTGAAACAACTACGAAATCTGAAGCTACTATAATGGAGGAAGATTCTGTGTCAACTCGGGAATCTAGGACAGAAGTGGAGGTGAAAGATCCAGAAGACACACTGGAATCTGAGGCAAGAGCAGGTATAAAACATTCTAAAAACTTTCTAGAATCTGTGGCCAGGGCAGAGTTGAAAAATTCAGACGCTACTCCAGAATCTTTACACCTGACAGATATGAAAGATTCTGAAAAAACTCCAGAACCTCAGGTAATGATTCAAATGAAAGATTCAAAAACTCAGAAATTTGAGGCCATCACACTGGTGAAAGATTCCAAAGCTAGTCGAGAATTGCACATAGTGAAAGATGTGCAATCAACTCTAGAACCTGAGACCATGATAGAGATGAAAGATTTGAAGGAAACTCTCAAGTGTGAGGTGATGGTAGTGAAAGATTTGGAAGCAACCCTAAACTCTGAAGCCACCATAGAAGTAAAACATTCTGAAGCTGATCCAGAATCTCTGCATAAATCAAAGGCAAAGGATTCAGGAATTCCAGAATCTGTATACACAACAAATGTGAACGTTGTGGAATCAGCTCTAGCATTGGAGGCAATAGCAAAGGTGAAAGATTTAAAAGAAACCCTGGAATCTAAGGTCATGGCAGATGTGAAGGATTTGGAAGCTACTTCAGAATCTGTGATGAGGGTGAAGGTAAAAGATTTAGGAGAAATTCCAGAATGTTGGCACCCAGTGAATGTGAAAGCTTTGGAAGTGTCTCCAGAATCTGAGGAAGCAGAAGTAAAACATCCAGAAATTGAGGAGATGGCAGAGATGAAAAAATTGGAAGAAACTCTAGAATCTCTATCCACTGCAGGGGTGGAAGATTTGGAAAGAATTGCACAATCTAAGACACTGGTAGATGTGAAAGAATCTGAGTCTGTGATGGATCTGAAATTTGCAGCAGCAACTCTAAAATCTGAAAAGAGAGAGGAGGTGAAAATTTTGGAAGAAAAATCAGACTCTTTGACAATGGCAAGGATAAATTCAAAAGCATGTAAAAAGTCTCTGCACACTGAGGAGATGAAAGATTTTGAAGCAGATTTAGAAGCTGAGGCTGCAGTGGAGCTGAAGGATTTGGAAGAAAGCTCAGATACTTTGGGCACTGCACAAATGAAATATTCAGAAGCAGTTCTGAAATCTGTGCGGATAGCGGAGAGAAAATATGTGGAAACAACTCTAGAAAGTCCTGCAGTGATAGATTTGGAAACAATTTTAGAATCTCAGCAAACTGTGGATGTGAAAATTCTGGAACCAATTCAGGAACGTGAAGTAACAGTGGAAATGAAAGATTCTGAAGCAGCTTTAGTATCCAAGGCTATTGCAGATGTAAATGAGTTGCAAGCTATTCCAGACTCTGTAGCCATGTTGGAGGTGAAAGATTCAAAAGCAGTTCCAGATTCTCCTCACACAATAGGTGTGAAAAACTTGGAATTAACTCCAGAATTGCTGGCAACTACACAGATGAAAGATTTGGCAATAGCTCCTGAATCTCTGTTGGCTCTGGCAGAGGTGAAAGATTCAGAAGTAGTTCCAGATTCTCTGCATACTGTGGATGTGAAAGGTTTAGAAGCAGCCCCAGAATATGTGGCAGCAGAAGCGAAAGATTTGGAAGCAGCTCCGGAATCTGTGGCAGCAACAACAGAGTTGAAATATTCAGAAACAAGTCCAGAATTTATAGTGGTTACTGCAGGAATGAAAGATTTAGAAGCAACTCTGGAATCCGTGGCAACAACAGTGGAGCTGAAGGAGTTGCAGGCTGCTTCAAATGCTGTGGTGGCAGTGGCAGAGGTGAAAGATTTGAAAGCAGCTCCAGAATTTTTTGAAGCAGCAGTGGTGGCAGATTTGGAAGCAACATCAGATTTTCTGCATGCAGTACATGTGAAAGATTCAGAAATAAGTCCAGAACCTGGAGTGGTGACAGCAGCAGCAGCAGAGGTGAAAGATTCAGAAACAAGTCCAGAATCTGTGGTGGTGATTGAAGAAATGAAAGATTTAGAAGCAGCTACAGAGTCTGTGGCAGTGGCAGAGATAAAGGCTTTTCAGTCTACTTCAGATGCTGTGGTGGCTGAGGTGAAAGATTTTAAATCAGCTTCAGAATCTCTGGTAGTGGCTGAAGAGATGAAAGATTTGGAAACAGCTCCTGATTTTCTGCATACTGTAGATGTGAAAGATTCTGAAAGAACTCCAAAATCTGTGGTGGCAGTGGCAGAGGTGAAAGATTCAGAACCAAGTCCAGAATCTGTGGCAACAGTGGCAGAGGTGAAGGATTTACAAGCTGCTCCATATTCTTTGATGGCATTGGCAGAGGTGGTAAATTCGGAAGCAGCTCACAATTCTCTGTATACTGTAGATGTTAATGATTCAGGAGCAGCTCCAGAATCTGTGTCCATGACAAAAGTGAAGCATTTACAAGCTGCTCCAAATGCTGTGGTGGCAGTGGCAGAGGTGAAAGAGTCAAAAGCAGCTCCAGAATCTGTGGCAACAGAGAGAAGTTTGGAACCAGCCCCAGGTTTTCCGTGTACTGTAGATGTGAAAGATTCTGAAACAACTCCAGAATCTGTGGTGGCAGTGGCAGAAGTAAAAGATTCAGAAACAAATCCAGCATCTGTGGTGGTGGCTGCAAAGATGAAAGATTTAGAAACAGCTCTGGGATCTGTGGTGGCAGAGGTGGAAGATTTGCAGACTGTTCCAGGTGCTGTAGTTATGGTAGCAGAAGAGAGAGAGTTGAAAACAGCTCCAGAATCTGTATCAGCAGTGACAGCAGAAGTGAAACATTTGGAAGGACCTCCAGGTTCTCTGCATGCTGTAGACATGAAATATTATGAAACAGCTCCAGAATCTGTGGTGACAATGACAGAGCTAAAAGATCCAGATACAGGTCCAGAATTTGTGGTGGTGGCAGCAGAAGTGAAAGATTTGGAAGCAGCTCCAGAACATGTGATGACAGTGGCAGAAATCAAGGATTTTCAAGCTGCTTCAGATTCTCTGGTGGCAGTGGTAGAAATAGTTTCGAAAGCAGCTAATGATTCCCTGAATGCTGTAGATGTGAATGATTCAGAAGCAGCTCCAAAATCTATGGGGGTGACTGCAGAAATGAAAGATTTGGAAGCAGCTCCAGATTGTCTTCATATATTAGATCTGAATGATTTGGGAGTGGCTCCAGAATTGGTGGCGGTGACAGAGGGAAAAAAACTGGAAACAGCTCCAGAAATGGTCCCTGTGGCAGTGGCAAATGATTCAGGAGCGGCTGCAGAATCGGTGGTGACTGTCGTAGAGGCAAAAGATTCAGTAGTGGCTCCAGAATCAATGGTGGCTGTGGTAGAGGTGAAAGATTCAGGAGCAGTTCCAAGTTCGATGTCAGAAGTGAAGGAGAACAACGAAGAGCTGTTGAAAGAAAAGAAAACATATGAAAAGAGTAACAAGAGCAGTGATAAAAATAAACAAGATGCAAAGAAATTAAAAAGGAATAGATCTAAATCTCTTTCACGATCCAGGAAGCGGAAAAAAAAGTCCAGGTCACGTTCTGTCTCCAAGCATTTGAAATCTAAAAGAGCAAGGTCTAGGAGCAGAAACTACTCAGATTCTAGGAAAAAACATTCTTCACCTTATGACAAGTCTAGATCCAGATCTGTTGAAAAAAGAGATGGCAAAGAGTCTTCCCGAAGACGCAGACGCTCCAAATCTTTTGATCGTCTCAAGTCTAGATCCAGATCTGTTGAAAAAAGAAGGGGCAAAGACTCTTCACGGAAGTCCAGACGCAGGCGCTCCAGATCCTCTGATGGTCTCAAGTCAAGATCCCGATCCATTGACAAAAGGGAAGGAAAAGAGTCTTCATGGAGGTCCAGACGCAGGCGTTCCAGGTCCTCTGATCGTCTCAAGTCTAGATCCCGATCTGCTGAAAAAAGAGATCGCAGAAACTCTTCAAGGCGGTCTAGACGCAGACGCTCCAAGTCCTTAGATCGTTTCAAGTCTAGATCCAGATCTGTTGAAAAAAGGGAGCGCAAAGACTCTCCGTGGCGGTCCAGACGCAGACGTTCCAAGTCCTCTGATCGTTTCAAGTCAAAATCCAGATCCAGATCTATTGAGAGAAGAGAGCGCAGAGATTCCCCGTGGAGGTCCAGATGGAGACGCTCCATTTCTTCTGATCGTTTCAAGTCAAGATCCAGATCCAGATCTGTTGGAAGAAGAGAGCGTAGAGACTCTCCGTGGAGGTCGAGATGGAGACGCTCCATTTCCTCTGATCGTTTCAAGTCAAGATCCAGATCCAGATCTGTTGAAAAAAGAGGTGGCAAAGAATCTTCCTGGAGGTCCAGACGCAGACGTTCCAAGTCCTCTGATCGTTTCAAGTCAAGATCCAGATCTAGATCCAGATCTGTTGAAAAAAGAGGTGGCAAAGAATCTTCCTGGAGGTCCAGACGCAGACGTTCCAAGTCTTCTGACCGTTTCAAGTCAAAATCCAGGTCTAGATCCAGATCTGTTGTAAAAAGAGGCGGCAAAGAATCTTCCTGGAGGTCCAGACGCAGACGTTCCAAGTCTTCTGACCGTTTCAAGTCAAAATCCAGATCTAGATCCCGATCTGTTGTAAAAAGAGGTGGCAAAGACTCTGCATGGAGGTCCAGACGTAGACGTTCCAGGTCCTCTGATCGTCTTAAGTCAAGATCCAGATCTGTTGAAAAAAGAGAGGGCAAAGGATCTACACGGAGATCTAAACGTAGACGCTCCATGTCCTCAGATCGTCTCAAATCTAGGTCCAAATCAGTTGAAAAACGAAGGGGCAGAGACTCTTCACGGAGATCTAAACGTAGACGCTCTAAGTCTGCTGATCGTCACAAATCTAGATCTAAATCTGTTGAAAAAGTAGGGAGTAAAGAATCTTCACGGAGATCTAAACGTAGACGCTCCAAATCCTCTGATCATCTCAAATCTAGATCCAAATCTGTGGAAAAATTAGGAAGCAAAGAGTCTTCATCAAGGTCCAGACGCAGACGCTCCAAATCCTTTCATGGTCAAAAGTCTAGATCCAGATCCAAATCTGTTGAAAAAATGAAGGACAAAGAGTCTTCACAGAAGTCTCAGAATGGTCGCTCCAAGTCTTCTGAATGTCGCAAATCTCGATCCAAATCTGTTGAAGAAATAGAGGTTCAAGAGCCTTCAGTGAGGTCCCGAAGTAGTCGCTCCAAGTCCTTAGAACATCAGAAGTCTACATCCAAATCTGTTGAAGAAATAGAGGGCAAAGATTCTTCACGGAGGTCTCGAAGTAGCCGATCCAAGTCATCTGAACGCCGAAAGTCCAGATCCAAATCTGTTGAAATAGAGCTTCAGGAGCCTTCACAGAGGTTACCAAGTAGCTGCTCCAAATCCTTGGAACATCAGAAAATTATGTCCAAATCTGTTGAAGAAATAGAGGTTCAGGATTCTTTACTAAGGGCGCAAAGTAGATGCACCAAGTCTTCTGAATGTCACAAGCCTAGATCCAAATCTGTTGAAAAAATAGAGGGCAAAGAGTCTTCTGAGAGGTCTCGAAGTGGCCGCTCCAAGTCCTTGGAATGTCAAAAGTCTAGATCTGAATCTTTTGAAAAAATAGAGGGCAAAGATTCTTCACAGAGGTCTCAAAGTAGCCTCTCTAAGTCCTCTGAACTTCAGAAGTCTCGATCCAAATCTCTTGAAGAAATAAAGCTTCAGGAGCTTTTACAGTTGTCACAAAGTAGCTGCTCCAAGTCCTTGGAATGTCAAAAGACTGGATCTGACTCTGCTGAAAAAATAGAGGCCAAGGATTCTTCACAGGAGTCTCAAAGTAGCCACTCAATATCTCTTGAATGTCAGACGTCCCTCTACAAATCTGTTGAAGAAACGGAGGTTCAGGAGCTTTCACTGAGATCTCGAAGTAGCCGCTCAAGATCTCCTGAATGTCACAAGTCCCTCTCCAAACCATTT
>ML685813.1:1585482-1691365 GCA_007922175.1 Pelusios castaneus | reverse complement strand
ACGTAGCCACTCCAAGTCTCCTGAACATCACAAGTCCCTCTCCAAATTAATTGAAGAAATGGAGGTTCAGAAGCCTTCACTGAGGTCTCGAAGTAGCCGTTCCAAGTCTCCTGAATGTCAAAAGTCCAGATCCAAATCCGTTCAAGAAATGGAGATCGAGGCGCCTTCACAGAGGTCTCAAAGTAGTCACGCCAAATCTCATGAACGTCAGAAGTCCCGATCTAAGTCTGTTGAAATAATAGATGTTAAGGAGCCTTCACAGAGGTCTCAAAGAAGCCGCTCCAAGTCTCTTGAATATCAAAAGTCTCGATCCAAATCTACTGAAAAAGTAGAACACACACGATCTTCACAGAGGTCTGGAAGTAAACACTTTAAGTCTTCTGAACGTCACAAGTCTAGATCCAAATCAACAGAAAAACTAGAGAGCAAGAGATCTTCACAAAGGTTTAGAAGTAAGCGCTCCAAGTCTTCTGAACGTCACAAATCTAGATCCAAATCTGTTGAAAAACTAGAGGGGAAAGAGTCTTTACAGAGATCTAGAAGTAAACGCTCCAAGTCCTCTGAGCGCAAATCTCAAAAACATGATAGTGAATCACGGTCTAGACGGAATCGATCTCGGTCAGTAACACGTAAAAGACTATCAAAATCTAAATCTAATCATCGGTCTCGGACACGCTCCCTGTCACGTTCGAGACACAGAAGGCGGACTCGTTCAAGATCAGTGTCAAAAAGGAGGCGCTCTTTATCCAGGAAGCGCTCTTCATCAAGAGAGAGACGTAAAAGATCCCAGAGGAACAGATCAAGGTCTGCTGATAGAAGAAGAAGAAGATCAAACTCAAGGGATAACCGAATATCACTCAGGTTACGGACCAGAAGTCGAACACCTATTCGACGAAGACGGTCGCGGTCAGTGGGAAAAAGACGGAGCGCTAGTAAATCACCTGTTCGATTGAGGAGGTCAAGATCATCTGGGAGAAGAAGATGTTATAGCAGATCACCTGATCGTCAAAGAAGGTCCAGATCATCTGATAAGTTTTCAAGCAGATCACCTAAACGTCTTACAGACTTAGGTAAGTAATGTTCTTATTGTCAATCATTTTCATGGCTGCCTGCCTACTGTTGACCTAGTGTAAACTTTGTCCTACCTCCTTATTAAAATAATGCAATGAAACCCTAGCTTTCATCAGGAATCTCTTCTGAATAATTTTAAGCAATTACTTAATGTTAATAACAGACTTCATGTTAACATTGAATATGCATGGGATTCAAGTGTGTAGTTTGATTGCAAATACAGCAGGACCCCTGCACTCATGATGAACATTGTTGAGGTCATGAGTCTCTGCAGGTGGAGTGGGATCTGTCCACACGCTGATCATGATCAAGATTTTAATATTTTTAAGATACAAATGTTTTTTCCTAGGAGCATATAGGACATTATTTAGGAAAATGGAAAACAAAATGTACATGGAGGAATCCCTCTCCTTCAGCATAGTGTTTCTTTTCCAATCATGTTAATTCTCTCACCTCATTTGCAGTTTCTCTTTTGCCGCTCAAAACTACTTCCTACTTTATATGAAAAGTGGCAGAATTGAGCAAGTAATTTCATTACCAAAGGATTTCCATGGGGCTTGAGGAAAAATCTAGTAACTCTCCCTTGTTTTACTCCCTCTAGGAGCTGAGTTTCCTTGTATTGAGATTATTTCTTTTAAACTAGAACCTTTAGGAACCCCAGGTTGAAATCACTGAGTATATTGTACTGATCTACTCACTTTGCCAACATGCATTAGTGTCAGTGTCCTTATATTCTGTTCTGTATCGCGTAGTAAGGTGGCATTTTGTGGTTACAACTAGATGGTTCCCAAATTGAGCACAAATTCATTTTGTTAGGTACAGATTTCCACATAAGACTGGTGACTAAGGCATCCTTAGTCAGAGATACCTCGGATGTTATTCCAGATGCTGGGAAGCTGTAGTATGAAAACTCACTACTCATTGATTGCTGCCTGCATGAAGAATAACTTCCAAATCACAATGTGGAAGACGACTTGCCTAGAAATGAGGGGAATTTAAACTTTATTGAGGTTATGACCATAACCTGACATCACATGTATGATATATCAGTGAAAACAGCTCTTCAACTGTGTGGCAAGATGCAACATTTTGAGAATCTGATACGACTGCGTGAAATGGGGAGCCGTCTCTAGGGAAAAATAGCTTCCACCCAAATATTAAGGCTGAAAACAGTAATATTACACATTATTTTCTTGGGTCCTCCTCCTCTTTTCTGACACAATGAGCAGAGATTTAATTTCATTTTTTATCTTTGGGGAAGAGGAGGGGCCCCACTGCGAAGAATTGTGAGGAATTGCTATTTCTTGAGTTTATTTTTTGCTATTTAAATGTAATAGTTATCTTTGTCAGCAGCTGAAAGAAACTTAGTATACTCCCACTCTAAAATAAAGGAGCCACTTACATATTTTCTTTGCTTTATCTGTTCTTATACTTTTCTCCTGAGTTTGGAATACTTCTGTCTCTATTCCTTATGTATGCTCTGCTTTCTGACTTTATCTTGGGCCACATCTGATGCTCCTCCCTCATTCCTTTGTATTTTGCCTCCCTCACCCACACTGCAGGTGCTAGAGTAGCTTTATATTCACAGCATTTAGGAAAGGAGGCAGATCCTTAAATTGTTCCAAACTCCAGGTACTCTCATTGCCTGAAGAAATTAGAGTATGAAGAGTTGAACAGCCTCAGCAACCTGCCATGTCTCCCTCTATTCCACAGTATTGGAGCCAGTAGAGGAGGAAATATCTGGAAACACAGAATTCTGGCTTAGTGTGAACAGAGATGTGGCTCCTGCTTAGCATGTCCAGTGGTCTCTAGTGGAGCTAGAGCACTTTTCAGGGAGTTGAGGTTCTGCCGCTGCAGCTCTTTCACACAAAGCTTTACTTGGAGGATCTTCTGTAGCTGCAAGTTGTGTGATCCTTTTCATTGCTTAAAAAGTAAGGGGTCTGTCCTTATATGCAAGGGTTTACCTACGTAATGCCTTGCATAAGGTGATGTTACTTCATTTATTTGGGTATTGTAAGTTTCTTGGGTTTTTTGGAAATTGGTTTAAGATTCACAATTATTTGAATGCACAAAACATGCTTTGTTTATTCCTATTACCTTCCTGTACACATTAGAAGCCACATTTATTTTTTCCATGAGAAAACAAAGTCCTGTCATACTTAAGAAAAATTAATATGTAATAATGTGTTTAACCTGTGACGCAAAATGCTTGTTAAATTCTTGATTGTTGTGGTTCTAGTCCATATATTTAAATCTTGTTCTTTTTAGTTGACTTTCAGTGTTTTGAGGTATTATTTCAAGGAATGGTTTAAAAGTGATCTGCAAAGGATTTAAGAAAAATTGGGCTTGTCTCCCATTTTTATTTCTTTGTGATGTATAAAAGAGGTACAAAAACATGACTCTCTTCTCCCCCTCTTTTACTGTAGAAATATCAGGAATGTCAGCTCTGGTCTTTCCTAGTTTTGAGGGATGACCTTTCATATGTCTTGGAGCACAGGCTCTCAACCACAGTTGGGAGGGCTCCCAACTGTGCGCAACTGAGATCCCGCTCCCCTGTAGCCTGCCACCACCTAGGCTCCACCCATCGCTGAGGTTCACCCCAGCCTTCAGGTCTTTTGGTGGTGGTGAAAATTAAAGTAGCCCTGCTGCCAAAAAAGAACTGCTGTCAGAGGCAGTTTTGGCGGCAGGAGGCTTGAAAAGCAGTCTCGGCAAAGAGCATTCGCTCTGGCCAGTTTGCTTCAATGGATACATTCCTAAAGGGGCAGTGGTGGTGACAGCTCTTAAAGCAGCAACCGTGGTGGTCGATTTCAGTGTCAGGCTGATTTGTCTGATTTTTCACTGATTTTTCAGTGTCAGGCAGTGGAGAAACTCTGTGTTGGAGGATGAATATTGTGACGTTTCACTTAGTATAAGAAGCAAAAATGATGGATCTTTAAACAATGTCTCCAAAATGTTGTTTAGTTAATTAAATTAAATAGACATTGACACCCGCTCCTCCAGGGAATCCATCATTTTAGTTAGTCTGAGGGTCTCTTTCCTTCTCAGTTCTTAACTTCCATGCATTTTCACGGCTGTGGCGTTTTTGTTTCACTATTTCCCCAGACACAGATCTAAATTTCCATAGCAAAAGCAAAGCCGGAAAAAACATACAACTTTTGAGGGGTGGGAGGACCTTCTTTATACATCGAAAAGAAGCACAGCCCCAGTTTTTGACTCCATGCAGGTCTCTTTAATGATATGCTTCCTGTGATATGAAGGAAAAGTGAATTCAGTGTTGTTTGTACTTTTAAAAATATATAAAGTGGAAATAATAATATGTGTATGTGTGTGTGGTGTTTTTACTTTCCTAAAGAACAGTTTGTTTGGCCTGGTAGATAAATTGATTTACTATTACAACTGGTCCTAAAATTATTATACGTATCTATAAATATACACTGGCCTTCAGAAATCTTTAAAAGGCCCACTAATTAATATTTAATATTCTTATAGACAAGGCCCAGCTACTTGAAATAGCCAAAGCTAATGCAGCTGCCATGTGTGCTAAGGCTGGGGTCCCCTTACCACCAAGCCTAATGCCTATTTTAGCTCCAGCAAAGAAGGAAGAGAAAGTTTCTCAGAAGTCAGCAAGAGATACAATAAAGGAGCTCACTGAGGTAAGTGAATCAAATCTGAAAACAACTAACCAGCAATTAGATATTGGGGTCACGCTCTAATTCTATACATTTCAGTCTCATGAAAGTCTACTTTTAGGAAAATTGACCCCTAATTGTTTAGCCTGTTTCTTCACAGCTTACATGAATATTGAATATTTCGGATATTTGTTGTCTTACAACAGTGTCAGTCACTCACTTTTATGATTAGAGTAGATGTTCATTAGTCAGGCCTGGATCAATGCAGGGGCATTAGGGGCTGGAGCCCCAGGCCCTGAGCTTAAAGGGGAGTCCTGTGGCTACAGCCCCTAAAGCCCTGCACTGATCTGGCACTGCTCAGGCCAGCACAGTGCTGGCTGGGCCTGGGAGAGCTGGGGGGGAGGGGGAGGTCTGCCTGGCTTTGGGGAAATTGGGGCCATGATGGTGGGCGGGGCACTACTTGGTGCATGTAGCTCCAGGGCCAGAAGCAGCGGAGCACTGTTGGGCCATTGCGCAGGGGCCCTCATGGCTCAGGCTTGTCTGGCTACTTGTCTTTGCCAGGCCCCCAGGGGCCACGGGGTGGTGGCCTGACTGCTCTGCTCCTCTCAGCCCTGGAGCCACTGCTGGAGGCTATGCTGCACCAGCCTCCACCGCCCCTCTCCTCTGCAGCACCCAGACCTGCTGGTGCAGGGGCAGAAGTGCTGCGGCCTCTGGCTCCAGCACCACCCCCTTCCTCCCAAGTGCTGAACGCTGCCCTGTCCCCAGGCCGGATAACTACCGGGGTGGGGCAGGGGTCCCACAAGAGCGGGCAGCCCTGGGCCCCCAGTGGCCTTAATCCAGCCCTGTCATACTAGTAATATATTGGTGTCCTTTTGCTATGTTGCTCCTAAGCAGCGGTTGCTGTTATGGGGATCCTTTACAATTCTCAGCCAGAAAAAGTGTTCCCAGGGCAAATGTTGCTTGTGAACAGCAGTTGCTCTTACAAAGTGTTGCTGCACACAAGTGTCTAAGTATTTAAAAATATAAAAATTTCACTCTTTATGTTCTGAGCCAAATTCTATCATTTACAGCTCAAGTTCAGCTCTAGAATTTAATAGGACTTACCTGTGCATAACCAACTACAGAATTTAGTAATTCAAATTATGAGCTCTACCAATTGCAGTGTATTAATGATCCTTTTCTGATCATTAAAGAAATCTTTGCACCTTTTTCCTTCTTTCACAAGACACGTCATGTTTGATTTTGCTGTGGTTTCAGATGTGTTCTCAAGTTTTACACTAAAAAGTTTATATTTAAACATGTGACATTTAAAAAAACTACCACAATTCTGACATCTGTTTGTTTATAAAATTTAATGATCATGAAAAGATGCCATTTCACGTAAATGCAGATTGAAATTTGACTCTCCATATATTAGGTATAACATGTCCTAGTGCTGGTGCAGGCTTCCTCACATTGCCCTATGACACGCATGTGCTTCAACACTGACTTAGAGGGATTTAATACAGATAGTAGCAAAGGTCTCCAAATCTGTTCAGTTTTCAGTTTCTGATGAGATCAGCAAGAAATGTGCCATTGCAATGATAATTTTTGTGATATGGTTCCCTCTCAACTCTGAAGAGGCCATTAAATAATCAAACTGTTTCAGATCCAGTTCATGTCAGTAGCAATGAGAAGCTGTAACCATGAGTTATAGATGGTTAGCTCTATATCTTTTCCCAATCCACTCAGCCATATAATGTCCCCAATTTCTTATTAATATACAAGGATGAATGGTCACATAGCAATATCACATTGCCACTAATTTCCCTGCTTCCTTTCGTGATAGAAAAATACTATGGCTGACAGAATCTTCAGCTTTATCATGTTCTCAAACTCAAATCTATACAGTTACAAATACCTCTGGAGCAAAAAATACAAGCAAGTCTATAAGCAATAAATAGTAATTTGTTAATAAATGCTAGTCCATCAGTTGTTTTCAGGAAAATGTTTCATCTTTCGCAGTCTAGCCATACAGTTACTGCTTACCCAAAGGTTGCTTTCACATATTCCTGGAAGAGGACCATCAGATAGATTTGTTCTTCTTAGGACCTCCCCATTTACTGTACATTTTTAGATAGCACTTCCATAGTATACAGGATGGGATTGTCCTGTCCTGTTCTGTTCTAACCTGCAAAACATTTCAGAGGTGTCCCAGTTCTTTAAAAACCCTTGCACTGGAGAAGATTTCTGCACCAAAAGTGAAAGTCAGTAGCTGTTTCCAGCAGTCATTTTGTGTGATAATCTTCTCACAGGTCAACTAAATAAGTGAACTGTCTTACTACTACTACTACTTCTAAACATTTGTGTTGTGGTGCCTGAGGGACCCTGTTGCACTAGTAGTCAGTATTATAGAAGCACTCATAAGAGAGAGTCTGTGCTTTTAAAGAGTTCGTAAGTTTAAGTCTGGATTCTGCAATTAGCTCCATGCAGCCTCTTTGATTATAGTAGATTTAAGAGTCTGCTTGCCACAAAAAATGTTGCAGGATCAAAGCCTATCTAAACAAGATGGGCAAACTTTATTAGATAGACGATGTACAAGTAAAAGGGCAAAGGTATATGTTCATGCTAATTAAGATTTTTTTAAAGATTTTCCCAAACAGTCAGCTCATCCTTTATAATCTTTCCCTGATTTGAAATATTTATTTCAACAAATTGTCAGAAAGTCCTCTTACAGAAATAAAGAATGTTTCTGTCAATATGTTCAGATTGATTCAGAGTTCATTTATTTTATTTTATTTTTTCAGAAATGCAAGAAGATTGCCCAAAGCACAGATGATGTCATAGTGAACAAGCCCCATGATTCTGATGAAGAGGAGGAGGAACGCCCTTTCTATAACCATCCTTTTAAACTCAGTGAACCCAAGCCCATTTTTTTCAACCTAAATGTAAGTACTTTAATCACCTGTAGATTAATTTTGTTTTATTTTAGAGAACGTATGTAGGTAATTTTACAGAAAAGCAAATTTGGTGATCTATCAGTGGAAGGAAAATTAGGTTATTATAGAATTATAGTTTATCTTGAAGTGAAATTACAGTGAAATGTTAACAAAATTGCAGCAACTTCAGAAATACTTGCTAGAATGCCACAGTGAGAGACTGATCCAAAACACACCAAAGTCCATGGACAAGTTAAGAGAAACTTTTGACACTAGACCAAAACTCCCTATTTTTCTTTTTAGAGACACTGTCTGATTAAAATCGTATATTTAAAAACTAATTTACTTGAATACCTTAAATTATTAAAACTCAAATAGTTTTTAAAATCTGACTTTTCACTATATAGCTTTATTGCATTTTACAGTATATTGAGCTTGATTAGTGAAAATAGACTAATCAGTTTAACTTCTTTTCTAAATTTTAGCAGGTTATTGTGAATACTGCTGGAAAATATTCTTTAAAAATAAATTACTTGACTTTGTTTCAAAAGGAAAATGAACAAAATTCTGTTGTTATATAAAATTGTGTGGGCTGTAAGATAGATAGAAAGCTGGCTAGATCATTGGGCTCAATGGGTAACGGTCAATGGCTTGATGTCTACTTGGCAGATGATAACAAACAGTGTCCGAAGGGTGGGTGGTTGGCCAGTTTTGTTCAGCATCTTCATTAATGATCTGGAGGATGGGGTAGATTGCGTCTTCAGTATATTTGCAGTTGACACTAAATCGTGGAGACTGGTACATATGCTGGAGGGCAGGAATAGGATACAGAGGGACTCAGACAAATTAAAGGATTGGGCCAAAAAAAAAAATCTTAGGAGGTTCAACAAGGACAAGTGCATTGTCTTGCAGAAGAATCTCATGCACTGCTGTAGACTGGGGACCAACAGGCTAGGCAGCAGTTTGGCAGAAAAGTACCTTACAGAAAAGGGTTATAATGGACAAGAAACTGGTTATGAGTCAACAGCGTACCCTTGTTGCCAAGAAGGCTAACAGCATATTGATCTGCATTAGTAAGAGCAATGCCAGCAGATTGACAGCAGTGATTATTCCCCTCTATTGGATATTGGTGAGACCTCATTTGGAGCATTATGTCTGGTTTGGGGCCTCCCATTGCAGAAGGGATGTGGACAAATTGGAAAGAGTCCAGTGGACGGCAATGAAAATGATTAGGGGGCTGGAGCACATGACTTTTATGTGGAAAGGCTGAGGGGACTAGGTTTGTTTAGTCTGCAGACAAGAAGAATGAGGGGGGATTTGATGCAGCCTTTAACTGCCTGAAAGAGGGCTCCAGGGAGGATGGAGCTAGTGTGTTTTCAGTGTTAGTAGATGACAGAACTAGGAGCAATGATATCAAGTTGCAGTGGCGGTGGTCTAGGTTGGATATTAGGAAAAGCTTTTCATTAGGAAGGTGGTGAAACGCTGGAATGGGTGACTTAGGGAAGTGGTGAAATCTTCATCCTTAGAGGTTTTTAAGGTGTGGCTTGACAGAGCCCTGACTGGGATGGCATAGTTGGGAGTGGTCCTGCTTTAAGCAGGGGGTTAGAATATGTGACCTCTTGAGGTCCCTTCCAACTCTAATCTTCTGAGTCTACATTTTCCTGATAGGATTACTTTAAAGACCTGCAGATCTCCAGTTCTAACTCAAAAGGTAAAAACTAATAATCACCCACATCAACTATGTAGTCAGCTAATAGAAAGTTTAAATCCTTTTTAAAAAAGTAATATAGGCATGGGAGGAAGGTAATGAATGCTGCATTTTATTGAGGTTACATGACTCTTCTCATTATAGGATCCTGTTGTCAGTTGCTTATAACTTCACCAAACTACAAGCATTTGGGCTGAAGTTTTCCATGCCAGATGGCTGCCTGAGTTTGAATATTTTTTTCTGAAAAGCTTCAGCTACAATGATTCAGTTGTTTCCAAGAATGAACTTAGGGAAAATATGTTGGTTTTTTGTTTGTTTTTTTTACCTATGTTCAAAGATTCTGATAACTGTTTGGGAATTTTATTATTGTTTTTTCGCAGTTTTAGCACTCGCATGCTTTGGATCAGGGACTTGAAATTTAGCAGCGATGTGCCTTTTGCTGTGCTCTTGAAAATCTGACCAAATATGGCCTCTTTGTAAAATCTTAGGTTGTGTTTACTCAGTAGAGATTTCTTCATGTGTCAGCTAAAAATCTCAGATGATTTCATCCTCACTGACCATGCTTGAAACTCTGAGTTCCTTCATACTGCACCATTACCAAACAGCAGCATAGCATGATCTGAAGCCAGAATTCACCTACATTGGCTGTTTCCAGCCAGGGAACTGAGAACAGTCTGCTTTGCTGTCTGTGTTTTCAGTGATGCTCTGGTGGTAGCCAGGCAGTGTGGAGGAGGATGCAGTATGATTCAAATGGACAGGGAGCAGGACTAAGGGGGAAGAAAAGGAATAGATTGGGATAAGGAGCATTGTGAGATTGTAGGGGAGAAACTGATTGGCTCAGCAAGAAAACTGGGAGCTAAGTGAAAAGAGAGGATAGATCTGGTTGCGCAAGAAGTCTTGGAAAAAGAATTGGAAGCCAGTTGGCTGAAAGGGAAAACAATGAAATTGACAACGAGATTGGGGGAGAGGGAAGAATGGGGCAGACCAGATGAGGAGACTTGGCCTAGGAAACGATGTGGCCTTGCAAAGTTTTTGTAAAATTATTTACCTACCAAATTTACTAAAACATCATTTAGAGAGAAATTGTGCAAAACTGCAACGTAGGTCTTGCCTGGCTTTCTATAAGACAGTTACGTAATCCAGTAGACTTTCAGTGATTCCTATGATGTCACCATCATAGTCCGTATTGAAACGTTAGTTTGGGTGTTGGCAATCTGCAGTAGGAGTGGATGGTTCAGGTGACTGGGAAACTTCTGTTCGAATGATTTTCTGATAGAAAATGCCCTATTCACAAAATCAACATTTCCTGCAGGGAAAACTTCAATTTTGCAGAAAAATTTGTTTTCTGTTGGGAAAGTTCAAATGAGGGCTGCCCAGCTGCCTGGTTGTTTATCAATGTAAAGTAAATGGGACAAAAGGCTTTCCGCAAGGCTGCTGAGGCTGAGCACCTTCTCTGACTTCCTGGTGCTCAGCCTCCCGGCCTCCTGCACCAGTTCAGGGACAAGGGACTCAGAGAGCCAGAGTTCTCAGCCTTCCCAGTACTCCCTCCTACCACCTTTGAAGCCAGCAAAGCAGTGTATCCAGGTTCTTAGCCTCCTGCCATCTCCTCTCTTATCTCACTCTCAGCTCTGGGCCTCTCTGTTTTCCCAGTTCCTCCAGCTGAAGAGGAGCAGCAGGAGGCTGAATAGTTGTGCTCTTCCTTTTTGGCTGCCCGAGTGTTGAGGGGTGAGGCTGATGAGCCTTATTGCTAAGAGCCTTCCAGGCAGTCAACTGGGAAGCTGAAAAATTCCATTTTGGGTCTCCCAAAATTGATTTAAAAAAAAAAAAAAAATCCCTTCATGTTAAAGAAATTGTGGTTTGGACTTTCTTGGTTACAGAAGAAATTTTTAAAGAATAAAAATGCCATTTCCATTTTCTGACCAGCTCTGGTCAGGACCTTTAAAGAATAAAAGGTGTTAATTTTTTATTATTCATAAATACATTTAAAAAAGGAAACAAGACTGAAACTGACATTGAGACTCAAATACAAGAACTTAATCGTTTTATTGTTACGTTGCCATTTGTCTTCATTTCCAGAAGTGTGGTTTATGGGGAGCCCCGGATGTAGAGATTGAAGTCCTGAAGAATATAAAAATGTACAGTTAAATTAAATATTATGTTTTAAGGCTGATATTACTTGTTACCCAGATAAGGCTTAGATTAGGAAATTAGGCAGTGTAACTCTGTAGAGACAGATGTATATAGATATATAGATATAGATATATATAGCAGGCAGGCTTGCATAATACTGATTGTTTATAGCCGTTGTCTCCAGCATGTACTTTATAGTTTAGAATGAAATCATTTTTGTTACAGTTCCATGTTTTCATATGCTCAAATTTAGGCTTAAACTTCGTTTTTCACAAATGGGATCTCTTTCCTAGAAGTGGCTTCTATAACACTGAAACAAACAAGGAGTCCTGTGGCCCTTTTAAAGACTAACAAATTTATTTATTGCATGAGTTTTTGCGGGAGAAAATCCTGAAAGAAATAGATTCTTGATAAAAGAAAAACTGATACACATTTTTTGTACTAAAATATTTTTAAAGTTCCAATAACATTTAATTATCAATTTACTTGTATATGCAAGACACAGACTGTGTAGCTATTTTAAGCTGTGAGACAGAGTGAAAGGGTTGGTTTGCGGGGTAATGGTTAATGAAGAAGTGAGCAAACCTGTCTTCTAGATTGCTAGAGGTCTGTCATCCATAAAGAATCTTATTAGGGAAAACAATTGCCTTTTCTCTCTTGGACTAATTTGACATCCTGTACTTAGGACCAAATGTGATAGACTTTGAGCATATCATGTGTAAGAGCACACTGCATTAGTACTGTTAAATTATTGGGCCAGTTGGTAATGTGTTCTCACTTAGAATTGCTTGGGACTTAGCAAGTATTAGATTTCTCTCTCACTCTCAATCTTGAGTAGATAAATATCTCCACAAGATAGCAGTTATGTAGATGGTTATGTAGATTGAAGGGTAACCACACTACATGCTAGTCACCTGTTGTCTTTCATAAGTAATCTTCAAAAGACCCAGATGCACCACTGTTGAATGATTTTTAGAATTTTTTTGCAATCATATGGTTAAATTTCCTTTTGATCCAGAGATCATGCAGAAATCTCACTTATTCATCTATCCTCCCCCCACACCCCTTTTACCACTCTTCCCACCCCCCCCCAGCCTAGTTTGTCCTTTTATTCATATTGGATTCCTGAGGATTTTCCTCATTCCCCTTCTTTCATACTCATCAGGAACTTTCCCCATACCTGCCTCATACGGTGAACACCATGCATACTGCCAAGGAGGACAGAATGGGACTCCCTTTGGAACCTGTCAACATCGTTCTTAATTAGCTGTTCAATGATACAAGGCAATCTGTTCCCCTTCCTAGGGGCTAAGTGTGCTGTCGCCGCAGCACTCCCAGTTCCTGCTGGTTTGGGGAGTAAAGAGAGCAGTCTATTTTCTACAAAATAGAATCTGTGCATGCTTTGTTAGAAATTTTCTGGCTTGATATAGTGTTAGAATACCTGATTATGCTGAAATCCAAGCCCTCATCATCTGAGGAAGCATTTTTTTAACTACTTCATCAGGAGGTTAAAGATGGTTGCTCTCAATCTTCAACATCTTCTACGCACAGAATTTTCACTGGAATATTAGCTTTGGCAGCTCAAAATATTTAGGCTTGTTGCATGATCGTTTACACACTGTTGCAGCATTTCTTTTGGGTACTGAACGGGGGCTGCTGAAAAACGTTTATGGCAAAATGGAGGAACTATGGATGAATGATTTGAAGAAAACTTCTTAAGCTCGTATAGACTTAATTATTTTTATACAGGAGACTAAAGCATTTGAAAATAATACTTAATGGACAGCTGAAGAATTAACTGGGCTAAGTGTAACAGAGGAAAATGGAATATGGTTATTGAACGTCTCTTCTCTAAAAGATTTATCAGTATTCTAAGATCTGTGTTGCTTGCAGGAGCTGTTGCCTTAGTTTAGTGCTGAGTGAAAGGCATCCCTCTTTAAACAAACAAAGCAGAAATCTTCAATTGCAACACAGTTTGCTGTAAATAATAGGGAACTTAGAAATGCAGGAATTGGCATTTTCTCAAACAAAAATATTTTTCTATTATATATCAGCATTATACAATATAAGAAAAGTTTAATCACTTTAAAGACAGCTCAGGGAACTCTGGAACTTATTTTTGCTGTGTCCAGAAAAAAGTGCATTGAGTGAGGAGATCAGTCATGTGTTTTGTAAACGTGAAGAAGCTTTTGGTAATATATTACTTATAAATGATTTTGGACCATGTGTGTTGTTTTTTGTCTGAGAACTCTGATCCAGTTTAATTAGATTCTATATTTACAATGCTGTTCATCTTTTGCTTTTGTTAATATAATAGTATTTGGTTTTCTTTTAAGATTCTGTTTTGCATTTCTCCCAAAAGGAATATGTGATACAAGGGGAAGAGGGTGAGGAGGGTTCTTTATGGCAGTGTGTTCTCTTGCTAGTGTGAGCAGATATTTAGAATGGCCGTGTCTGGTGGGCAGTTAGTTTCCTGGAATTTCATGTGGCAGTGGTGTCTCTTAATATTCCACCCCTCCCGCCCCCCCCGCAAGCCAACCCAATTGATCATGGTGTTCTTACTATGATACTACAAGTGTGCCTAGGTTAAAGGAGGTCTGTAATCCCAGACTTTTTACCCCATTTCTTCCTCCCCCGCCCCCGGCTGGGGCCATGGTTGGGAACTGCAGTTGGGTGGAGGCTTGGCCAGGAGCTCTGGGAGATGGGGCTGCATGCTGAGACTATCTGGGGGGTGGGGCCAGAGCAGAGCTTTTTTTGTGGTGCTGCAGAAGGGAGGGTCCCACAGTGTGGATACCTCTGCAGTTGGTGAAGCATACTAACAGGCTCCTGCCATTAAGAGCTGATAGCGTAAAACCGTAAGCAGTAAATTGAGTATGTTTTAATACACTGTGGGGGTGGGGGGGTCTAAGAACACAGAATTTAGGAATTAAGAATTCCTGAATCCTGATCCAGCTTTTGTCAGACTTTGATTCTTTGAGCTAGGCAAGTCATGTAATGTTTGGTGTCAAATGGGTCTAAATCTCACCTACCTCATGAAGTTATTGTGAGAATTAAATAATATTGTAAATTTCTTTGAAGGTAGAAAATACTGTATTAGTGCTAAGTATTATTATTAGAATAAAGAGAGAGGAGTATATTCACAGCTTCAGTGCTTTATGGAATATAGATGGGTTTTTAGAACTTTTTGTAGGTGAGAGGATGCTGCTCAGGAGGCAAAACTAGATACATTCTTTCTGATGCACTGATTTTTCCAACAGCAGCTTGTAAATGTTACTTTATCTAAATTGAATAGTAGACCTATAACTTCAGATGTTCTTTTCTCCCTATCTTTATTTTGGATACACTGTACATCAATCATTTGGGTGAAAATCGATGAAACCTGCACACTTAAATCTCTGTTATTTTATATGTATATTCTGTGTAAGGCTGGCCTTGACATATATCTGTTTCTGGTCGCCATGGTGACCAGTTTTAGTAGCCTGTTGCCTAGCTCCGCTGCAGAAATGTAATGGAGGAGTGCCCTCTGGTTTCCAAAAATAAAATTGCTGGCACCTAGCTGTGAGCCAATTTTGTCCACCCCTGATGTAAGGGTCATGTCATGTGGCACAATCCAGCCTCAGCAGTTCTCAAACATTTTAAATGGAGTTCCTCCTTTGGACTTTTATGTAACAGTTGCACCCATCTTCTTCCAAGCACCCCCTTCTCACTTTCAGGGAAGAAACCGGGCTCATATGCTTAATTTGGGGCAGCAGCTTCCCACCAGAGAAAATGGTGGCAGGGACTCACAACTCATCGTCAGGATTATCCTTGGGCAGCAGCATGGGCACAGTTGCTGCCTCTGGAAGCCTGAAGTGTGGCTGCAGTGCGTGGAGCATGCTTGGCAGTGTGTCGCGGGGCTGCTGCTACTGCGAGAGGTCGGTGGTGACTGCCAGGAGCAGCGCTCCAAATGGAGAAGGAAGTAGCTGCATAAAGTGTTGAGCATGGAGCTGGACCAGCTCTGTCCCCTACTCCAAGAGCAGTGGCAGGCCTGCTGCCCACAGCAGCCCCTCCCCCCACTCCCTTCCTAAGGGTCCCGCAACACCTTCCCGGGACTGCCTCTATTTGGTGCCCAGGTCTCCAGTGCCACCCAGCCCAGCTCTTAGCCTAGCACCCCATATACAACAGGGGGAGATGGCTCCATAAGTTTGTGGGGGCATTGCACCTCCCAAACGCTGCTCATGGTGTCGTCTCCCCATCCCTCCCCTCCTCCCCCGTCCATCTCGTGCTCCCTTCTCACTTTGAGAACTACTGATCTAGCTGTAACAATGTATCTAGGTCATGGTTGTCTTAGGCACAGAACATAGGATCTTCTGTTTTTGTATGTTTTGTTCCATAATTAAATATTAGTAGAATTCTACTAGAATATTCCACTTCAATAAAAGTGCAAAATGTCTCATCTCGATGACAAAATAGGAATATATACTTTCCCAGATCCAAATAAGATATGATGTGCTATTGAATGATACTTTATGGTACTTAGATTTCACTTTATTTATTTATCTGTATTTCCCTCATATTTAATGCTTAAACTGTGTATTTGCTGGATGCTTTAAAAAGCAAACATTTCAACTGAGTGAGTAAAATAAGTGTTCCATTAACGTTGATGAAGCATTTCCTTGTTTTTATTTTGTGACACGCCGTGGTTTTCTAATCTGGAGGAGGAGGTTCTAAAGCCACATCTTGGGTTTTTCATAGAGCAATCAACATTTTCTTCACTTTTTAGAATTGGGGATTTTTGTGTATGGGTCTCATCAGGACATCAACAACAATCATCATGTATTTAGCATCTTTATGCCCTAATAATTCTAAAACTGTTAATGAATTGGAACCCCCCCCCCCCACTCATTTAGGCATCACTTCATTCGTATGTGAAACAAGGATCCAGTCTCAACATTTTAAATAACATCTTCTGGATTTTAGTTCCAAGACTGCATACTTAGAGTTTTCCATTTTGATAGCAGCTAAGGAGAGAAAATTGAAGTCATCCTTGGTACTCAGCATTTACAAAACCTCATAATAATTGTTTCTACAGAATAGGACAATGTATGGATATTGTGCTTTTCTCACCTCCTAATCGTAAAATGCTTCTTTTTCTTTAAGACAACTCCCATCGTAAAACCAGCACCAAAAAATCAGGTAACTTTGACAAAGGAGTTCCCTGTCTCATCTGGGTCCCAACACAGGAAAAAGGAAGCGGACAGTGTATATGGAGAATGGGTTCCAGTTGAGAAAAGCAAAGAAGAAAGCAAAGATGATGTTTTCCCCAAACCAGCTCTTGCACAGGTAGGGAAGGGAAATAAAACATCTTATTTCGCAAAAAGAAAGATGTTACCTGCTCAATCTGGGATCTAATTGTAATATTTGTAAATAAATTGTTCATACCAATAGTATTTGCCCTTTTAATGACTAAATCAGCTGAACAATTTTGGCTTTTGGAGATATGCTGTGCATATGAGTGCTAATTAATACAGCACATAGCCAGCCACGATATTTCCATCTGTCCACTGTTGACCTCTTAATTTCTGTGGAATTTAAATTTACACTTCTAGTTAAAAACTAAGCTTCTGGCCCTTGTCATTGCCAATACAACCTTCCAAGCTTAGTTTTCCTGAACCAGAGAATCTAAAACAATAGATACCAATGGCCTACAAATGTTAAATCAACATCAACTTGCAATGTAATCAGTTTTCAAAAATGATTTGAAAGTCGTGTCCAGTACTACATCTACACCTGAATGTCTGCCCATTTCTGTAGTTTTACAATCACATTTTCTTAAATATTTGTCTTCTCTCTTGCTTTTTATGTAAAACCCACAAAATGTAAAGAAGAAATGGACTATGTATAAAGTGGTGCTGTCAAATACACACAATAAAAAAAGTGGAAAAAATAGAATAGTGAAATAGTAAACATTTTCTTTAATCACTTTCAGTCAAAGTAATTTGTGTTTCTTGTAACTATAGTAGGCGAAACAAATATTTCACCTGCAAGTGTTGTTTTTTCTTTTAAAAAACAAAAATAAAGACCTGTAACATCTATTTTTTTGATGCCAGAACTCTGTTAACTGGCTGTTTCTTACTGAATTAATATATTTTTAAATTTGACACGTTCAGTATTAAAGGACTCTGTGTAAAGAGCTTTATTAAATGTGTTTTAGTACTGGTTCAGAACTACATTGAAATGCAGTTGGTTTTTACTATTTATTAATTTAGGAAGTATTAACAGGTTTAGAATTCTTGCCATGTAAATATTGGGAGCAAAGGAATAATCGGTACAACAATGAGCTTTTGTTTAAAAAGACAAACTGGAATATAGATATCAGATCTCTATTTAACAGGGTGTTCCCATATTACAGAATGATCATCATTACATCTATTTGTTTTTAGTTATTTTATTAAATTGAGTGAAATCTCTGATTGCACATATTTAACAGACCAGGATATCTATCGAATGTAAATATGAAAAGAAAAAAAAATTGGACAGGTGTGGTGGGGATTTTTGCAGGTCAATGTACTTTGTCTGAGTATTGAATAAAAGGTAACTAAATATCTAAATATCTATTTGTCCTCTGTCTATTTTGCTGGGTACGTAATTGGTGTGTTAATATTTCTGTAAGAACCGCCTCTCATATTTTTTGAAACATTCCTGGTTTGGATTATTTCTCTCTTTCCAATGAGAGTCTGTCAGTAACTGAGGAGCAACTAGCAGATGAGAGATTAATTCATTACATTTTGTGACCATTTCCTTTAGGAAGCCACATGAGAATTACCAAAGGATCATTTGGTAATAAATATCCAAAAATATTTGGTGATGGATTGCATCCCTGTATTTTGTGATTACTGGGCATATACACCATATATGCATAAAATCTCTTTTGCTATGATTTCTCCAACATTTGTCTCCATTCAGTCATTTAGGGGGTGTTGCGGGAGGTATGTGTATAATATAACCTGACTGTTGTGAAGTACCATTGAAACAGTATCTTAAAGAATTTTTTTTTTTATTGTGCTACAGACTGAAGTTGTTGGCCTGCTTTTCCAGATCAGACATCATTCCTCTGGGATAATTTGTCTATCAAGGTTATTTTCCCAGCGTATGGATATCTTTTGTTAGGAAAGTTGTCTGCAAAGATTGCTATAAATTAGTTATAGCCTTTTTGTTTCCTAATAGACAAGATACCACCACTTCTGTTAAAATTATCTTTCTGTATAAAATGATTTTTAAAGAAAGTTTAAAGAAATATAATGCCTAACTTGAAAGTATTGGTACCATGGGAGACTGGGCCAGTTAAAAATTAGTTTTGATCTCTAAATAACTTAGAAAAGTTACTTTACTCAGTAGCTAGTCAGCCATATATATTGTATGGCTCTCCCAATTTTTAAAGCTCTCTGGTTCATAATTTGAGCTAAAATCTAGATTTACGGTGGGTATCATTGGCATGGTAAAAGCTTATTTTTTTCTCTAGTTCTATCTCAGATCAGTAGAGTAGTCTTACTATAGGATGTGTATACATTTCTGGAGAGTATGATTTATTTATTTACATTAATCCGTGGTAACCTAGCGATGTATACACAACCACAATTTTCTTACTCAGTTAAGTGTTTGGATGGGTTACAGTGCCTCCAGTCTACTGCTTTGGGCTGGCTCATTGATAGTACCATAGAATATGTTTAATGGGTCTGTATAAAGTATCTACACTTTTTTAGTTTTACTCCATAAACATTCTAACAACATCCTCCATATTCCTGCTAGGGTTTTATCTGGAATTATCAAAGAAAGATTTTGAAACAAGAAGGGTATCCTTGTAAAAAACGTTAATTTTGACTGTGGCTATTTTTCCCCACCAAAAAATCGAATGCTTCCCTCAGCAATCTGGATCTTCTTCTATTTGCTGAAGTAGTGTTTGATGTTCAAACCATACAGTTCTTCTAGATTGTTTGAGATTTGAATTCCCAGGTATCTTATAAAATTTGTTGCCCATATGTTTTCTGGAGGAACAGCTATTCAGTGTCTGACAAACTTGTAGCTAGCATTTCAGATTTGGCAGGATTTACTTCAAATCTAACTGCTTTTCCAGAGTCATAGATTTCTTTAGAAACTAATCTTAGGGAAATACTTGGTTAATATAAAAATATTACATCATCCACATTTAAAACTATTTTCTGATGTGTTCCTGCAATTTTTATTCCTGTGATAGGTTCCTTGTTCCTCATCCCTGCATGAGAGGTTGAATGGCAAGTGCAAAAAGCAAAGGAGACAATGAACGTCCCTGTCTAATCCCTCTGTGTAATTCAAACAGGAGATTCAACGTCATTAACTCACACAGCTGTTTTGGGGCTGGTGTCAAGAACAGTTTTCTATTTAAGGAACTAGGGGCCAATGTCCCCAAAGGACAGGGTTTGAAATGGAAAGTTACACTATGTTCTAACAACTGCTTTCTCTGCATCAACTAATAATAAAATAAATGGATCTTTTCATGATCTGATGTTGTGGATGATCCCAAGAGCTTGCTGAATGTTGCTTGACATTTGTCTGCCCTTAATATATTCACTCTGATTTACATAAGTTGAGAGCATGGACTGCAATCAGCTAACTAGTATTTTTAATAAAATCTTGATTGTGATTCAACAGTGAGGTGGGCTTATAAGAGCTGCCTAAAATAAGGGCTTTTCCAGCTTTAGGGAGAACAACCACATTAGCTTCTTTATTAAGTTGTGGAAGTTTCTCCTCTAACAGAATACCGTTAAATGTACCTCTTAAAGGACCCACTACCACCTTGTTAAATACAGTAGAAGCCCATTTATCGGACCCTCCCATTTTGATTCGTATCTTCATGTTCACCAAACAACTGGCGCACACAAGTCCAGAAGCGGGTGATCTCTCCTGTGTCCACTAGATGGCTCTCCAGCATCGCACTTTCCCATTCTCCGGCTTATCAGATCTGGCCCTGGTCCCAGTTAAATCGGGTAAACAGCCTTCTGCTGTACCTTGTAAAATTCTTACGGCAAGGCATCAGGTCCTGAAGTTTTACTACTTTTCATGACTTGTTATTCCCTCTCGGATTTTTTCTTTTTATTTCTTTAGATAAAGTTTATACTGTTTTTTGTTTCTTTGGGAAGTCTGCTACTTCTAGATATTTTTGAAAAATTTTAGAGCTTGGAGTATCTGAGGTAATGCGGTTCTGTAATAGAAAGCAAAAGTAGCACATACTTCATCAAGGAGCTACGTCTTTTTCTGATTTTTTTTTTTTATTGGTGGAAGAATACTTTGTTCTTCAACCCTTTTAGCTTTCAAGCCAATGGCCTTTGTATTTTGTTTCCTTTTCATAAAATATTTGCTTTGCATACTTCAGTGTTTTTCAGTGGCGTCTGTTACCAGTATATTCAACTTCCATTTAATATATGTTATTTGTTCACATACTTCTTTGGAACCTTTTTTTTTTATGATGGTCTTGTAATATTTTTATCACTGTTTTTGTTCTTTTTTTCCCCCTTGAGCTCCCCTCTCGCGCCCTCACCTCTCCCCCCCCCCGTGACTGGCCTCGAACAAGTGCTTTACCTGCTTCCCCAAAATGGTTTCTTTTTGTATTGTGTGTATCATTTCTTTAGATATCTGAAGAAGCAAGTGGTTCATTTTCCAAAAGGTGATCTTTGGGACCCACCCCAGCTTCCAAATATTGCTTCTAATGATGCATGGTCTGCCCATGTAATAGTGCCAATTTCTGCAGGTCTTATCAGCTTTATTAAGGATTTGAAAATCAACATTAAATGTATTCCAGCATATAACTAATAAGGGTGTGACTAAAATATGTAATGTCTTTCCCTTGGGTAAAATTCTGTTTTCCTATCCCCTTTCTCTTTTTATCAGATCTGTCCCAATAAGGAATCATTGTGCTCTTCAAGTCTTTTCCATGTATAATTTCCCCTTCCCCAACATGTTGCAGTAGTTTAAAGAAGCCCTTAAAAAAAATTTATTTTTTTTTTGCTTTTGATTGGGAGCATATACTAAGCCTATTGTTGTTAATAATACAGCAATTGTGCCTTTCAATAAGATAAGAAATGCCTCCTTATCCTTAAATTGACCATTAATCTGAAAAGCTACATGTTTAGCAAATACTATCATTTTTTCCTTTTCTTTGAAGCAAAAAAGTCTGCTGAAACCAATTACCTTGGATACCCATAATTTCCCCTCCTGAAAATGAGTTTTATGAAATAGAATAATCTGAGCAGTATGTTTTTAAAATTTTTTTCCAGGGCTTTCTTTTTTTAATGACATTATTTAGCCTTTTGATATTCAAAGACTTTACTTCAAAAAAAAGAAAAAAAAAAAAGCTGTTCTTGCATTCCCCCCATTTCCCCTCTTGCCTCTTTAATTCCAGAAATAAAATACCAACATAGTTTATAATCGGAGATCAAACGACTGTGCTTTGCTTATTCCTAAATCCTCATATTCTCCCGTGAACACTTGGGTTACTTCTCTTCAATTCAGAGGAGCTACGTCTGCCCTAATAGATAGATTATCATCTGATCATTTGAATTGCGTGGCAGGATTTACAAAGAACCTCGCCAAAGACTCCTCCCATCCCCTCTCATTTGCTCCAATCTGCACCATTCCTTGGACCCTCCTCCCCATTATCACTAATTATCCTTTATCTTCTCTACATTTTAAAGAACACAGCTATCTCAGAATTATGATCACCTCAGTTGATGCACATTTCATATTATTTCCCTTCTAACGTATGTAGTGTACAACAGTTCATTCTTGATGACTCTCAAGCAATCCCTCCTGTTTGAACGGCTTCATTTTTGCCGCTGCAGTATGTTCTCTTTTCCTATCCTCTTTTTTGGGTTTCACCATCTGCCAGGATTTTTCCAACATTTTATCCTTGGTTTCTGTCTCTGGAGTATCTGCTAGGGTGTCTGAGATTTGGAACGCTACTTCATGTCACTGTAGTGTTGTTTTCTCCTTGCTTAAAGTCTCTGACTGTGCATTGGAGGTTGAAAGAGAATTTAAATGGGAATCCTCATAAGGAGCCAGTAACGTCCATCCTGAGTGCTGCTGTAATTTCTACCACCACACTCCTCTTTTTTAAGGTTGTGGGGGCAGAGAAGTTACAGAGCAATTGCAGCTTGTGGCCTTTGAGTTGGAGCTTTGAATGCTCTCTGGCTTTTTCCTAATTAAGATTTCGCAGTTAGATCTCTGGGTCTGTTACTGCTGTTAGGCCCAGTGTGGAGCATCCATGCTGCACATGTTCTCTCTACTTCCACCCATTCCTGAGAGCTGAGATTTAGCGAATCTGTAATTGTTTACATACTGGCTTCCTCTTTCAGGCAAGCCCTTGATTCTGGTGGTGTTTCTTCTCGCTCACTTTCCTATGTCATTCAATTTAAACATGTTTCTCTCTCAGTTCCATCAGTGCTGTGCAGCTCTCTCTCTCACTTGCTTCTCTTAGGCCAATCTTGAGCACAGTGATTTGATTTTCCTAGTCAGTAACTTTCTTTTTTACTGCAAGAAGCGTCAGATTCTCTCTCATGGCCTTACTCTCAGAAATCAATTTGCAGATGTCTGTCTTGGTAGCCGTTTGATTTCTTCAGCAGCACCAGGAAGGAAGCACTTTAGGCCTTTCTGTTTGATTTGGCTGCCATGTGCTCACTTTTTACATGTATATATTTTGAGAGCCTATCTTCTGCAACCCTGTGCTCTGTTTTTTTGTGTGTGGTCAGTAAGTTTAGGGAGTTGAAGTCAGATTGCTTTGCCATCAAAAGTCAGTCCATTTTAGTTTACCCCCCTACTGGTGTCCTAATTTTTTTCTTTTAAAGTGACGGTGTCCCTTCAGCCCACCTACCCAAGAACTGCTCGCATGCCTATCAAAACAAGAAACCACACCTGCTTCACTTCAAGATAGAACAGTCCTCTGGGTCATCCCAGTACATTTTGTATCTGAATGATTGATTGTTAGATGGTCACTTCTTGGAGCAGAGACCATATTTTCTTCTTTTTATTGTACAGTACCAAGCACGCTATTATTGGAGCCACAGGACTTCTTGTTTGTATTACTGTATTAATAGATAGCTAACAAATGTGGATTTGTCCCATTTATCTGATTGAGTTATTAAATATGAAGCCTAATTGTGAGCATTCAGAGGGCAGTCCACATTGGCATCAGGAATCAGAGGATCATGCCTAATGTATGTGGAACATTTTTAATTACTGAACTAGCTTCAGAATAAGTTGTCAAAATTGCCCCTACTAACTAGTTTACTGCTCATCATTTTAGCAGAAATATCTTAATTTGTAGATAGAGATGGGAGGAAAAACATGGTCCTTAGTCTTTCCCCAGCTTCAGTATTTCTCTGGAAAAGATGAATGCTCGTGGAGCGAAAGAAGAGGAGATTCCCTATGTATTAAAGATACTGAGAGTATTTGGAAGTTAAGTGGCAGTTAGTAAAGGAAGCGTGTGGAGGAGTCTTACTCTGCAGTGAACTGTACAAATCAAACTATTCCATGAGAACGTTTCTTTACTGACTGACTTACTGTAGATTTGTAAAACTGTTAGAGGCACCTGTCTTACACTCTACACACCCCTCACTAATTAAAAATGTAATCTGTGCAGTTATTGAAACAAAAAATCCAGCACCAGACCCATAAAATATAATTGGGCACACTCGTCTGCCTCCTGTTGCCAAAATAATCTTCAATTATGCTGTAAAATTTTGTGTAATTTCTATGGGGACAAATGTTAGTGTTGAAATTCAGAAGTGGAGAGCAAGATTTCTGCGACAGAGGGTGGAACGTTGAAATGGATATTCTTATTTAGTCAAGTAAAAATATCTTTCCATATTCTAAGCATTTTCGAAGACTGAAAGCTGCCGTAGAGTATCTTGGCATACTGCAACCCACTACTATCTCAAATATAGTGATCGATCATGCGAGGAAATTCTAACTAGGATGCCTGCTAATAGGCCCTGATCTAGCAAAGCACTTAAGTATATGTGTCCTTTAACTACGTGAGTCCTACTGACTTGAGCACACTACTCATGTGTAAGTGCATTGTTGGATTGGGGCTGTAGAAAGGAAGATAAATTTGGGTGAGTAGAATAATTTTCTCCTGAATCCTTAGTAGAAGCTATACGTTAATAAAATTTAACGTTAATTTTTAAATGAATGGCACTGTCAACCCCAAAAAGAATATGTTGTAAACGCATTTATTAACACCTTGGATGATGATTAGTGTATTTTGTTTTAATTAACTTTGTCACTGTTTATGCTGCTTGTCTTATGTTCACAATTTTCTGTAGAACATAGGAATTGCTTTACAGGTCCATCTAGTCCCGTGTCTGAGAGTGGCCGGTATCAGATACTTAACAGGCAGTTTGTGCAAAAAAACTGCACAGTGCACAATTATGGAAAAACTTGCCCATAGGGAAATATTCTTCCTAATCCCCAGACAGTGGATGATCATCATCTTTCACTTTAAACATGACGGGTTATATCTCATATATAAAAATTAATTATCCCATTTTATGTAATTCTAGACATTTCCATTTTTCCTATGAACTTCAAATCCTTTTTCAAATCCTCCTAAGTTTTTGGTTTTAATAATTTCCAGCGGCAATGAGTTCTGTGAGTTAATTATGTGTCTGGGTAAAGTATAAATTCATTAGGTTTAAATTAATTTCCTTTCAGTTCCTTTGCATACCCCCTTATATTATGAGAGGCTAGACAGGTTTACTTTGTCCGTGCCAGTCATTATATCGACTGTTTCTATCATGTCTCCTTTTTAAAGTAAAGTGCCCCAGTCTTTCCAGTTTCCCTCATTCGGAAGTCTCCATTCCAATTACTAGTCTCAAAACCCTTTATGTTTCTCTCTCTCTCTTTTTTTTTTTTTTTTTTGAGATACGGGGACCCAAAATGAACACAGTATTCTAAGGCTTTGTCTACATTAGCATTTTTGTCAGACAGGGGAATGGAAAAAACAGCCTCTTGACTGACACAATTTGACTGACAAAGTACCAGCGTGGACAGCACTGTCGGCAGGAGACGCTCTCCCATTGACATAGCAACTGCCAATGGTTGAGGCAGTTAATTATGCTGGCAGGAGAGCTCTCCTGCTGAGACACAGGAGACAAGACAGCAGTACAGCTGTGCTGCTGCTGTAAAGTCTGTCTCTGTAGACATAGCCTTAATGAGAGTGTATCACTAAACTATATAATTGTTTTATGGTTTTGTGTTATTTTCTAGCCCATATTTGTACCTCTTAACATTTTGGTTATGGCCATTGATGTGCATCAAGTAGAGGTTTCCCCGAAGCGGCTCTCATTGATCCACCCATGTCTTTTTCCTGAAGGGTTGGAGTTAGTTTAGAACTCTGATACTAGTTCATATTCCTCTTCTGTTAAAAGGTATTCTGATTCTCCTCTTTTTGCATTTAACTTTTTGCACTGGCATATAGAAATGTATCATTTATATTTTACTCTGTGTATTTGTATTGAACTCCCTATTTTGACATTACTTTGCAGAATCTTTCTGATTTTAGAAGTTCCACTGTAATTTTTGTTCCAACCATCACCTGATACAGAGATATATGTAAATTATTAGCATTCTAAACAATATCTTTGTCCTGAGTGCTCCTTAATTTCCATTAGTGCCAGCTTAGTAAACCTTTCAAAAAATTAATAATTTTCTGCGCTAGCAATCTGGTTCTACTTTGGTTAAAACTGTGTTTTATTTTCAGGTGCTCAGTGTAGCAAATCTAGGTTTCACACCAGAAGGGGAATATGTAAAAACAGAGTCAGTGGACTTAAGAAGAAAATTCTTTTGGTCTTCAGTTTTATGGAAGTTTGATTTCACAGAATTTACAATTTGGGACAAATTTAAGTTAACGGTGTCCCTTTAAGTTGTAACTTTGCATAACTTGCTGTTTAATGTGTAATATCTTTGGCAGGAGAATTTTTTTTGCTGTTGTTCGTTTCATAGAATCATAGAAGTGTAAGACTGGAAAGGACCTCGAGTGGTCATCTAGTCCAGTCCCCTGCACTCAAGGAACGCTTGCGTAATTACGTTTGTTTATTTTTACTCTTCAGGCAAAAAAATCCCCTATCTGTATTACACCTTTGTATGTTTCTGTCTTAGCAGCAGCGTTTTTGAGAGAAAAATAAATTGTTTTACAAAAGGGAGTCCTTTTGCAAAATCTGTAGGACAGTTACTGCTGTTGCCTTTGGTAATAGTTGATGTATAGGAACAAAATCTAAATAAACCTTATTTTTCTATGCTTTCCAAGTGAATTAACTTACCAAAGATAATACCAGAATTTGAACTCCTGTATTGTATCTCAATGCAATATCGGTTTGTACTGATATAGCAGGATCAGCCATTTGCCACGCACTTCTGTTGTTTCATGTTAAGTGGTAGGAAACAGCAGTGTGTCATGGTTATCCAGCAGTAGACCACTCTCAAACCATTCTTCTTCACTTTGAAATTGATATCTACATGGCCTGCCCTCTTAAAATTGTGTCCCTGTTTCTGTTCAGTAGTGTGTTTGGATGCCTTTGGGTTTTAGGTGCACGTCAGAATAATTTGCATTATCTGGAGCAGCATGTCCTTTGAAGTTCTACTGCATCTGGTGGGGAAGAATCCTGAAACATGTTTAAGAATTAAAGGTGCTTGCTGTCTGTGAATGAACAGAAATGAGTACATCCTTTTGAAGAAATGAAAAGCAAAGTGGTTGAGAGAGAAAGAGAAGAGGTCTTAAGTAGATGAGTGGGACTAAAACCAGGTTGACAAAAATGCATGTGATACAAATATGAAAAGTTGCACACTGTCATTTCTCAAATGTAGTATATTAAGAAATAAATCCTAATAGGAACTGGTCTTTATAAGGAAATTGTGCTTAAATATCTATGGGACCTGACCTTTACTTTTAACTAATTGTTTCTTCATTCTAGTATTTGACAAGGTTGAATAGATTTATAGCATTGTAAAAATGATTTCTTTCAGTTTTTTAGACCTGGAGCATTTGCTCTATATTTCTCTTCGTTGAAACTAAATAAAAATGTAAGCTTACCAAGATAGTGAATGATGACCAATTTATGATCATGCTATAGCTGTAAAAAATAATACCACCATACTGTGCTTTAGCCCCACAGTTTCTATTAATTTTTTTAAAAGTCAGACTATACATGTTTAAGAAGCAAAGATCAAATGAATTTTTTTTCTGTAGACTCTGTTTTCCATTTCAATTTACTACTTTCAAATGCATAAGACAACTTTGTAGCATATCACCTTTATTTTACCATATATGCTTCTAGAGCAAGAACACTATTGTGGTCAATTTGTTTTTAAAATATAAATAAGCTGTGTTTCTTCCTAGACTGTGGACATATCTACAGCAATGAATGAACGAACAATGGCTCAGAAGAGGCTTACAGAAAATACATTTGATTTAGAGGCTATGTGCTTGTTAAATCGTGCACAGGAACAGGTGCGTTGCACTCTTTCTCCCCTCTCCCCATCAAACTTTTGTGATGAAGTCAATGAAAAAGGATGATGCGAACATTTTAAAATCAGGACAAGTAAATGACCAGATAAGGTTTTTAGAAGCTTGGCTTTAAGAACTCAGATGTGAAAATTTTAGTTTACAGTTTTACCACAGGGTATTTATTGCTGTGATACGTAAGCCAGGAAAACAAAAACAACAGTTAATTTATTTTCAGATTACAGGTTGAGTTTGCAGTGCTGCAAGTTACAAGGTGATGATTTTATTTATAAACACATGCCCAAAACACTTGTGATGAGCACAGTATAAAAAACTAGGCAGAGTTCATATGGGAGCCATTGAAAGACAATAACGTTTGACAATTCCATTTTTAAAAATCATCTTTCACGGTAAAACAAAAGCCTTGGATAATGCATACCATGGTTTACCTGGTGATTTTTCTGCTTCACACATCTGATTTAAGGAATTGACCAGAAATGGTTTTTCCTAATCCTAGAAAAGATTATAATTATGTGAGAGAAGGGATGGGGAAGATGGTAGTAATTTTTTACATCTCCCAAACTAACACTTCACAAAAGTGATCATAGAATCATAGGGCTGGAAGGGACCTCATGAGGTCATCTAGTCCCAACCCCCTGCTAAAAGCAGGACCACTCCCCCTAAATCATCCCAGCCAGGGTTTTGTCTAATCGGACATTAAATATCTCCAAAGGTGGAGATTCTACCACCTCCCTACGCAACCCATTCCAATGCTTTACCACCCTCCTGGTGAAAAAGTTTTTCCTAATATCCAACCTCGACCTCCCCAGCTGTAACTTGAAACCATTGCTCCTTGTTCTGTCCTCTGTTACTATCGAGAACAGCCTAGCTCCCTCCTCTTCGGAGCAACCCTTCAAGTAGTTGAAGGTTGCTATCAAATCCCCCCTAAGTCTTCTCTTCTGCAGACTAAATAAGCCTAGTTCCTTCAGTCTGTCCTTGTAAATCATGTGCCTCAGCCCCCTAATAATTTTCGTTGCCCTCCGCTGGACTCTTTCTAATTTGTCCACATCCTTTCTGTAGTGGGGAGCCCAAAACTGGACACAGTATTCCAAATACGGCCTCACCAGTGCCTAATAGAGGGGAAGCAGTTGTAGTAAGGTGATGAAGAACAGGGAAATTATTTGTTCATGCTTATTCTGTCATTTAAATGTTTTAAAGTTAAAATAATTTCTAAATTAAAACTGTATAGTAGCTCACTTTTTTCCCAAGAGGTGTGTAAATGTTCCGTTTCATAACACACATTGCATGGATCTTGAAATCTGAAGGGAGACGTTGCAGATTTTACTTTTTATTTTTTTATGTTGGTTTGTCTTGTAGATAGATGCCTGGGCGCAGTCAAACTCTCTGCCGGGCCAGTTCACAGGAAGTACTGGAGCACAGATTTTGTCCTCAGACGAGTTGTCCAACAGTGGTCCCCAAGCCTGGATTAGAAAGGTAGATGATATGCAGACAGATGTGTCCAAATATCACATAAAAAATACCATTGAAATTATTGGAAGATAGACAAATGGCACATTAAAGATGTTAAGTCTTCTACAATGCACTTGGAAAATATGCTAAAGTTTTAGGGGAATTAATTTACTGTATGCGTTCAACCTAGGTACACGTTGTTATGCCTATCTAGTTATGCATTTAAGTTATTGGGATGAGCACTTCCTTTCTGATGCCTGAAGAGCTTGATAGATGCATTATGGACATTTAAAAAAGTATGGCTGATATTTGTAATAGATGGGTTCGTACATTCCGTTACTGTTGACTTGCTGAAATGACATCCGTAATCTTAGATGTGGGTGCGGTGAGAGTGCCACAGTTAGATTATTCCATTTGGGATGTACCAGGCCTGATGTAATTGAATTCAGTGGTGTTTTGGCACTGGCTTCAATGGGAACAGGATCAGAACGTCTGTCCCAAGATGAATTTTCTGTTTGGATTCCTTCCACCCATTCGCTTTCTTGCCTCTGCTTGCATTACATGAGACGTTTTTGGGAGCCAAGTACTTCGAAATATTAAAATAGGGGTTGCAGTTGATGTATTGCTTTAGTATCATCAAGCGCCTTGCATTGTTACTGAGGAGAAATAACATTATCTGAGTGAAGTGTCACACATTCTTACATTTTTGTAAGTTTGTGAATAGTATTTCATACTTCCTCTTGAACGCGTTCTGTTCCAGTGACTAAAACTGGGAAATCTGTGAGATTTCCATTTTTACAGGCCATAATCATGAGTAACAGCACTCACGCTGGCAAAAGTTGCAGCAGCTGAGTTTGTTACAAAACTGGTTTTGCTCATTCTAAAATTCACAAAATGGTCGTGTGATTCTCAAAGCTAGTAAGTTAGGTTTGAAGCTTAGGTAGAAATTTGACATGAACTGGACAAGGGGTTCTTGAATTATGACACACTAAAAGTGTTCATTAGAGTTCAAAACTCTAAACCGCCCTTTCCCCCCAAACATACACTCTTCGTAGGAAAACAACAGAAAGGAAAGAGATACTTGTTAGATGGAAAATTTTCTGGGATCTTGATGAGCCCTAGGGTTGAGGACCAACATTTAATTTATTAAAGCCTTCATTTAAAAAATGTATTTTGAATTTGCAACATTGTTTGAGAATATTGGCTCTAGTGATTTAAAAAAAAATAGCCTCTACCCTAGCAGAGAGAGACTTCAGAATATAAGTCATTCAACAGAGAGGCTCATTGGTGAGGAGAAAAGGAGCACTTTTTCAATAAACAGCTCGTGAAAGAAGCCAGTAAACCTTTCTAAGGCTCTTTGGGGTTCTTCCTTCCTGCAAACCTCAGGAGATTCTCAGGACGAGGATGGGGAAATCTCCCTTTGACCTCCTCTTCCCCAAGTCCCCAGTTACATCTCCTTCCTTGAGGTTCTTTAGTTTTCTGTGACTAGTTGCAGGACTATCTTTTAACAAAATACTTGGAACAGAGAAAGCAGGTGTCTTCCCGCTGCCTTTTTCTCCTTTACTCATGAACTGCTCCTGAGTGTGTTTTCCCTCTTAAAAGATGCCCTCATCTCTGGGGAGAAGCATAAAGAGAGCTGACTTCCAGTTGAGGATGTGGGTGCTGCTAGCAAAAGAAAATTCCAGCTGGGCAGTGTGGTGTTCAGCAGCAATTCAGTGAATGTAGGAGGAGCAGGCAGGGAGAGGCACTAGCACTTACATCATTTCTCTAGCCAACAAACATCCTGTGGCTTGCAGCAGCAGATCTCTTTCCTGGCAGACTATAGAAGAATCCATTAGGTGGAGAAATCAGGGAGGCAGAAATACTTTCTCCTGCATCGCTGAGCTGTTCCTCAGATTGAACTCTTTGCTCCTTTCAGTTGCCCCATTCCCATATACGGCCACTGAACTTTTGGGGTTAACAGGTGACTGCAGTCACAAACCCTGTCTAGAGGGCTTTGAGGGCCCATACAAGCCTCCTAAAACTTGCAGGAATTGTGGGTCTATTGACGAGCTTCACAAAGCTTGCTTAGAAGGTTGATGAACTTTACGAGGTGGGCCCTCAATCCTGTGGATGAGATGGGGAAATCTCATGCAGAAGATGAAGCAGGCACAGTGGGTTTTGAGTGCATATTATCTTTCAGGAATGGTAGTTTCAAAAAACAAACAAACCCCAAACTAACCAGGTAAATGTAGAATTCAGGGCGCATTTTTCAGGAAAGGTACCTGAGATACCATAATTCTGCTCATGTAGTGATGCTCTGAGAAATCAAATTCATACTCCCTTATCCATCAGAACAAAATACTCAATTTCTGTTAGTGACCTCAAAAAGCAAAATGCTTTATTCGTAGCCATGTAGTGGTAGTGCTGCTTTATGACTGTCTTTCCAGTTGTACACAGTACACACAAAGGAATATTACAAATTCCTTTACAATTGGAAACAGTCATGCCTGCTTTACTAAGGGCCGGATGCCCTGCAAGGAGCTTGGAGGCATGATTCCATGTCAGCCAGTATCTGACAGAGAGAGAGCTAGTGTGTCTCCATATGCAGACATCACAGTTAGTACGACTGGTGTTTATGAAACCGATTGTAAAACCCGTGGTGTGTGTTGGCTCATTTTTGATCCTTTAAATGCAAAGAAGATGATAGGCTGGCATAGCTACGGGGGGAGCTAAATTAGTTGTAGTTGCTCGTTTGAGACATGCAACTTTAACTCTGCATTTCCTGAGGTTTTAAGGTCTGGTTTTCAAAAAAGGTAACTAATATTTTTGGAAGACAATGTGTATTCAAACTATGAACCTGCAACCTTAACTTCACCTTAATAAAGTTTTTGTGGCCTGTAAGTTAATTTTCTTAAAATGGTTAATACGACACAGTGACCAATTGTGACATTCTAGTGTTTTGTTTTCTTTTGTTTTAGCAATGTGACTGATTTGTAAGGTTTGGACATGGGGCTGTTGAACAATTTCCTAAAGGGACAAAGTTCTGTATGTTTCATATGATCCCATTGATACAATTGTGACCAATATTATTTTTTCTGAAAAGTGGTTTTCTGTTTCAGTTTATCGTCAATGATGTAATCAGTTCACAAATGTGAAATCATTATTATATAGAGGAGAAATTCTCTTTGGAGGATGATGATTTGCAACAAAAGAAGAGTAAATAAAACATAGAATGTTACTGTACAAAATGTCATTTGAGAGGAAGTGGATAAAATATTTTGGCCAAGCAAGTTTTTTTTGAGGCTCACTCTTGTTTAGACTTTCCCAAAACTACCAGTTGCTTCTAAACGCTACCATGTTTATTATACAACAAATACATTTTTCTCCAAAACTAGGTGCTTTTTAGGTTTGCATTTTAACAAAAGGTTCTTTTTATAACACTTTACACAGGCTTTTTGTTCATTTGTGCTATCACTATAAAACAAGGCATTTTCAGGGCTGTTATGAAGCTGTCTTTAAGACTAGACGTTGTGAAAAGGTAAAATCTTTTCTTCTATGTTCCCTTGTGCAATATAACTCCCTCTGCCAGTAGATGGAGACAAGAAAAAAAACAAGCTCTTGTGATACTACTGCTTCTTGAATGGGGAGTTGCCTGTCCGTCTCAGATCTTGCAAGATGTGGAGGTAGCCTTTCAAGTTATCTGCTCATCACCTTCAGATTTGTCTGCTGCAGCGTGCTATGCTCGGAGAGCAAAGTGAAGGCCGGGTCGTTTAAGAAGACACTTTGAGGTTGCTGTGGTTACATGGGCTCCTTTTTCTGTACTGAATCCATTTCAAGTCCCTGGATTTAATTTTCAAAGCCCTCAGAATGGACTGGCTCTGATGCTTCACAGATCTCCTTTCTCTCTGGCCCAGCACAACAGCTATGATCAACAGAAATTTTGGAGCTGACAATGATCAGAATTTTAGGAGTAAGGGGATAAGGCTTCCTTTGTGGTGGGCTCTTCACAAAAGAGTTTTCTCCCGAAGTAAATCACTGTAATGAGTGCTTTCTTGGTGAGATGCAAGATACATATCTTTGTAGAAGGCTTCCCAGGATAACAGCGCTACGGGATGATACATCATCACTTCCAGAAGATACTCAAGCAAAATAACCCAACATTCTGTGTTCTCTTTGTGTACAATCTAAAAATAAAAAGCCCACCAACAAAATTAAGCACTCTGTTTTACCGTTGTGCAAACAGGATGGCAAACAGTCCTTCGGCTGTTAGATGCTTTTCAGAATTTTGTTGGTGTCTCTTTGGATGAATGGGAACATAGAGGCCTTGTACTCCAGAGTCCAGCAGGGTTAACTCACTTGTAGGAGTTTGACCTGTTGAGTATCTTCCCTTGCTGGCCTGTCATAGGTAGTCCTTCAGAAGAGAGTCAAATTCAAGGAGATCATCCTGTAATTCCTGGACTAGCTGGAATTCTTGGACTGGCTCTAAAGGTGGGAGCACTGTAGCTTCCTGGATCTCCTCCATGATCACCCATTATGTCTTACTATGGGCACAGTGCAGGATGGTCCCTGGTTCTTGACTGGACCTGCGTGAAGAGGGTTTTATCTGAACTACTTAATTAATATCCCAAAGCAGACTAGGGCGTATTTCGGGCTTGATGCAAGGCCAGAAAGTTTGTCCAGTTATTTGTGAAATTTTTGGTTTTTGAAAGGTCTGAAGTGTTGGCTTTCTGGGTCCAAGCCACTGTAATTCTAAGTGGCAAAGTTAGAGAATTATTCTTTGAAGCCCCATTGAAGTCGATAGTTTTTTTTAGGACCGCTGACAAGCTAAAGTTGAGACTTTTCCCCCCTGTCCCCTGAGGTCTGTGTTTGATGGCCAAATGCCCTCTCATATGCTCCTTTTCAAGCCATTAAAGAGGGATGAATTGTTTTTTTTCAGCTTGGAACAGTTTTTAAAATTTTTTTTAGTAGGCGAGAACAAGAGCTGTAAGACCTTTAGTACAGAGAATCCTGACAAATTTTTCATCAGGAGAAGCTTGCTCTCAATTTTCTTCCATGTTGGTTTCTCCCATCCATAATGATGTTTCTTCTTATTCTGACTGGTCCCATGGGAAGAGAGCTTTCTGTATCTTGGCTAGAAAGTCAGATCACTTGTTGTTGTTGCTTTTGAGAGTTCCAACCATGAGAGGCTTAACAACCTGCAAGCTTCAGTGTCTTGCATTAGAGGAACCATTGACCTAGATAAATCAGCTCTGTTTTCTATGACGACTTATTCCTTCAACATGTCTGCCTCACTGACAGAAGAGGAACTGTGTAGAAAGCAGCTGGTTAAGCATATTTACACACCATCTCAAATCGTTCTGGACTTAATGTTTCAGTTTTTGCCGTTGCCAACTTTGGTAACCGGGACCTGTTCACTGTAATTCTTTACCTGTTAGTTTGGTTTCTGAGCCCTCCTATGCCAGCCCAGGCATCCCACGTTTGTTCTTATTTTGTTGTTGGAGTAGAAACTGTTGTGAAATTATTTTCCTAATGTAGTTTTAAGGATTAGTAGTTCTCCAAATTATTTGAGCAGGACCTGCCAGCCAGCCTCCTTTATAGGAGAAGTTGTCTCACGAGCATTGCTCTTTCTCCCCATCTGCTGGTTGGAGGTGATGGTATGGTCTGGCATAGGAGGGCTTGGAGGTTAACAGGTGAGAAGCTGCCAGTGAAGTGTCATCCTGATGAGCAATTTCTCTTGTAGTACAGCTTATGAATAGACAGGGGTTAAATGGAAAATAGAACTCATTTCTTTTTAATCTATTATGAAACTCATTTGACACTGATAACCAAAAGAATTAGGAACTTAGGATTTGTTGTACCTGACGATACTATTGAACTGTCTAGTTTGGTATTATGCCTGTCTAATTTAAAAAATAAAAAAGGAATTTGAATCTTTTCAATGTCCTGCATCATGTGATTTTTTTTTTTTTTTTTTTTTTTTTAAACCAGCACTTTCCAGGTTCATTACAAACATGGAGTTAGTGTGAAATAAGGGGTGAGAGTCAGTTAGTGTTATCCGTGTTTGGGAGTTAGGGAACTGCGACAGAGTAGAAGTGCCTTTTCCAACATCACGCTGCATGTCAGTGGCAGAGTGAAATTGGAACTTGATCATTTCAAGAATTTTGTTCAGTTTTCTAGACTGTGCTGTTCGTTCCATTAAATTATCTAATTAAAAAATTAACATTTTATAAATGGCTTTTTCCACATTCACTTAAAAGTGCAGTTTGACTCCAAATGTAACTGTACAAATGGCATTGTGTGGCTTCATGTTTCCTTCAGTGATTTCTATTTCACTGGTCTGCCATCTATAAGTAAAAAGTTTTGTTTAGTTTTTCCTTTGACTGCCATACTTGTTCTCTTAACTGGGATCAGAGACAAGTTCAGCTCTTTATTTCTGGTGCTGATGTGTGGAAAGCAAACTGTTTGCAGCCTGGGGAGGGTTGTGCAGACGTAGTTGGTTGCTATATAATTATAGGGCTTTGTTCAATGAGACGCAAGAAGAAATAAAATTCACCTCTTATTCTTAGCTGTGTTCATTCTGTTGTGTGAAAAGCAGTGAAAACTCAGTCTGCTACCAACATCAGCAGATACGAATACACCAGGAGCAGATCTGAATAAGATGATGCCATATTTACAGTCATTTTGAAGTAGAAATGCACTTTTAAAGTTTAGGGAAAATTAGATTTTTTTTTTTCCTATGCTTAGGATTGGTTCAAGCGCTGATATTTTCTGTCAAAAGTTAATGGCTTCATTTGAAGCTACAAAATGGGTGTATTTTGAAGCTTTTTCCCCAAATTATTTTGTTTGAAAATGTAATGGGAAAGCTCTGCAACATGAAAGTGACCTCATCAAGAACTTGTGGCCCCTCTTGTTTGTGAACTGAATACACATTGGTGGTAATGAAAGAGATGTTGATGTTGAAAATTCTATCATTGCAAAGCAGGTACAAAAGAGGCATCGGACCCTGGGTGGTGACATTGACTGGGGTTTGTGTCATACTCTGCATGGTTGACCTTTTCTTATGAGAGGTTCCTGGAAAAGACAGGGGAGGATGAAACTGGAAGTAAGTAAAAGCCATTCTAGGTGTATAGTGTGAGGCAGTTGGTATTGAACATCAGCTAACTTGTGTCTGCGTCCACATAAACTGCATGGCCTGCACCAATCGAAACTTGACCTGGAGAGGTAAACTTAGCCTCTGTCTGCCCTTCCTTCCATCAGAAGAGCACCTTGTTGGTAAACTCAACACCCAGTTGCATGATTTCTAGGTATTTGTTTTGTTGTTACATAGGTAACTATTTGGAAAACTATTCTTATTACACATGCTCAGGAATTTTTATGTTTTAACTTTTTAACAACAGGAAGTATGTGTGGGGTGGGAGGGGCGGGGCGGGGCACGTTTCTGATACATATGTCCTTGGTATGTGCCATAATTGCCTGTGTTGAGAGGCTAATCATTTTTATTAAGAATACCTATATTCTTCTTGTCCCAGAAAAGGCAAACTTCTATTTCTGTTTCATAGAAGTCAGTTGAAACCAAGGAAATATCTGTCTTCATCTCTTCCAATTTGGGAAGGACTTAGTACTTCAAACACAGCACAGACAATAAAGAAAAAAACAAGGTGGTGTGCACTTGCCGTTGTTTTGAAACATAGGTAAAGTTGCTACAAACCCCCTGGGCGTTGTATCCATGACGCTGCCGATACCGATGTGTAAACGTGTATGTTAAGTCAAGCAATTTGCTGCTGTGAGGGAAATGAATGACTTACGTGGGGCAGCGGGTGGGGCAGAAGAGAGATGATAGTTCACAGAATAACCTGTGAACTTTCACCCCTCTATATGGAAACTTGTTTCAGGGTCAAATCCTTGTAGCTGCCTTCTTGCCACGGTCAATGCCAGCCCTACTATTCACAACACTGCGGCCATCGAGGCCTAGGTACGTAAACATTTAAGGAGTTTTTAAAGTTCTTTACAGCAAAAGAGATTTTTAAAAGTTCTGTTTGATAAGCTTACGACACGTAACAGCTATCATGTAATGATGATTTGAAGCAATGATATTACAAATGCTGCTAAACTGTGTGGCTAAGTACCTTTTTTTTTCGTTCGTTCATTTTTAAAGAAACACCTGTATCTGTTTTAGATGGCTTTTCAGAGTAAAACATGTACGTCCAACTGCTGTGTAATAAAATGGGGAAGCACTATTTGTATTTAAAATCTGCCTAAACAGTATCTGAATGTCATTACTAAATTTGCTTGTATTTTGTTCAATAACTAGGTACACTTGGCACAAATGTTGCTAGTTAAACAATTAACACTGCCTCCTTTCACAAGATAAGAAGAGATACATTGGAACCAAAGTAGAGTGTTTTAAAAATAAACGTCGGTTATCTTTTATTAAGTACACATGTTTGAAACAGGTCATTGTTTAAAATTGCCATTTTTGACTTAAAGGATCTCATTAAAATTTTCTTTAGCTGTTTTTAGTTTGATACTTTGAATAAATTATGTGTCTAATTTGTACATTGTGAATTCTGGTTTATCTAATACATGTAAATGTACGTAAAGCTAAGGTGTATTCACAAGAATTGCTCTATGAAAAGTTGATAGAAACATTTTTGGAAGCTCCCAGTTACTTTTTTAAAATTGAGTGCTAACTTTGGGACTTGTTTTACTTTTCTTTCTTTGGATAGGATCAATTCTTAAGAGCAGCCCCTGTCACTGGAGGAATGGGAGCCCAGCTGATGAGAAAAATGGGCTGGAGAGAAGGAGAGGGATTAGGAAAAAACAAAGAAGGAACCGTGGAGCCCATTTTAGTGGATTTTAAGACTGATCGAAAAGGTAAATTATTTCCTTGAGCCTTTTAAAACACGATAAAACTGATAATGGTTTTCTTTCTATTATAGCAAAGAATAGAATGATTTTAGTTTATGGAAATCATTTTTACTGCAATATGTATTTTACAGTTAGAATTTCAAAAGGTGCTGCAAAGTTCCAATTGACTTCAGTGGAGTTAGGATTTCACCCATGTTGTCTTGTAATGTGCATTAGTAAATCAGATTAACATCAGCTTGTGGCTTAAGTAGAAAAACCAAATATTTATCAATTGTTTCTTAAATATTTTTGAGCTTGCAATACATTATATAGAGCACATTTAATCTTACAGATATTTAGAGCAGAGTTTTCATTCCACCATAGTTACACTCAGAAAAGAAACACAGCTGTGAACACAAACACTATTGGCCTGATTTACATAGGTAGCTGTTAAGTCATTGAAAACTGCAGATGCTAAGAACCAGACCATAGCGTTCCCCAGTGAGAGCATTCTGCTATTGGGAAATCCGTAAGTACCAGTCAAGCACTGAAAATAAGGTGTTCTAGGCAAAGAACTGTAAAACTTGTCTTTGTGGAGTCAGGAAATGGAGACCCTCAGTCATAGGCCAGGTAACATTAGAGAGTTTTGTCACCTAAGGTCACCATTAGTTGACAGAACAGAGGTGGTGTTACACTGCAGTCTGCCCTGGCTTTTCAACTAAATAAATCCACCTCGGTGAAAGGTGTATGGCTTTGTTCACATAATTAGGGCAATACATGTCAGCGTGGACCCTTGCATTGACGGTAGGGCTGTCATTCTTGTTAATTTCATGGCTTCCCTGCATTTCATTAAACTGTAATTCACAAGGCCACTGGACCAGTGAAATAGACGAAGTCCAAGCCAGGGCTGCTACAAGGCCAGGTGGCTGGTTCTGGTTTCTGGCTGGAGCTGTCAGCCATGTAATTGACAGGCTGCGCCCTGGAGGGTGGGGGTGAGGAGAAGAGGCAAGTGGAGAAGAACCTGGACTTCTTGCCCTTGCTCCCAGCAGGACTGGGAACCAGCTGCCCGGGCTGCTGGTCTCTACTCTCAGCTGGGAGGCAGGGTCTGAAGAATGGGTGCTTCTCTACTGCTTCCTGCTGGGGTAGCTTTGTCAATTAGATAGATGAGCTGTGAGATTGACATGGCTGCCCATTCTGGAGGAGAGTGGGGAATAGGAAAGCCTTGTGTGGCTTCTGCAGCTCCTAGCAGGGAAAGGGGAGGGGAGAAGTCCCTGGTGGCCTCCCCAGGTTGGACCAGAAAGGAGTCACCCACAAGAAGCCTGGGAGATGGGTTCCTCTCAACTCTGCCCTTCGGGTTGGTGGAAGTGCTCCTGGTGAGGATGCACTTGACTCGCCCAAGGAAGGCAGTGTGGACATAGTCCACTGCTCTAATGACAGCAGTGGATAGGTTGACTTACTTTTATAAGTGTAGGCAAGATCTTACTCCTTCATTTTATAAGTATAAGAATAAGATCCTGTTTATAGCTTTATCCATCTACGCCATGGCTTATAACTGAGTGGTAGAAAAGTCAAAAATATAGAAAAGGAAGCAGTTCAAACAAGGACGTTTTGCACATGGCAAACCTGCTTTACAACTATTCATTTCTCTCGGACGTCTTGCCAGACTGGAGAGAGAGAGAGAGAGAGTATGGAGGCGAATTAGTTGACATGTTCCAGGATGAAAGCTTTCTCTGGCAATGCCCTCAACTTGCAGAGGGCAACACAGCCTTTTTGGTAGCTCTGTCCTGTAAAGCTCTCATTGCTGATACAGCTCCTCGAGTTTAATGTGGGTAAGGTCACAGGCATCAGGGAAGAACTATATAGATCTATAAACTAAATACGTTAACATTCCTTTAAGGCTATTTCTCTTTTTCTGAACAGCCTGCAGAATGGGTTATCTGACGGCCTCCCAACCAGGATTTGGGGGGCTAACCTTCATAGAATGCCTGCAGGCCTCTGTGTGATATTTGATGGAGTTTCTTAACATCTGCTGAGTTTGGCAGTCAGTCCCAATGATTATTTATATCGTGATAAAGCCTGGAGGCCTGAACTGGGATTGGGGCCTTGGTGTGCTACGTACTGTACAAACAAATAGGCAGATACGTTCACTGCCTCAGAGAGCTTACTGTTTAGTGAGCTAGCCAAAGAGGTAGAGAAGGAAGGTATGGCGTACGAGCCAAGTTATTAGTAAGACGGCTGGCACTCCTGCCATGCTTCTTCCCTTTGTTGATATAGGTTAATCTTCAAATACCGATATCCTGGCTGATATCCCGGGCTTGCTTTAATTTCATCGGCCCCTGTTTTGAGTATTATCGGATAGAAGTCCTGCCTCCCTTCACGTCTGCAAAACTTTGCAACAGACTCCCTAAAAATAAAGCCCAAATTGTTGGAGAGAAATACCCTTTAAAATTGGCTAAACTGACATGGGTGCCTCATGTTAAGATAATGTGCGTTATGACGAGTCAACCTGGGTTGTTAAACAATAAGTGGTTGAAGTCGTTCTTGATCCATTGGGAAGGCAATAAAATGCATTGGACTGTACTGACGCTTTTGTTTCTAAAATGCCAAATGCAGGCAAACTAATAGGAAGATGTAAGGGAAGGGTTGAGGACAGCCTTGACCACAGTACATGTCCTGCTGAAAACCAGACTGGAACCGTATCTAAAAGGGGTCAGTATTCTGGCTAGAAAATTTAAACGAACAAAGTAATTTTCTTTTTCCCATCTTATAAAACAAAAGAGTTTTTGAACTCTTGTCTAAAGTTACTTTAAAAGAGTGAGTGTTTTGACTTCTGGGAACACACCTATAAGGTTCAGTCACTGAACTTTGCCTAACGAAAGCTATTTTGGGAAACAGCAACAAGATTTGGATCCAGAGCTTGCCAGCTTTTCCCATGGCTCTGCAATGGACCCAGCTACTCCCAGGCAGTAGGCCTGCGCCTCTTCCAGCCCTACAACCAGCACTCAGCAACTTGTGCGTGCTCCCAGATCAGCAGCTGAGAGGTGTAAAACACAAACTGTTCCAGTTGGCAATGGAAAGCAGAATGTCTTCTGCCCCATTAGAGCTGGACCAGCCTGGCAGATGAGAGAGAATAGGTGGCAGAGGCACAAACTGTAATAGACAAATTTATTCATGAAGGACTAGAATGCTGTAGGATCCCCCCTTCATTGGAGATGAAGGATTCCTGTAACCTCAGTTTCATGATTATTATTTCTGATGTAAATAATTGTCGACAAGAAAAAGGAAGAAACATCAGATTTGTTTGAATTGGGGGTAATATGGTGGCTCTAATCCCTTGAAATAAGCTGTGTTTGAGGTTCTAAGGGCAAAGGCATGGCAGTAATGGGGTGAATTTAAAAGAAGGGGGTTAGGGGGCTGAAGGACAGGAATGGAAAAACTGCAGTATGTCCCCTCTACTCCCTGCATTCCCAAAAGCCAGGAAAGGAAACAAGTTAAGGTAGGAAACAAGAAAAATAAAATGACAGGATTGAAAGAGAAGAATTCAGAGCCATCATAGTTCAAATGTTTTATTTTTACATGTATTTAAAAGCGTCACTTGAGGGGAGGCATTTTTGAAATTCACGGGGGTAAAAAGTTATATTCAAGGAAAATGGTGGGTCACTTATACAAGAGGTTGATTGTTTCATTTTACCTTTTTAATTTCCTGTGGTTGAATGGTTGCAGTGTGGGACGTGGCTCACGAGAAGATGTCTTGTACAAAATAACCCACCGAATTAAAGTTAGATAGCTACTGCTTTCAAACCATGTGGAGTGGTTTTTAATTATCTACTTAATTTTTGTCCTTCCCACTGGGAACAGATAGTTGTGGCAGGTTGGGTTTTCTGTTGACTTTCAGTGGGACGTGTGCTCCTACATCACTTCAGCAAATGGGATAATCTTTATTTCTGCTATTTGTAGGGTTGGTCCAGACTGAAAATTTTTAACAGTTTAACTGTGTTTGGGAAAAAAAAATGTACTCTTGACTGACAAAGCTATGCTAAGAAAACCTCCATTGTAGATGCAGCTTTGTCACCAGAAGGGTGCAGGGACGTGTTCTATACAGGCAGAAAAACTATTCCTGCAGTGTAAACCTGCATCTGGGCTGGGGGCTATGCCCGCATGGTCTCTGTAATGTAGACACAGCCATAAACAGTGCTTCATGTTCCTCCAGATACGAGACTTGAGTGTAAATGGGTATGAATCCGGAAACAAGAAAACTTTGATCATTGTAAACCAAGAACCGCACATTGGAGATCCAAAAGCTATAAATTCACTTAGATGACTAAATGGCTCTGTAGCATGAACCATTGTTGACAAAAGATTTCTTTTTTTAACAAGGTTAAAGTTTTTTAATTTAAAAAGAAAATGTTTCAGTTGCTAGAGGAGATGGGGGAAGATGCTGAACGTTGGGTGGCTTGCGGGAATCCTACACCAGAGACTCTCTTTTGAGTTTTAGTTCAGCTTCTGCTGTGTATTTTCCCCAAAGGTAACGTGGGCAGTGAAGTGCTGAGCTCTGCAAGAGGAGGATTGCCTTCTTTGGTGTGTTTTGCACTGCCTAGTGAATGACAGACTAGATCCACCCTCAGTGGAACAATGAATGGAGCAAAGTTGAGAAGAATGGCATGGTGTGAAGAAAAGATCATGCTAAAATGAAGGAAGAAATTAAGCCTTTCGAATGGCTGGTTGTACTATACTTGGCATTCTTACAATAAGATAACAGAGTCCTGTGGCACTTCTAAAGACTAACAGATTTATTTATAATATATTATAATTTATAATATAATCTTATTTACAATAAGATGTCATTAATGCAGGCCGTTGCTTGGTTGTTGAAATGAGAGAGAGCCATATTCCAGTAGCAAGATATCAATGCAAAACTCAGGCCTGTAGGGGCTAGAAAGCAACACAAGATATAAACATGATTCATATTTTGTTTAGGTCTTGTTGCAGTGGGAGAAAAGACACAAAAGAGATCAGGACATTTTAGTGTGATGAAGGATCTTTCAGGTAAGGCCATTTTTTATCCCTTTAAATATCTAATTTAAGATAACCTATCTAGGAGTAACGTTTAAATTAATTTAGAAATAAAATGTTGCTGTATTTAAGGTAAACATCCAGTTTCTGCATTGATGGAAATCTGTAATAAAAGAAGGTGGTCACCACCTGTGTTCGTATTGGTGGATGATAGTGGGCCTGACCATCGCAAACATTTTATCTTCAAGGTAAGCTTGAATTCCCTTTTCTGGCCTGTCTGGTTCTCAGTTAGAAATGGTAAATTTCGTAGTAGTCATGTTATTGATGTGTATTCCAGCAGCAGCCAGAGTGTGCTGGACACTGTCCAAACAGGTGGGAATACAAAGTCCTTATTCTAAAGAGATTCCAGTCTAACCCCAGAACCTGCGAACACCTGCGCACCGTTTTAACTATGAAGATGCATAAGACATTCTTCCCACTTCCTAATTAAATGTGTTTAATGCCAATTTGGAGTCAAATTCTACCTGCCATCGTCCTATGAATGAGCTTTAGTGGAACCGCTCTTGTGGAGCGGGATTTAATCCTTTTTATTCTTTAGTCAGGTTAGCCCAACTTGCTTTTTCCACTTGAATCTCGCGTTAAGGTTTATCAATGAAAATGACTATTCTTGCACTAAAGAACTGACGGAGAAATAGATCACAAAAACATATTGGTGACTTCTCTTCCCCTCTGGGAGAAAAGCTCTCAAGCACTGTAGAAAAGATCACTGCAGTTTTACTGGAGTCCAGGCAATAACATCTTGCCCTGTGCTTAATTTCAAAAGTTGGTGTGTAGAAAGAAGAAATTCAGGCATACATTTTTTCTGCATTACTGGCAGTTTCCTATCAATTATTTTAACTTACTTTCATTTTGTCAAATCCTGGGCTTTGTAAATTATTGGGTTCCGAAATGAAGGTCTAAAATAGTGCCTGTCTGGCTCCTAAAATTGTCTTAGAATTAATTAGTAGTTTAACAAAACAAGAACTCTCACACTGCCTCATGAAGTTTGCCAGACGTGTGTCATTGCCCCCGAGGAGCAGATTCTAGGGAAATGGACTCACCACTGAGAAGGCTTTCCTGTTAGTCCCAGTGCTCAATCACAAGAAACAAAAGCAAACCTGCAGACCAACTCCCTGGAGAGAAGGTGGTAGGAAAGACAGTCTCCCAGCCACTATGTCTTAATTCATAGATCTCTATTAAATGCATCACCTAGCAGCCTCGTTTGTCCCTGCTTTGGGGCAGGGATTGTACCATGTCTAGTACAATTGTCTCCCGTTCTTGTTGTGCCTTATGTTCTATTGTAATGAACATGATTAATAATAATAGACATTATCTGTTCATCCCTTTTGAGGCAAGTTGCTCCTTTCTGTATCACGAGTCCTTTCCTAAGGTCGTCTCGAGTATCTCTGGCTGATGTGATGGTGAAAACACCAGTGTCCTGTTGGTGCAACAGCTTTCACTGGTGGAGCTGTAATAGTGCTAAGTTGCAACTGGAGTTTGCTGTGTAGACTCGAATTTATTGTTTGAGATCTAGGTATCTGGCATAACCGTGCCCAGGAGGGGGGGAAAGAGTTAGGTGGGGCAAGGGTTTTTAAATGACATTTGGACCTTTGTGGGTGTAATTGCAGTCATGTCAGTCCCAGGAATAGAGAGACTAGGTGGGTGAGGTAATGTCTTTTGAGCCACACCCAGCTGCTCTTCGGGTCTAAAAGCTTGTCTTTTTCACCAGCAGAAGTTGGTCCAGTAAGAGATATGAACCGATCCTTTGACATTTTCATTATAGGTTGTCTACCAGTGTCTTGTATAATTAGATAATGTGCTCTTCGCGCAGGGACTGTCTTATTCTGTGTATGCACAGTAGGGCCCCAATCCTGAGTGGGGCTGTGGAGTTAATAGGCTATAAACGTTCCTAACACTGCACCTGAATGATTCTAGACAGATAGTGAAGAGACAGGTTTTTGTTCGAGTGCTGGTTCCCATGTGGATTCCGTTGCGCCAGAGCTGGAACGGTTGAAAGCAGTGTTCGTCAACCTGTGTGCACGCCTTGCGTGGTCCACGTCATACGTGGCTCAGTGCCCCTTCAGTTTCCTCTTACCGCTGCATGGCTGGAGTCGGAATGTCCTCTTTTCCTCATTAGAACCTGCGTAGTAATATAAAGTTAGGAATTTAATTAGTATATAGTCCTAGTGAAATTAGAGTTAGACAAATTGATTCAAATCTCCTCTGCCCTGCCCCATTTGTGCAGGGGAATAGGCTGAAACAAGCCGGTTTGAAAAGCCGCACCCCATGCCTTCAGCCCTTCTCGGTGAGTGATGATCTCTTTATACCGTTGGGGAGTCTCACGGTGCTCCTCCATCTGTTGCTCTGTCAGCAAGACATAAATGCATAAAATACAGAGAACGGGGAAAACTTTGAGTGTCCTTGTATATTGACTAACAGTGATGAGCTCAGGAATTGGTGGTTTTGAGGAATTTTCTTTCCTCATCCTCCGTGCAGCCCCGTGATTTGTGCGTACTTGTCTTTCAGCATTTACAGCCAGTGGACTTTTCTCTCTAAATATTATTTGAGTGAGGACGTGCATGCATGTTCCAGGGAGAAGGGAGGTAGATATTTCCTTTTTTTAATAGGAGGTTGACATATTGCTCCTTCTAGCTCTTCTAAACAAACTTATCCCATAGTAGTAACAAATCTCTTATCACTGTCTATTTTTTTCTCTAAACAGGTGATGGTCAACGGACATGAATACCGGCCTAGCTTTCCCAGCCTTAATAAGAAGCACGCTAAAGCCACAGCAGCAACTGCGGCTCTCCAAGCAATGGGACTTGTACCAAAGGACAGCATGCCTAACGCCACCATCTTCAGGAGTGCCTCACACCGCTAGATATTGGTTTTTATATTGACATTATTTCAGATCATTTCACTCTGCACAAAAGAAGGTATTTCCCCGTTTCATGTTGTAAATACATTGGTGATTCCCACATTGTAAAAACTGTACAGACACCTTCAAGATTTTCTTTTGTACCATCCAAAATGTATTTAAATCATACTTAGTTTTTGGTATGTTTATATTGTTTACATTAGTGATGTAATTATTTCTTAAATGACTAAATTCAAAAGACGGACTCTGGAGAGCGTCAGTAATCTGTACCCTTGTTTTAAAACTCATGCAATTTCTCTTGGAAACTCAACGCAAGTCCTCTTCGATACGGAATGGGAACACTTTCATAGTCTTTTGTACTATGATGCAGTTTTCCCTGGTCTTGGTAAAGCTACTAGTACTCCTGCCTATCGCCGGTACAAGGCTGTGCAGCGTCTCCTAGTCTAGAAAAAGGCTGGTATGTACTGCTGGGCAGGTACGGAGCCAGTAACGTTACCCCTCCAAGAAGGTAGGTAAATTGTGGCACTGTTGTACAATGCTAACATTACCACTTCTCTCCCTCTTGTTTGGGGCTCAGTCAATGGCGGATTTTAACTGGCTCACATTCTAGGACTAAAGAATAGGTAAATGGCCTGGCTTAAATGGGAGGGAAGCAAGTCCAGCGATGAAACTGATGAGAATTGCAATGTAAAAGTGTCTCTTCCCTGCATGTTCTGGTAAGGAGATATGAAATTGTCTCTTCCAATCTCAGATTAACACATTGCCTGATGTTGATTGTATGAATTGTGGTTAATGTGAATTTTAAGCTATAACAATGGATGGGGGTAGAATGATGCTTCCATTGTTGTACCCAACTCGGTCAATAAAGCCACACAAGTTCGTAATCTTAGTCACTGGTCAGTACACAATGATTACGATCCATGCCAAGGCACTGATTTGGAAGCATGATGTTAGAGGATATACTGGAGGGGGAGCAATAGGGACTCCTTTCCAGCATAGCGGTGTATGAAATTACCAAGCTAACTTCTTGGCCTCACATTTCCATGCTGATATTCAATCCCAGGGTTGGTTTGTGTTTTTTTATGTTTGATCCAAAGTTTTGGCAGTCTTTGATCACAAAGGTGGGTGAGAAAAATAGGCAGTCAGGTTTTTCCACTTTTTAAAAATAGCGCTGAACCGTTTCGAGTAGTGGGGTTGATAATTTGCAGCGGGGGGGAAAGAGTTCTCATGTCAGATGTGGCTGAGTTATAAATCTCAAACGGCCATTTGCACTTGCTTGGTTCTTTCTGCAAAAATTAAATGTTTTCCCTTCTAAGTTTGCATCCTATCACCTGCCTAGAGCTCCATATGGGACAGGCAAAATGGAGCTCTTCCTCTGCACCAAACTGTCCTTTGGCCTGATGGTAAGGTGTCTTGAAATAGGAGCCAAGAATTCCCTGCTTGGCTAGGCTGTTTGTGAAGTGGGACTTTTCCTGAACACTCATGTGGACAAGATGCGTTGACAGAGCTGAATAAATACTGTAAATATAAAGTATTGTTAAAAAACCAAGTAGGATGCAAGAGTTTCAGCTCTGACCCCTGCTCTATCCATCAGTTTATACTCCTGGAGCCTAGAGGCCGTATCCACAACACTCTACTGACATCTAGAAAATAATGGCACAAAGGGTTTTTTCATTCTAGTGCAAACAAACCCCTATGTTCGAAGACCATTAATGTTGCAAAGTGAGGTATTCAAATAGGAAATGCCTGAATTGAAGATGATCATAACACTGCATAGGTAACCCTAATTACATAATCATGCTTCTTCCTCTCCCCCCAGGACCACTGGCCTCATTAAATGAATGAAGCTGTTGGCCGTAGGACTCCTACTTCATTTGCCAGACATTGAAATTTGCTATGGAAAGTAGACCAGCCAAGTGTGAGACGTGCCCAATAAATGTGTATTTATGTTTGTCCGACTTGACACTCAGAGGAAGTTTGGTTTCAAGCGCTTAGCACTTTCAGCTGTAGGCAGTGGGAGCGGTGGATGTTCAGTACCCGTGAAAAATCATGGGCTATCCCTCCAGTTGGACCAGAAAAAAACCATGATTATGGGCCGCTACCAGACTTTAGTCCTTTCTCTGCCTCAGTTCCTCAGATATAAAATAGGGATGATACCTTCCTGCCCCACAGAGGTGTTGGGAAAGGTGAGTAATTGTTTGCAAGGGCCTTCTGTACGAGGAGCACCATGGAAATCCATCAAGGTAGGGGTTGGGTTGTACATAGTGAAGGCAACACAATGATTTTTTTTTAAATAAGAATGGTTGCGTTTAATGACCCCTGGCTTTGTGGAAAAAGTAGAACAATATAATTAACATACACATGAAGGAGCTGAATTCAGTTTGAACAGGTTGCCTCAATTCTAGTATTTACCTTTGCAGTGCATTCTGCTGTAGCCTTATTCCTTGAAGTTTTTGTATTGAATTATTTAACTTAAGTTCTTAGGAGTCTGCTTTTGTGTTGGGCAAAATGGATGGCTTTGGCCTGTGACTTCGCATCACTGACAACTCTTACGGTTCCTTTGCACGTTATAGTAGCCACATATTAAAAGAGTGCGACTCACTTATACCTTCTGAAGCATAATGCTGTTGCTGTGACTTCCCTGTGTTTCCGCAGATAACGAAAGCTAAAGAAATGTTTTTATGGTTCCTACTAAGGGAAGACCGGCTCTCTTTTGTGGGGATATGGAATCTGCTAGCTGTAACATTTGTTTTCTAAAGTCCAAGTTTTCATCAAAAACTGTTTCTAGCCCTGATGCAAAGGTGATCTTGGAAACAACTGCTACCCTTCTTTCTGAACCTGAACTCGTGACAATATGAATGTCTTAACTAGTTCCCAGTGGAGCAGCAACAAAGTTTGTGCTTGACATTCACAAAGTGCTGCCTCAGGTGCAGAAAAGCCAACTGGCATCTACCAAGCTGCTGTAACCTAAGTTTCTCCTATCTCATCCTCGCCCCTGCACCAGTAAAAATAACCAAAAAAACCCTACATTTGCATGACGGACATTATGGTGCCAATTAAGCTGTGTGTTGGGACAGTAAAATAGACATGACTTTCTCCTGGAAGGGTGACTGACTACAGTAACATTTTCATAATTTCAATATACCTCCCCATTTCAAACTGTACTTGGAGCTGCTGCCTTACAGTAACAGGACTTAAAGTGTAAATACTGTTCAAGAAGTGCAGGAGTACAAGGGTTTCTAAGCAATGGATTTTTAAGGAGGTAACAGCTTTGTCTTAAAGTCAAAACTTTAGACAGGAATCAATCATTAAAAGGTAATTTAGTCAACTAATTAAGGGTGTCAATGTATAAAGGAGCAACTTTGAAAGAAAATGCTTAGGGGCTATGTTTTAAAGTGTCGAATCAGTTGAAAGGTATTCAATTCAGTATCCAGTCCAATTTTTTAAAGTTCAACCACTGCACAATTCTTCAACTGGCTTCTTCTGTGTTTTCAGTGCTAATATGGCGCAGCAGACTGGATTTAAATGGGTACTAATTATGGCATGACTCCAGCATGGAACAAAGTTTTATATTAATAGTTAGAACTGTGAGCAGTCTTATGGTGTAAATGGGACTAGATTAGAACCCTCTTAAGCATGCCCGTCTGATATGCATCTTAACCATGGAGGAACAGCGTCTAAGCGAGAGAGGACAAATACTGATGTAAATAGGTTCTGGTTTTTTCAGTAAGGGGGAGGTGAGCAAAGTTTCCATCCAAAGACTAGAGATTACAATTATACTTAAATCTTATTTGAAAAGAAAAATGCTTGGTGGTGTCATTAGTATATGTCTAGCTCTACTCTAACAGATCTGTTTTGCTCTTTTAAAGGTGACAAAGAGAGGGTGTAGTATAAAGTTTCACTTTATAAACTCAGGTCTTTTCTGTGGATGTTGGCATTTGAGAGCAAGCATCTAAACAAAACCTACTCAGAAGTGGTTGAGAAGCATGGCTTAGTTCAGTATGAAAATGGTTAATACCTTTAACTGTTTGTAGGCACTGGTCAGATATCAGTATCAATGATGCGTCTTCTACAAGCAGGGAAGACATGACTGCTTTTTAACAACCCTTTTAGGTGTGTATTACCTCTTTCTAGGTAACCTTTACCAAATTATGCTATTATATAGTTTTTTCAAGTCGTACATGAAAACCTGTTCCTGAAATGCATCCCCTCTTGTTAATTTTTACCATCAAATTTGCTCCTCTCAAATCACAGTACGTTAGTGAGGACACTATTAGAATAAAGGATTAATGGAATGGTAAATCAGGACAGGCAAGAGCCATTGGGATAGCATAGTTGCACTTTCATTCTCAACTGGTTTTGCCCAGGAAGCTAAAATCCAAGAGGGATGGCAATGTTTAAGTGACATTGTCAAGTTGCAGGGGAAGACTATTCAGTATTTTAATCTAGAGGAACTCACCTGTACTGGAGGAGCCTAGCTTACCAGAATGTTGTGTAGTAAAGAGCATCTGCACTTCTTCAATGAGCTGTGTCAATTTCTCAGAGTTACTTTCAGCTAAGTTAGGGCTATTTGTGGTTCAGGAGCCCAATTAGTAATATTACCCCCAAAAAGCCCCTTGTAAGAATTCATTTTTATTTACCATAGTACTGTTTTGATATTTAAACAGTGACATAGTTCATCTATTTTCTCTCAGCCACATTGCTGACCAAATAGTTTTATCTAATAAAGGCAGCCTGATTAGTTAATAATTAAAGCAGCATTATGTGCTGCGAAGAACTGCTTGGGAGCTTCAGCCCACATGTTACTGAACTAGAGTGTGTGCTCTTTAAAGTGCCACCAATAGAAGTGCAAGGACAGCGATCAGTACAAGCGGCTCCAATGGTCACTGCTATGAAAAATCTCCGATCTGTCCCATGAGGGCATGCCAACACCTTCTGTGGAGCACCCACGGGGACATCTCTCGAAGGAGAACTGCTTGGGAACTTCAGCCTGCATGTCACTGCACTGGAGTGTGCTTTTCCTTGCAGACGCCTTTCGAAATGAGTGAAAGGGCGTCAAGTGAACAGCTTAGGCTGGGGGCTGCAGACTGACATTGTGTCTGTTGTAGATACCATCCTCAGTGATGTGTCAAAATACCAAAGCTAGCCCCTTTCAGAATTACTGAGCCTAAGTTTGTTCTATTGATCTTAGCACTACCCGTGAAGTCTTTCCTTTTATCTGACAGCTGTGCTACCTCTGAACTTTAGCCGCTTCTAGTTCCTGCTAAGAATAACCATGAGTGGGCAGGGACCCCACTGCTCTTTGCTTTGTTTAAAAGCATAAAGGAGTTAAGTTACCCTGGGGGGGAGGGGAAGAGGGCTGACTATTTAATAAAATCACCATCTTGTTTATAGTAAAACAAGGAAGGACCACTGCCCTCTGGTGTCCAAAAAGTATAGGAGCCACTCTACCCTCTAGAAATTAGAAGTGGGGGCTGGGGTAGTTCTTGCACCTACCTTAACACTTCAGACGCTTTTCATCTTAACTTCAAAGAGCAGAAAACATGAGCTTTTTATAAAATTTTTATTTAAAAACAAGGCAGATGTTCCAGATTTTGAGTCTGACTAGGTACTTTCTGGACGATTCAGAATATTTGGGTTTTTTTGCTGGAATTTGACTTACAAGCCGTGTAACAAAAGTTCTTCCCCTCTATGTCCAAAAGCTTTTGCAGGTAGGCTGTGTTCCTCTCCAGTACCTTAGCATAATTGCATCTGTAGAGTGTTGACCAAGCACTACTTGTCTTATTAAAATAGCATACTTAAGATTTCCAGGTGTAAGCATAGTCTCTCATTTCTAGGAGTCGGATAGCAGACTTTCCTAACGTAGGAGATTGAATCAATTGATCCAAGGTTTTAAGATGCAATCCACACTTCATAAGATCCTTGCACACTGTTTCCTGTGGAAATTCAGTTTCACAAAAGGCATGTAAGATGCATTTGTTTCAAAGTACTACGTACACTTTATACCCAGTTTTGTGCCAATAAGCAGCAGACAGTGAAGAGCTGACTGAATAGCAAATGACAGGGACTGAGTTAAAGCCACCAGTGTAACAAATATGTCCTTCCACTGCTATGCCTAAGAATTCCACCCTCTTCTCCATCATTGATAAAACCTTGTAACCTGGTTAGTCCAAAGTGGCTGACGAGGGCATTATCCCAAGGGAAGAACAATGTTTTCTACATTCACTGTTCTATTGTTTCCAATGATACAAAGGTATTAATCTTAACATGAAGAACGCCCTCCAGCTCCTGGCCAGTCTACTTACCTTATTTAAGATTCTCTCTGTGTTGGTGTTAAACACTGCAGTAGGCTCGTGTGTGTATAATACAGCAGAAAAAGCTCCTCTCTGTGCAGATTTGAGCAGCATGGTCAGAGCATGCAGACAATGGGGCATGATGGGGCCCATGATCTCCAAGCTAAATATATCATTATAACAGGAGTGAACCTGAGCTTTCACATTGATGCTTCGAGCCTGAAAACAAGTTACATAGTTTTGACACCATCTTACTTTTCATCTATTTCAACAGCAGTTTTAATTCAAAGGTTCTCAATGTACTTTACAGATATTTGCTATTAAGTTATTCAGTATGCTTACGATGTGTGGCCTTGTGTGATATATATTTAATATACTAAGTTAATACATTAGACCCTAACCCATATGCAGAATGTGCAATTGCAGGGGGGGAAAATGTAGGTTGACAGACAGTAAACATCCCACAATGGAATTTGACCATAACACCATGATGAACTGCACTATTGTTTAGGATCCTTTCCCTCTTCACAAAGATGGTTAAGGCATTGTTTCAAATCATATCTAAAGTGGAGAGCTCTGTCAGCCAAAATAGCCTGAGCGCAGTGTTCTCCACACCAGTGGATCTCAAACTTTTGCAGAGTGACACACACGTGGTAACACCTCATAACCTTACAGGACACACCAACCCACTCCTCTCAGGCCAAATCTAGGCATCTTTCCAGCTCTCCGTGACTCTCTGACCACTGGGTGGGGACAGTGTCCCACAAGAGTGGTTGAGAACCGGGCTCCACTCAATAGGAATATTATGAAAGAGTGACCTTACTGACTGGGGGGGGGGGGGAAAGGGGGGGGAGAGAGAAGAGGGTTTAACCCAGGTGACACTACATAAAAACCAAACCATTTAAATCTGTTACCAAGCTGAAACCTCAGTAATGAGGTTTGTAATTAAAATGCTAATTCAAATTATAACTGCATAAATGACACCCCTAAGAACAACCTCTGGAGTAGCAGTAACCACCAAAAGACAGATGAAGGAACAAAGGGTTCCCTTTTCTTCCTGAAGGTGTAAGCCATACTGGATCAGACCAGCAGTCCATCTAGCCCAGTGTGCTGGTGGTGCATCAAAGAGAACAAACAGAACGGGTAATCATCAAATGATCCATCCCATTGGCTGTTCCCAACACAGCATCCAAGTTATTTGCTGCAGCTACGAGTGAGACCAATTGTATACAGTCATTCTTTCCTGTGCCTTTACCTTGAGCGTCTGCATGGTTGCACCTCGAAAAGCAACTGGGGACAGCAGTGTTGGTGGGAGCCCTGCTTGAGGACCTGCAGCCGCCACTAAACTCTTACAGTTGATCAAGAAGTTCAGCAATGTGAACGTGTTTGTTCCTTTCACTAATGCCACAGATTCTGGCTTGTGATCCATTTGTACTTCATGTTTCTCTTTACGGCTATGTTGATATGGGTCAAGGGAAACACACAAGAAGTTTATGGGCATCAAATGCACCAGAGCAAGCATTCAAGGCCAAGGAAAAATTCACTAAAAGGATATTTATTTTAAATTCATCTAAATTTGCTTTGGGAAGGTAAAAAACTCAAAATAGGCCTAATTTTTAACTATTGATGTCATGAGGCAAGGAATGTTCTCCACATCGTTTGTTTTACAGTAAACATGACATTAAAGGAAACTTTTTTAGTTTACTAGCCATTGAAGCCTTTACTAAGACAATTTTGTTTCTTGTTTATTTTCGTATTAGAAAAATTGAAGTGTCAAAGTACCGTTCCCAGTTTTAGGTTTGTACTGGCACATCAGGTTGGGTAAAAAAACACTATCTTTAACCAAACTGTTTGCTTGTTTAATAGAAATTTTCCTCCTGAACCATTCTGGGAGGTGACATACAAACAGCTTCTGATCTCTAGGGGTGAAGTGTGTTTGGCAGCTCCAGCCCGGTCTGAGAGGTTCTATATAGATTACTGAAGAGGCAGTTTAACAAAGAAAATTTGACTGATCATGCCCTGTATGGCCTCACATGTGAAGTTTGCTGATTATCTTGGCAGAAACAGTTGGAACTTGTTCTTACATCAAAATATAAAACTGCATCTAATACAGATAATAGTCTGGACATGGATGTGGAGCAATACCAGTTGACGGACAGAAAAGCTTGACTTGACATGATTTGTGTACATTGCATCAGACACATCAAATAGCTGTGTAACAGGTGGGATAGGTCTGTTATGCCACAACATTTGTACCAGATAGTCTTGTGTAAAAATTAACAGTGAGACAATGCTGTTTTCTCCATAAAAAGAAAACACTGAACTATACAGGTAGGGGATAATGTAGTTAATATTACTCTAAGCCAAAGCAAAAGGTGTATTTTCACTCATTTCATTTTTATAAAGCAATAGAATGTTAGTATTTCTTATAATAAAACGTGTAGTCACTGAAGTGATCCTGTAACAATATTTTCTGCTTTAAAAAAGGCAAAACCACAGGTAAGTACAGACACATACAGCATTTGTGAACATTTACTGTAAAAGAACCTGATCACTAACTGAAAATTCTACAAAATTACCAATATTGCACGATCATTGTGGGCTCAGTTTTAAAAAACAGATCTTCACAGAGAAACCAAGTGGCCCAGTACCAGGTTTTGATACAGTGTATTCTCATACTCAAAGGATACAGTTTGATAGAAACTGCATCAGGCTTTTTAATCTTGTCTTGAACTCCCATCTCCTCAAGCCAAGAGAAACTCTCATCGTCACTCACTCCCTGGTGCCTAGGAAAAACAGATAGATTATGATGTGGAGCATTCTAACAATTAAATTAATTTTCTAGGTGGTGGAAAATACATTTAAATTCTAGACATGGGAAGTTTTGTTACATACTCTCCATCTTCAGTGTTTTTGTCTGTTTCAGTACTGTTAACTTTTGTATCCAAGTTTGTTTCAGAGTTTTTCTGTGTCCTGTTCCTAGTTTCTTCTACCAAAGGTAAAGAAAATTCTATACCTGAGTAGGAAAGGTAAGTAAATGAATGGTTTATATAATGCGAGAAAGTGAGTTTTGCATGTTAGTCAAATCTTACTAAAAGGAACAGCATCTTACCTTCATTTCTCATGGCTTCCCTTAAACCTCTGGTTGTGGGAGAAACAACAGCTGTGATTACATCAGTTCCTGCAAGGCCTGCTGCACGAAACAGCACAGTAAATTGGTAGGTACAAACATAGAAATAAGGACACAGCTTGGCTTTGAGAAGATTATATAGGGAGGTAAAACTGACAGACCTGCAGGTTAGAGAAAGATAAGTTACAGAACGGTCATTAAAATGTCGCAAGAGACTTTTTTTAAACTATTGCCCCCTGCTAAAGCAACCACTTGAATCTCAAATAGGTTTAAATAAAGCATTCCATAAAGTTTCTCAGTTTTAGGGTACTGGAGGTACCATGCACCTTGTATGATCAGGTTTGAAAGGTCTGGGAACATTAAGGGCCAGATTTTCAGGAATTCTCAGCCTCCACTGTACAGATCTCTTTCGATAAAGTTTTGCCCTGATTGTGGGCACTGAGCTTTTTACTCCTTTGTGAATTAACATAAGCATTAAAGGAAACTTGCTGTTAGTTTTTCAAAATTCTCAGCTCAACGGCTAGAATCAGAGGCATTCAACACAAGTAGTTAGCCCCAGATTGGCTATTGCGAGTATTCTGTTTTCTTTATTGGGATAGGATCTTAGAAGAGATGTGCATGTCTGCTTTAAGTAGCCATGAAAAAGATATTTACTACAGTAGAACTCTACCTTTACAAACAGCAATCTTATGAATGATTGGTTGTATGAACCATATTTTTCCCAACTGGAGTGGGAAAACAAAAATAATCACTAATGAAGTGTTGTGCGGGAAGAACAAGCCAATATCCTTTCACATTTCAATGCATTGGAAGTTGCTTTACTGTGGTTTTCAAGGCCAAGGCGGCAACGAATGCACGGTACCTACTGTAATGTTGAGATGTTCACTTTCAAGGACACCTCAGTCCCCACTAGTTTGTAAGATAGGAGTTCTAGCATAGTACTATTGTTCAAGAGTTGCCTCTACATTTACATGCTTAGAATATGGTGTCCCTCCTGCTGAGCTGTGAAACTGCCTTGAAAGTTATATGCAATGTCGTTGCAGCCATGTTGGTCCCAGGATATTAGAGAGACAAGGTGGGCAAAGTAACATTTATTGGACTAACTTTTGATGCCACTTCACCTTGAAAGGTCTCTTGAAATACGTGCTAACTTCTTACGCTAAGCAATTTTACGCTTTGTATTGAGCTGTGACGCTGAGGCCATGTCTGCATTAGAGATCTTAGAGTGGCACAGCTGTACAACAGCAATTGCACCGCTGTAAGGTCTCCCAGGTAGCCGCTCTGTGCTGCTGAGAGTGTGCTCCCGCTGGCGTAATTAAACCACTCTCAATGAGCAGAGGTAGCTACGTTGGTGGGCGAGCATCTCCCGCACCGGTACTTTTGTTGAAACAGGTTGGTCAGGGCAGTGGGTTTTGTCCCAGCTCTGGCTGACAAAAGTGCTAATATAGAAAGCCCGAGGAAGTTTCCCAGACCTGAAAATGAGCTCTGTGTCTGTTTGAGAGCTTGTCTCTCTCCCCAGCAGAAGATCTTACTTCACCCACCTCAGTGATACAGTTATGTCCATTGGGAGGGATAATCAGAGAGCTCATAGGAAGAGGATGCCATCACCCTACTCTGCATAAGGGAGAGAAACTGCCTCAGTTTCTTCCCCCAAACCGGAGAGACCTGGTGCTATACTTCTTTAGAAGGTCTCTGTGGATTCCTCTTGTCAGAGATCAGCAAGCAGTGTACGATCAGAATGACAGGAGGTGAGGAGTCTTTTTAGCTAACTAAGAACTGCAGCCTCAAACTAGGCATGGGAGTACAATACTAAATCCAAGGAGCAGTGTCTGGAGATGAACTCCACGTTGCTTCCATGCCTATCGCCATCACAGGAACCTTCTTAACACATGCTATTGGTGCTGTGATGACTCTAGTGCAACAGGTCTTAAAACCAGGAGGTACTGGATTCCTAGCTAAGATCTAACAGTATCGACACATCATCTTAACAAGCGAGTCTGTTTGGTAATGGGCTCTCTGTGACCTCTCTCCAGGTATGCTCTTAAAAACTTACTATATTTGCTAAAGGCTATGGTCTTTTTCCAGCTAAGAACAGAGCACCCTCTTTGGAGCAAGGGCCTGAGATAAGTTTCCCCGGAGTAGGATTGGGATCTGTTATGAACAACAGGTAGAAAGAAAAGCATTGATAGATTGGAACCTGAGATCACATTAGGCATAAAGCTGGGATGGGCCTAATGGCACATCTCTCCTTGTGCACCACAATATAAAAGTTTAGTGGTCAAAGCACTAAGCTCACTAACTAGCTTAGCAGATGCAACTTCTATTAGGAAGGCCAATTTGATCGATAGAGGCTTACACTAGAGGCTGAAAAGGAGGGCCATTAACTTTGTTAGACAAGATTTAGGTCCCACAACAGCAGGGCCACCCTAACAGAGGTTTGGGGAGAGTGGCTGAAGAAGAAGAAGTAGTGCATTCCCTATGCACTTCAGGAAAAGAGTGTAGGGAGAGAGAGAATTTTGGTTTGCCCTTAACATAGCTATGTTGCTGCCAGATGGCCTTTTAGAGAGGCCAAGCCTTAGTCTTGAGATTTAAGGTGTAGAAGATGCTCTAGGACAGTGTTTCTCAACATTTAGTGAACCAGGGAACACCTAAAAGGTATTAATTACTTTATACAGAAACACCTGAGGAAAACATTCGTGAAAAAGCTGGTAACAGCGGCAGGAGATAAATGCCTCAGTTGCAGCAAAGCTTCCACATGTGCATCAACATCTGCTGCCACGTACCTGGAAGCTTTGCTGTGGCACTAAATTGCTCCTGCCCCTTCCCCATTTAGTGTGTGTCCCTCCCCGCCCTGGCCAGGTCACAGGACACCTGCACTATGTCCGAGGAGCACCAGTGTTCCATGGAACCACTGCTCTAGGACTGCAGGGACCCCATCTCGAAATGGAATGAGTCCTTTACCAGTGGCCCATACAGTGCATTGGGTAAGTGGATCTCGTATGAGCGGAGGAAGGACTCTGCTAAACACAGGAAGCGGTCTTCATCTTCTCTAGAGCCGCCTCAGTTGTCAGTCACTAGAGGCCCGTGCTTTCAAAGGGAAGGTTTTCAATTTTCTCATATCATTCAGGTGTGAGGCCAAAGGATCTCACCCAGAAATACTCCTTAGGGCCACTCCTGCGGCCACTGTTCTTGCACTTGTCAGAGGCTAATATGTTGCTCTCAGACAGCCACACCAGCAGGCACCCCTCGGTAATTAAATTCCTTCCTGCTTCCTTTTGTTGCTTGGAGGAGCCCAGGATGGGGCTCATAGAATCCCACAGGGCATTACTGTAACAAGTCTCGATGACCTGGAAGTTTGCCACTCTATGGCCCAGTGAGGCTAGTGAATAGGGCTCTCCTACTAAGGGCTCACATTCTTCTCTTTTGAAAGGGGTGGAGCAGGATGCCTTTTTATTTGCAAAACAAAAGGAGTCTTGTGGCACTTTTAAAAACTAAAGAACTTATTTATCTGATGAGAAAATGAAAAAAAAATTCACAGGACTCGTTTGTTTTGCTGAACTAGACTAACACAGCTACCCCACTGGAACTTGTTAGTATTATTTGGAGATATTTCTTGAAACCTTTGTGGGACTCTAGTCCTGGTAGGACCCCAAAAAGGGGCCAAAAGTTTCAAAGGCAAGCGATATATGCTACATTATCTTACAAGAAAATAGTAAGTTAGAAGATCCAGCCTAAGGACAAAAGCAAGATCTGTTCAAACTGAGGCATTTGGGGTTCCATGAACAATCCTTTATATGGAGGAGGGCAATTATATCACCACTGTGTGAGATCTCTCACGCACCCCAATGGACACTGCATCGAGGCAGTTCTGCAGCTCAGCAGAAGGGCTGCCATAAGTATTCAAAAGTTGGAATACACAGAAACCCTCACAATGATAAATATTTTGTGAAAGAAATTGTTTTCCACAGGAATGAAGACAACGACGCTATAATTAAATTAAAATCCAAGTGTTTGGGTTTACCAAATCCAAAAGTTCCTTCAGTTCAACTTACCACTCACTCATGAGAACTTGTTGCAGTGCTTCATCATGTGACCAAAGCCTTGCCTTTCCAGCTATTTTCCTATCTGCTCCAATTCGAGGGAACAGCTGTAGCCATGGCAGTGAAGGGTGAAGCCAATAAATTAGACTTTGCTGGAATGCACAGCGGAGTTCCACAGACAATTTTGGTTCCTAGAATCCAAATACAGAATTTAATAAGCACTTGGAGCGTTTTTTTTTTTTTTTAAATATCAACTAAGCCCTTGTTTACACTAGTGAATAGCCCCAATTCACTAAGTGGTAGGTTGCAACTAGGGAACTATACCAGTACTGTTTGCATTGTTGTACACCAGCCTGAAGTATTAAACCTTGATTTTTAACAATCTCAGCTATTGCAAATGCTGATTTTCAGTGGTTAACACTGGTGCAGTTACTCAATAAAAGCTATTCCCAGTGTACACAAGAACTTAAAAACAAAACAGATCCCTCCACTCCCAGTATCTCCATATTTAACATAATTACAGTAAAATGATTACCTGTATGCTTTGTGGGAAATTGACTGATGTCCCTCTACAGTGCTGGGCAAATCCCTGAGCCTCTTCTTGTGCCTTTAAATGCTCTGCCCATGTAAAAGGTTGAGAAGAAGTGAATAGAAGTCGAGTTTTAATACTCCAGTCTGCAGGAAATTCTGTGCTTGGTGGGGAGGACACATGAGGTATGGAAACAGGAAAATGAAGATCCTTACAAAACAGAAAATGTAAAGTTAAAATAAAGGAAATTTATTTTCCATCTTAAAGCTATATCAGCCAGCCTTTTTGGAAAGATATGGACCCTTATGCTTCAAGGCATAAATTAAGTGCTGGCAAAAGTTTTGGGAAGTTTTTTCCTATGAATAAGTTATTTCATAATTGGCCAGTAAGGGGTTTAATTCACTTTCATTTAAAAAATGTGATACTGGCTAATACAAGTTACAGGAATAGATGGACCGGTCATAGTACAGTAGCCCATGCAACAAAAAGCATGAACGTTCTTGCAAACAAAAGTTTACATTTACTGCACTGACAGAAGCCTTCTTTACATACTGATTGCTATGACAGTAAATATGACAGTCATTGTAAAGGGGGACATGCAAAATTTAAGGTGTTCCTTATCTATTTACAAATACACATCTTAAATGGTTAACATTTATGATAGTTTTATAAAAAAATTACTTTGTATTTCTGTTTATAGTCATGATCATTCTCTTGCTTAGATATACCACAAAATACTGAGTTCCAAAGGAGTAGCTATGTCAGTCTAGTTCAGCAAAACAAACAAGGAGTCTAGTGGCACTTTTAAAGTTTAAGTTTATAAATTTTTTTAGTTTTACATTTTCTTTTCTGTTAAAGGAGTTTCTCTTCTGTTGTAGCATCGAAAAAATATATACTGACAACAGGGAAAAGCGAATGACTGTAGAAGCAGAAGCTGCTACAGGAAGTTCTGAGAGAGGTGCACAGTAAAGAAATCGAGAAAGAATATTCCTAATCTCTGTTACAGTAATTTTACATGTGCCAAGTAACAGCAGTAAAGATTTCAGACAAAATGTGAATTTTAAATTGGTGTCCACACTGAACTTCCAGGCTTTCTAAGAAAACCACCTAGAATCGTTTAGTATTCTAGTAAAATTTAGATATTGAACACAAAACTACAAAAATATAAAGGAAAGAATGCAAGCTTTTTGTGCATGATTAAATGTTATACATCTCAAATGCAATATTTATTGATTCCTACATTCGTTAATACGGTAACATCTGATCTGTCAGAACACTCTTCTTTCTGGGTGGATTTATTTTCTTGAAGAGGATCTAAAAACTAAAGAAAGAATTATCAACTTAATCTAGTACAGCATAAGTTCAAAGTTAAACTGATAACTTTATTTTAAGGCTGACCTTTAAGTGTAATTTCAAGAGATTTAAAACTGACCACCATCAATACAACATTAGAATATTTTGCAGATGTACGTGCATTTGGAAGGTTAGTGACTTTCTTAAAACGAACTCCAAATTAATTGGAAAGTTTGTGCCTGAGAACCCCTTTTGTCAGTTAAATGGCTTGAGAATTATAAAAATTGCACTACTGAACACACTTATCCTCCTTTGTGTTAGTATAGTACAGAGGACATTAAAGTACTCAGCAAATTTTCCTGTTGTCCCTTGAACCGTTTTATATACACACAAGCCATTTTTGTGCAACACTCCCCCCACCACCTTAACAGATAACAATGGAACATGTTTCTCCCTAACAAAAAGATTTTCCTAAATTGTATAAGTGTCTTTAATTCTACACATTACTGAAAGTTCATGAAAGCCTTGTAAGTAGTCCACAAATTCAGTATTACCACCCTAAACACTTTTCCATCTATTACTCATAATGGATCCTAAAAGGGAGAAAGTTAGATTTACAGACTAAATATCCAGAAAGATATCCACAAGATGCCACGAGAGGGTGTTCATTCCAGTAGAAGAATACATTTCTCTCTCCTTTGGGGATTTCACTAGGTGCAGGAGTTGTGTAGTGCTTTCTGGATGTGAATTGAAACCTGTTGACAACTTTTTTACCTAAGAGCTCCTTTTTTGGAGGGGGACGAAGACAAAGAGTAGCTTTGACAGAATTTAAATAAGCAATCAAAAAAAAGAATGAAAGCGAATTGTCTTTTAGGTCCCAACCCATACCTGTTTTTTTTGTTTTTTTTTTTTTTTACTTCCGACCCCTCTCCCCCACACTGAGAGCAAAGACTTTTTAGTCCCAGTTTAAGGCATTGTCTATCTTAAAAAGTGTTTCATTAATTCATACTACTTTACACTTAGTTTTACTTACATATAAAAACTGTGATTACATAAGGCAGCATATTAATTTATGGTTATACACATTAAAACTGCAGTGGGCATACTATATGTAATTTATAATACTGAACATCAGAATGTCTATATGCATTTTGGTTTGATATTTTCTCAAGGAACTCATGACTCACGTTTTAGTTTTTAACATTATATAAACAAAAGTGAAAAATAGTTGATATATTAAAACAACAAGAATGCAGAGTTATAGGTTTGAAGCACTAAGCAATCAGAAGCATGCAGTTTCTGACTACCAGTCTAGGTCCATTTGGCTATGCAGCATGCCGTGACTTTGGTGTAGTGGACAGGCTGGGTATGTTTGGAATGGAGGCATCAAAGTTTGAAAAGATTTATTCCATGGCTTGCCGAACGCGCAGGATTTAGACCAGTATTTACCAAGTACTCTGTCCTAATCTAGTTTTTGTTGGGAAACTGCCAATGTTGAGTCTAACACTACCACACCACTGCTCCGCAAACCCCCCACTTTTAACTAAAATACTTTCATGAGATCTCAACCGGTACACCCCCACTGCCATAAAGGATTATGGTAGCCACACCTGGCCCATGGCAGCTGCCTCAGGCTGGCACGACTCAGATTAAGAGGCTATGAAACTAGGGTGGATGTTTCAGACTGGGGGAACCCTCCCCCCAAGCCTGGTTTCAGAGCCAGGGCTCCAGCCTCAACTCAGATGCCCACCCGGAAATTTTTACAGCCCCACAGCCTAAGCCCCAGCCAGCACCCGGCCACTGGGGCTCCCCTACCGCTAGGCAGAGCTGCTCCAAGTGCCTTGCAAAGGTCTCAGCCCCCCATTGTAGAGAGAGAACCCAAGGCCCAGCGGGGCGCAGTGGCCGAGCAGCGCTGCCCCGCCCCCACTCTCCCCACCGCTAGCGGGGCTGGAGCAAACCAGGCCCCGCCAACCAAGCCTCTGGGACGGGCGGATACCTGCCAGAGGGGGTGTCTGGGGGCCTGGCTGCCCGGCGGGGGCCGCTGCTCCTGGGGCTCGGGGCACTGCCGCCGCTCAGGGGGGGCCAGGGCTTGGGGCGCAGCGGGGCCGGCGCGCGGCGCGTTGTCCAGGCTGGAGAAGGGGTTGCGCCGGCCGGGGAAGGGGCGCGGGGCGAGGTCCGGGTCCGGCCGGGGGCAGAGCGGGGTGACCTCGCTCCTCCGGGCCCTTTTCCGCTTCAGCCGCAGCGTCTCCGGCGGCCTCTTGAAGCTGGGCGAGTAACCGGGCACCGAGTCCGCGGGCCACATGGCGGCGGGACGGGGAAGGGGCTGCTGCGCTGGCGGCGGCGGGATCCGCTCTCCGAATTCTGGCGCGCAAAGCGCCGGGCCCCGCCCCAAGGGCGGAGCCTCGTCGGCCGCCTGTGCCTGAGCGGGGCTGGGCGGGGCCAGTGCGGCACGCGTGGCAGGGACGCCTCCGCCTCGCGACCTTCTCTCCCCATGTCCTCGCGCCAACCCCGACTCACGTCGCCACTGCAGCACCAACAGCAGCCGGGCCTGGCGCGGAGGGCGGGGCTCGGCCTTGCTCCCAGGCTGCTGCGGAGAAATAGGCGGCTGAAGGTTGGTCCCTTCCTAAAGTGGGGGGATGGGGGCTCGTATCCCCCACACGTGAGCGCCTCCTGCTGTCCTCGGGGAAGGTCAGTGCGGTGAACTGACTGCCCGCCTAGGAAATAGTTTGTATTTCAAACTGGGATCCTTGGTTCTACAGTGTCTTCAAGCCTCTGACAAAGGGGGGTTTTCTCCCACCAAAGCTCATGCAATAAATAGATCTGTTAGTCTTTAAAAGCGCCAGAGGACTCTTTGTTTTGCTGAACTAAACTAACATGGCTACCTCTCTGCACATTTTCTCTATATTTATTTACGCTTTTTACTTGAAGGGAGTGCAATAGGACTAAAGGGGACGGGGGCACTGAAATGGTGTTTTGCAGCAATACAGGTGACCTACATTTAGCCAAAATGCTAATAAAATGGTTGGTGGGGCATGGGCAGCAGCTATATTCAGCTGACAATAGGAGTCTGGACAATTCTAAATGCTTCCAACAAGATTGGAGAAATATGAGCCCAATAAAGTTTTAGAAGGAAGGCAGGTGTCTTTCTTTCCCCACATCCAGCATCAAGGAAAACAGGCTGCAATCTATCAGCTATTAAAGTAGGATATAAACTTGCATTCTTATCTAATACAATCAGAGATGTAGGTATGGGCAAGGTGGGAGCCATTTACTCATTTTTGCTGGTCATGTATGTAATGGTACTTGGAGGAAGAATTGGGGTACCATTTTTCACTAGCACAAGCTATTTCATCTGCTTCTGACTCTCCTGGAGTTCTCTGACTTTAGAATGAATTTCCAAACTGCAACAATTTTTTCCAAACAGATTCCAGCCCCATTAATTTTTAAATGAGACTCTTTTTAAAGATATTAGGAAGACAGCTCACCCTTGCCCACGGAAAATGTGTATATGAAAGTAAAGGGGGGGGGGATTTATTTAAAGAGCTATCCAAGTCATTAAGTACAAGCATACAAGCAATTTACATGGCAAACCTTACAGGTTTACCAGAATGATATACACTCATAGAAGCAAAACTGGTATACATTAAAAGCAGAACTAAAGAGATGGAACTGGGAGAAGCCTTTCACACCTGGGCCCTGTTTATACATGTGATTTTCCTGGTACCAGTCTAACAATGGCACCATTACACTGTTGTGGAGTGAGCTAGTGTAAACCTACTCTTGGCATCACAGGTGGTCTTAGCAGGTGGGCAGTGCAGGCAGCTGCACAGGGGGCTGCAGGGAGAGGGCCCCTGCCACAAGCCTGGCTGCCCACCCACTAAGAGTCTGCTAGGGGTGTTGGGGGGGGCAGTAGCACAGGGCTGTGGGCCCTGGTGGGAGGGTTGGGAGGTGGCAGGAGCACAGCCTGGGGCTGGGGCCCTGGCATGGGGGGTTGGGGGGCAGTGGGGGGGCTGCAACACAGGACTAGGGCAGCATGGGGCCAAGGGCCTGGGCGGGGAGCTTAGGGGGTGATGGAAGCTGTGGAGGGCAGCGGCATAGGACTGCAGGCCCTGGTGGGGGTGTGTATGGCTGTAGCACAGGGTGGGGTCCCTGGGGGAGAGTTGGGGTTGCACAGTATGGATGTGGCATGGGGACCTGGAAACCCTAAGATCACCCCTGCCTGGTGCAGACATTTTATCACCATATTAAAAAAAACTCCATTGTCTTCTAGGGATTAAGGGCACAGAGAAAGGTTGATTCAATATCTTTGGACTGTTCTGGCAGAATAAAGCAAGTGTGTTGTCCTGACCCAAGCTGCTAAAGGAATATGCAAAGCAGATGCTCTTTTGCCTACCAGGTCTTGGAAGGCCCTGTTGCCACTAACAGAAGAGAAAGTAATCAAGACAGCCTCATCAGGGGCTAAGGTAAAAGTAGCTGTTCAGAAGCCTAACCAGTTTTTCCTCCAAGAAAATATCCAAATACGCATCTGGCAGCACCTGTGACTTAGATTAGACAAGATGGAGAAATCCCTTTAGGAGCCTTCATTTTTTTTAATGGAAGAGGGTTTCTAGGGTGGAGAACAAGAGATGCTGGATGCTGAACCCTTTTAAGAATCAGGTCCCTTTATTCAGATGGCTAGACATGTATTTAGGTTCCTATTTTTGCACAATGGGAACATGCCAGGGCCCCCCAACGCTGAGCACTGGCCTGCCCCATGTGGCTGGCAAGTCTGCCAGCCTGAACCCCTGCCAGTATGCTCGAGTGCTGTCCCACCCCAGACTGGCCACCCCACATGGTGGGAGAGCACAAAAGTGGGCAGCACGGGGCCCTTAATCCAGTCCTGTGCCTAACCCTCACTTACTACTTTAAAAGTCTCCGTTGACATGGGTCTTGGCGTGCCACTCCTACAATGTGGGGCTGTGGAGGAAATGTCAAGAAAGACACCATTCTGTCATACAACAGATTGAGTACATTCAAATTCATCAAAACGATCTGCAAAATGCTTTTTCCTCCACTAATGAGAGCAACAGACAAAACGTAGAGAGTATGGCTTTAAAAAAAAAATCAGATATAGTACTAGGGACCAGAAATCTCTTTTTTTCCTTTTCAATTTTGTTGCAGCTTTGCTAGTTTTGTTAAATCTGTCTCCATATTTGTTATTACTTCCATTTCCTCTGTTCTCTCTCTTTTTATTTTGTAGGTATTGCAACTGCAATGAAACTGGCAGGGAAATAAATATAATATGCTACAGGACATAAGGGTTTAAGACAGATTACAAATAACAGATCAGTGACAATGTAACTGTGTATGTGCATGTTCTATATGAAACAGCATATATTCTGAAGGATCGCATAAGTGGCAAAATGTAATTTTTTTTCATATTTCTTGTAACCTGCATTAAATGATTCACAGAGGATATGCATTAATCCCAGCAACTAGAAAAACAGCATACCAAAGTAAATTGACATACCGTTACAGTTGACAGATGAGAAGGGTGAGGTAATATCTTTTATTGGACCAACTTCTGCTGGTGAGAGAGACAAACTTTTAAGCTACACAGAGCTCTTCCTTCAGGTGGGGGCGGGGGGAGTTGTGGGGGAACCTGAAGAAGAGCTCTGTCTCATCTCAAAAGCTTGTCTCTCTCACCAACCGAAGCTGGTCTAATAAAAGCTCTCTCCCCCACTGTCTCTCTCTAAGATCCTACGGTGAACATAGCTATGACAACATTGCATACTATTACGCAGGATTAAATCTAACAATGTAATAACTAGATTTCAAAGTGCTAGTGCTCACAGTTTGAACTGTCCCCAGTGTCAGTGATATTTAGATTTATAAAACAGTTACAGTGTGCTTCATATGTAAAGCAATAACAAGCAAAGAGGCTGTCTACCTCATTGAAAGAAGTGTTTATTTTTCCTTGAGAATGGATAGCGGTGTGTGGGACGGTGGAAGGGAGAATAGTGGTGTTGGATGAGTTGATCTCCTCAACATTAGTTTATGGATTATTTAAGATTAAAGAGCAGAAGTGAAAGGGTGTAAATAAAAAAAAAGTGAACTGTGTTTTAGGAAGGTTGTCAGAGATGGAAATCCAGCTTACATTTCCTACCCTTTAGCCATATAAAAAGGAACAAGTCTATGTGCAATAAAAGTTCACTGAACATTAACATGAATGGAACAATAAAGCGAAACAAAGACTGACCTCGTATCTGTGTAATCTGTCATTCAAATTTATCTATCTTAATTTTATAGCTATATAAAGCATGATGTTATGAAATGATCATAGAACAGCAATTCAAATCTTAAAAGGGACACAATAAAAGTGAAAATAAGTCACTTGGGGGGGGGAGGAGTTAAAAGTTGTGCCTGCCCCTATGATACTCTGCCAATTTTGCTGGATTTACAACTACATTTGCCTATTTTTAATATTATTTTTCTTGTATTTTTGTATTTATTCTATTATTTTTCTCTTCCCTGTTTAAAAAGAATATGTCTAAGACTGAAGCAGACCACTCAGGTAGTGGAAATGCAAAAAGTAAAACTGAACAAGCAGAAAACATATTTTTTCTCTAACCCCTTTCAGTTACAATAATCTCTGGTGTTGCTTATAACAGTAATAGAGGAGAAAAATCAAACAGATGTGATTTTTAAGTTAATAGTGGCTCTTTAAAGTTCTTGATGAAATCAGTCATTCTACTAGATTTGATCCAGGGAAACTAAAAGTCTCAGTTTCAGAAACTTCACAGCTCATTTTTTACCCTGCTAGACAAAGAATCTTCAGACACTAGTTACAGAACTATTTGAAGTTGCACATCAATTTACTTCTCAAATATATTACAAATATCTCTCTCACAATCTTAGAAACAAGGAAATTGTGTTTCAGAATTGAATGACTTGTCTTTTTCTTGCTCGATTCTTCTGAACCATTTCCATAGAAACTTTGGCTTCATACAATGGGATTGGTTCATCCAACTGAGGCCTAAAAGGGAGCAATCTGTCAGAAGTGTCTGGTGTGCATGCTCAGATCAATAAGAAACATTCCAAGACTACTGCAGTAGACTTTACTTTTTACAAATGTCAACTTTACTCCTTAAACAACATGAACATTTTGTAGCTCTGCTAGGATACCTGGAAGAACTGCAAAGTAATAAAGCAAACAAGAAACAAAACTTTAATTCAAAAGATCCTTATTTGGGGAGGGGGGGGGACTTTTGGGGGGTGGAAGGGCTGCTCTTTCCATTCTTTATGTAAGCAGCAAGGATCTCCCTTTTCCCCTCTTATGGCAGCCTCAAATTCTACTGAAGTCATCGTTCTTATGGCAGAGAAGACTAGAAAGATCTCCATTTAGCATCAACACCACTTGTCAGCTAGGTACTGTTGAGCAACACAAGATATTCTTTACCCACAGGGAAAGAATGTACTGCCCCTGTTTCATTTCTAGACCATGGTCATCCAAGGTGAGAAAAACAAGGAATTGGACCCAAGCCTTCTATGTGGTAATGAAGCAGGCTAACCCCAACGATGGACCATAGTTTCATATAAGTTATTCAGGGGATTTTTTCTCATAATGTAGAACTTGAAGTTGACAGTACAGGTGACAAGAGTTTTCTGAATAGATATTTCTTAGGTTAAAAACTCAGTATTAATCAGTTTGTTTTCACTGTGGCACATCTGTCTTACCTGAAAATACTATTTGATAACTTCTCCATTACATCTTCTAAGATACGTAGCTGAGAGGGCTGTTAAGGTAACAATACAATACACAACAGGCTGATCTTTAAGTTTCTAATTCTGCCTCGGGCACATCTGATTGCAATCCATGTATCTGTGCAGAGCTCCCAGAGTTAAAAACTAGATGAGATTGATTTACAGACTGAAAATAAAGTTCAACTGAGGTTCATGTTACGTACTACGCTTCCTAAAACAAAACAAACAAGGCAGGCAGACTGTACAGCATCAGTTAATCTGCTACAGTACCTAGGAGTCCCAGTGCTGTATCATTAAAAAACAAACCAACCTCAAAACAAAAAACCAAAACACTTAAGTTTTAAATGATCTGTATGATATTACAGCACTAGTTACAATGTCCATCATTAAACAGAGCATGACAGTTCACACTTTTTGAAGAGTAAGTATGATAGATTTTGTTATGTGTAACCTGTATGAATAATGAACTGCTAGTTATCTGAAGTAAAAATGATAAACTTGGGAGCAGAAGAATATGTGAAGCAGAACATAGGGGTTTACTAAAATCTCAAGGAAAGGCACGGTATATAAATGCTGTGCACATTTCCAAGAAATCTATACTATTTGAACTAATCAGCAACACTAAGTCAATGGGGAAAAAGGTTTTATTTAATCTTCAGTATTTTTGTCAGTTATCAGAAAATTTAACTTGGATTCATTCAATTTTAAGTATAATTAATTTAGGATTTAAAATATGTCCTTTGCGCCTGATCTCCATGTGATCTCTTCTGTTATTTTTTCTGTAATATGTTCAGTAAGTGCACAGATCACATAAATATGTGCAAAATTTGTAAATAATTCAAGGCAAAGCTGTTATTCTTTTTGAACAACTTGAGGTACATAAAATATGCTTCTTGATTATAGGACAGCATAAGAGATGACAAAATAAATCCTGTTTGTCTAGCTAGTTTAAGAACTAAAAATACAAACTGCATTTTTTTAGACTGACTAGTCATTTTTAAATGAGGAAAACTAATAGAGCTGCACCCAGTAAACAACTTTTTAAAAGGATATTTTCATGATTACTTGTTTCTTCATGCACATGTTAATGCTTGTGTTGCCAAGCTCTTTGGTGTGCTTGACTTTGGTTAAACTATTGTGCAATTTAGTGGGGGAGGAGGGGCAGAAGGGAGGGGCTTCCTTTGCCCCAAGAGACTCAGTGTAGTTAATTCTCTATTTTAAAATGCAGAGACTTAATCCTTATGTTCCTCTTCTGCTCAACTGCAAAAATGATTCAGTAGATCTTATGATCTGCAGTGCTGTGCAGAAATAAGGAGGGACCTTAAAACCATCATGAAATGTGCAGCCGTGCAACAAAAGACGTAGATAGTGTTTTTAATTATAAAGAGCCAATTGTCTCTACAGCAGTGCATGGACCCACATACTTTGCACAACAGAACATAGGTACATGGAATTTGTACATAGGATAAAATTTCTTAAAGTACAATCCTTATGAAGACGAAAATTTTAAAGAGTTAGAGTATTTCAGTTTAATCATTACAATGCAAACGCTAGGATTTGTGATTATAAAAGTAATGCCTAGGACTATGTCTACACTTAATTAGTTAGTTCGAATTAGTTAATTCGAACTAACTAATTCAAACTAATTTTAGTTAGTTTGAATTAACTTAATTCAAACTAGCACGGCTCCACTAGAATGCTAGTTCAAACTAAGCAAGTGCCATGCACTAATTCGAACTAATTTTAGTTAAATTCCAAAGGGGTAGCCGTGTTAGTCTATTGTAGAAAGACAACAGAGTCCTGTGGCACTTTTAAAGACTAACAGATTTATTTATCGCATAAATGCGATATGCGATAAATAAATCTGTTAGTCTTTAAAAGTGCCACAGGACTCTGTTGTCTAATTTTAGTTAGTTCGAATTAACTTAATTCAAACTAGCATGGCCCCACTAGAATGCTAGTTCGAACTAAGCAAGTGCCATGCATGGCACTTGCTTAGTTTGAATTAGTCAATTGCATTAAGGTCAATGTGCCGGTTAGTTCGAACTAATGAAAGCCTAGTGTGGCCAAGCTGCAAGTTAGTTCGAATTAAGCTTCCTTAATTTGAACTAACTTGCCAGTGTAGAAATAGCCTAGAAGAATGGTGAACAAATAATCTCTTACATTTTAAAAATACAGACAATTTGACTTACTTGATCAGATCCTCAGCTGGGGTAATTCAACAGAACTATGTTGTCTTGTATGGAGTTATGCTGTCTTATGCTAGTTGAGGATTTAGGCCCTAATATTTTACTCTCCAGATTATTTGTTCTCACTTTTTTGTTCTATTTCTCCCTAAGTATACAGTTACAGGGAATCAACATAAAAAAGCCTTGTCAAAACAATGGTATTTCAAATGATAGTATGTTTCTGAAGCAGCAAAACATTTAACCATATGGTTAAAGTTTAGCATATGTTTAGGTGCTTTGTTAGATCAGAGTATGTACTAGTGGTTTTCTCTTAATTCTTCCCTTTCCCAAGAAGATCACCGGGTCTGGTTAGCATCTAAAATCACCATTAAAAGGATATAAAGATACTTTCCTTGTTGCAGATTTGACAAATTCCATACTTCATCGTTCAAAAAAGAGATTGTGGCTCCCTTAAGGAACAAGCAATGGCTATCTGGAGGGTCCAACTTAAACAAATTAATAGAAACATCATTAAGTTACATTTTCTCAAGTGAAAATGATATGGGCTAATCATATTAGTATATACTGCTAATAGATGAGGGAAAAAAAGCCTTCCAATCTATCAGAAATTAACTGATTCATAATAGTTATAACAGTGTAATTTTTTTTTAAAATGATACATTTACAACTGGCAACTCAGGTCAATGCTCTGAGCCAAAACAGAGTGCACCCTTTCATAATGGTGTATCTGTGCTATTATAGTCATTTCTTTTCTACACCATCAGCCCTGCTCATACAAAATGACAATGTGATTTCTTATGTGATAGAAATAAGGACATCTGTTAATGTTGTCACTAGACAAATACTTCCTGCTGCTTTTGAAATAAACATCAAGGTCTATGAGTGCACAAACTGGCATTATTTTTGCGGTGGAAGACCATTCAGCTGCAACATAGAGTTCTATGGGCTATGTCTACACTTACCAAAGTTAGTTCAAATTAATTAATTTGAACTAACTAATTCAAACTAATTTTAGTTAGTTTGAATTAACTTAATTCGAACTAGCATGGTCCCACTGGAATTTTAGTTCGAACTAAGCAAGTGCCATTAGTCAATTGCATTAAGTTCAATGTGCTGGTTAGTTCGAACTAAGCAGTTAATTCAAACTAACATGCCAGTGTAGACATAGCCATGGAGATTTGTTCTAAAATAGACCTTATGGTTAAGAGTAACTTGCAGTATTTGTGTCCTTACCTGGAGATTTTTTTCTGAGGTTACCCAGTGTCCTCCAACACTGAGAAGTGTAATAATATCATGTTTGTGTGGCAGCAGTTGCTGTTTTAATATTGATTCATCTTCCTTACTGTATAATCTCACTTAAAAAACCACAAAAGGAATACAAGTTATATATGATGTCAAACAAATAAATTTTACATTTAGTGTCTGCCTTATCAGAAAAAATACATTTTGCATATACAAGAAACAGAACCTCATGAAGTTTCCTCACTATAAAGCCCATGGCTTGGATATTTTACATTATGTTTATTCTTATTTTTACAGTTCGGTATTACATTTACTCCAAATAAGTTTTTAAACGATTAAAAACTGTTTTTGATATACATATTTTGTAAATCAGTGTAATAGAATAGACAAATACAGATGCTTGGCAATGATTAAATATAGGTGAAAATATTTTTAGTGAAATGTATGCAAAATCAGAACCTTTATAATGCAGTATCAGTAACACTACATTAATATATATTCCTTCTCAAGATAAGAACTCAGTGAAAGTTCAACAAATGTTTTAATTACCATAAATAGTAATAATGTTTGTCAGTTGTAACCAAAGAAGTATTCTCCGCATAGGAGTTTTATTTACTTTCACTCTGGTCTTTAATGCATTCTAATCTGAGAGACATTCATGACTGTGTAGTATATCAGATGCTTTCACTAGAGTTTGACATGATCACATACACTTAAGGTTGTCTGGCATTCTAGTCAGCAGAGGCACAAGTGCATTTGCACATTGTGGGAGAAAAGACACACAATCACTGTCTACTATGTGGATGTGTTTTTCAATTGAAGACTTTTTGCAATTCGTCAAAAATAAAGTTATTTAGAAACATCAAGCAGAGCAATTTTGCAGCAGTTACAAACCTCCAGCATCTAGGACAATATCCACTCCCAGCCCGCCTGTTTCCTCCAAACAGCTTTCTGCCACATCAATTTTACCATTTGAGACATCAATCACTCGAGCTAGACAGTACAGGAAATTTGGTCAGTTACAGTAAGAATGCAGAACTCAAATCCAAAGCAGAACACATGCAAGTGGAATTTCTATTCTATAAAATGAACTATGAACAAAACTGCAAAGTAAATAAGTCCAGTAGCTTATATTCTCCAAACTATCTAAGATCAATCACTGAATTTACTGAAACCAAACCACTAAAATATATTTAACAGCATTTAAGCTGAAAACGAAATATATGGTCAAGTTATAAGATGCATGCATGCATGCATGCATGCATGCATGCATGCATACACACACACAAAACCCATAGGAAATAACCAAATATTCTGGGAGTAATTAGCTACACTACAGAAGCAATATGAACTAGAGGAATGATCAGAGAGTCACCATTTTTAATCATGGTGGTGCCATTGACTTGATCTGTGGTTTTAAGCAAGTCACTTCACCTTTTTGCATCATTTTCCTCATCTAAAATAACCTTGCAATAACATTTAATTACCTACTTAACAGATATGTTGTGAAGATTCTTGTGTTACATTTTTGTATCTGATTTTAACATTTAAAGTGCTATTACATAATACGTTAAACATTGCTTGCTAGATCTCTTTTCAAAGCTTTATTGAACAAAAGGGTGTTGATAAGGTTCTGTTATGTTGTACCACTACCCAGTAGCTATTTACTTTCAGTTACAAAATAAAAATTGAAATCTCTGATTCGAGTTTCTTTAAATCAAGACCAGGTAGGGTCTAGCAGGAGCCAATTTAAACGTTTTTCCAGCTTGCAGAACTGAAGGGACATTTCTATTTAGGTAAGTTGCATAAGTTAAGTTTTTGCACCTTAAATTAACTTAACTGAAATCATTACAAATAACAGTGAAGACCTATATCCAAACCATAAGAGATTAAACTAAAATTTGCAAAGTAAACTTACCAATTAAAGGTTGCCTCATACCTTTTTTACATTAAGGAAGGAAAATGGAGAGAGAAGACAACTGTGTGAAACAGGGCATTTAGAAGAGCCAGTAAATGAAAAAACCAAACATTTATGAATAATTATTTTTCTTAATAAGTAAGATCCATTCAAATCCTTTTATGAAGTTAACCTTCATTTACTTTGACAACTCATTAGAGTCAGTCTCTCTGATAAAGCCATACAGCAGATGTGTTCAAAATTCTCTAGAAAATTACTGCATCTAGTCACATTTCCTGGTTAAGTAAAAAGGATGCTAGAATATCAGTTGTTTCAGGGGACACACCTTGGGTACTCTACTATTTTTCTGATTCATTAATTAAAATTATGCCATGATTGAAAGGATAATTCAATATGTATAAAAAGCAACAAGTATTAATTCTGTAACAGATACATTTCAAAATTATTTAAAAGCTCTTTTAAATGGCAGGTAATTGGTAACCAACTGTGTTAAAATGTGAGATGACAGTCTACTTATTTGGAACCACTTTGTTCACATATAGAACATATAGTGCTGTATTCAATGAACATTTATAATTTTGCACATTAGATCAATGTGCTCCATCCTGTTATTCAAATGTGTTAGCCACAATACTGTTTAAACCCAGTGCTTGCTAAGAAGGTACAATAACAAAATCAAAAGCTCTTGCATGATTTATAGAAATTGTATTTATTACAAAATTCACCCTGCCTTCTCTGATCACCACAATCATATTAGCTGTCTACTAGCAATATATGGTTCTGACTAACAGTTTCAATGTACCTCAGAGAGGTCTTTAGTCTTTCCCTCCTGCTTCCACTGAACAACGGTGAGCAGTGGTTAATAGCAAACACTTTTCATGACTTGCCACCACCATTTATCCACACCAATACCTGCTATTACAAAGTATGAAAGTTGCCCAGTATCAAACACCTGCTATTTACTATAGATTCTGAGAGAACCATGACTTCACATATGAACATCAACACAGAACAGCTGTCACAGGAAACAAATGATTACCATAAATGACATGATGCCTCATCTGTTCCCTGCTAGAAATATATTATGCATGCTCATACTTGTGTTCATTTTCTGTCCCTGTTCTGAAATTTTAACATTAGACTCCTCCAGTTTAATATACGCTTTCTGTTTTCCTGTTGTCTTTAGTCAACAAATTACTGAAAGCATGTGTGAAAACAACTTCCTGTGTATAAACTAACTATTACTACTTATCAAGAGGAACTATTATTATCCTTGTCAAGAGAAACTTGTACTTGTACTAAATTGACACAATTTACATTGTTTGGGAAAAGCAAGATTTTATTCTTTTACATTAACTATGTTAAAAAAAATCTAAAATCCACTATTTTCCTCGTTTATCTAATAAGAACGGCCATGACTTTCTCTATACTTCAGGGACTGTGATTAAGATATTTTATGAGGTAGCCCAATTGCACTTGACAGCTTGCTTACCATACGCACCGACCCAATATCAGCTTATATTATCTCATGTAATGGAATGATTTTGTAACACACAACTCAGTAGTATGCAGGCTTTAATACAACTGCTTACATTTGTTAGGCTTAGCATAGTTGTTGTATACCAATATTCACAAGTCTTTTATTAGAACACTATAAATTTAATAGTGCATATATATTTTATAGAACCGAATAATCTAAAATAGTGCCATGGCATATTAAAAGTGAACTGCAAGGGGTGTGTTTGTTTGTTTGTTTGTTTGAAATAAACTAATTCTTTAAGTTCCCATATGATTAGCAGAATGTATAGGTATAAATATTATAAATACATGCTTTACAACAAAATACTTAAAAACTAGGTAGTTTTTTCCCCTACTTATCTGGCAAGCCTTGAGTTTGTATTTACCCTGCAACAAGAGGCATCACAAACATCTAAACATTCTGATCGACATGCAGGAAAACACTTGGTTCTGTTTAAGATGTTTGTGGTATCATTTGCTATTGCACTGAAACAGAATCCTGAAGTAAGAGAATGATAGAGAATTTATTAACTATTTTTTGTTAAGATACAAATAGATTTATAATTTTGAGATCTATGCATATATTCTGTTAATGCTCTGAAATCTTATGTGTTTACTTGTTTCTTACTTACAAAAACTTTGTCATTCCTATTAAAGGGACACCGTCAAGGTCAATAGACATCAAAAGGACATTCTTCTACTGTCCACACCTCTGAATAGTAACCCACTCATTCCCACAGAATCAGCACTCCAAAATGAATACTGTTGAGCCAAAGTCCCACATAGGAGGTTGGGAGCGGTGTAACCGTCAACACTGGAGACATGTCTGAATGTGCATGCACAAATCAGACTATGCACAAGCATACTCTGCTGTTTCTCTGCTTCCATTGACATTTCTGTTCTTGTGAGCCAGAAGGGAATTAAAATCACCAAGAATCCTATTCTCTGATGTCAGAGAATATTTATCTTCTTAATTTAATTTCCTAGCCACTTTACAATTCTAAAACCAGAAAGGAGACCACAAGAACACTCTAAGTATTTGTACATCAGCAATGCTTTCTATTAGTGGGTGGACCAGACAAAAAGCTGGGATTTTAAAAACTGCTGTAACCTTCCTTTTGGAAAGCCAAGGGGAGGAAAAATGCCATGAAAAATTATAAAGGAGAAAGGGAAGAAATTCACAGACTATTAACCTTGACTGTCCTTTCAAAGATGATTATTAGAAATTACATCTTAGCTTGTCACATACATGTTGCCTCTATCACTACAACATAGATCAAAGTAGAAGCAGTGATTGCAGCTAAAGTGTTTTCCTAAAATAACATGGAGTGTAGTTCTTGTAACAATCACAATATATATAATTAGTCAGGTGTATTTCTATTTGGATGACAAAGAGTCATCTGAGTTTTAAAATCATTCTTACGAAATGGGGCTGTTTTGGTGGCTGGGATGGTGAGAGAAAAGGGAAAAAGTGGCCATCTCAAGTTTTGACCTTTATGATCTTCATGGTACAGTGAATAACAGCAGTGATTTATGATTACTATCAGTAATTTTCTCCTCACCACAAAGATGGCCTGTATAAAGAAACATTTTATTTAATTCCATTCTACCCTATGAAAAATAGAAAAATAAACCTGACAATGAAAGATTTTTATAACAGCTTTCATGAAATGTTATTTCCCACACACTAAATATTACATAATCATTTCTACTACTGTTTTAACAATCTTCTGACTCCCAAGAATCGTGTCCTGATACACCAGGATTGTTTGGGGTAGGTTGTCACAACAAATTGAGAACTGATACCGTCACAGATGAACATATACTTGGAGCCTACTCCAAACCCCACCGAAAGACTCAAGCTCAGACTAACTAAACAACTTCACAGATTTTCTAACAAAGAAATTATATACCATGAAACTGAGCTTCCTCTTGTTTCTCTAGCAATTTAAAACTAATTCCCCATAGTTTGGTAAACACAGTATTAAAAACTTTTGTTTCAATTCTGATTTTAGACAGCTAAACACTAAACTATGGACACATGATCATGTCAAAAAGATTACGTACAAAGATTAGATTCCATGCTACTGACAGTCAAGTAACATTGTCTCTCCACTTCTGAGCAATGTTATTTACTACATGAAGAGACTGCCCAAGCAGTCTGACCAAAATCAGACATTAACTTAGAAAAAATGACTTTTTGCTAAATAAAAAATATTAGGAAATAGCTACCACCACCACAGATACAAAGATCAAAAAGTCCCGTTCCATGCATTTGAATGGAAGTTACACTAAACCTTTACACTGTATACGAGACTATTTATTTAAGTTTGGATTTTACGTTTCTGTTGTTAAGATCAATAAAATCTTCAAACTGAAAAATACATTTGAAATCAAGGTTTAGTGTCAAAGGATATAACTTACCCACAGTAGGTCTAAGCCTTTCCAAGTACTGCTTGTCTTCAAGACTGTATGCTGTAGAAATTACCTTGGCTCCCCTGTGCTGTGCTAACTGAATAGCTATTGTACCAAATGGCTGCAGGGTAAAAATTACATACCAGTTTTTAAAAGCACAGTAATGAAAAGCAGTTTTGAAAGAAGAGTTTTATTACAAAGGTTCTTCTAGAACAGTGCTTCTCAAACTTATTTGATTAGTCCCCCTTCTCTGTCTGTAGTCCTTTATACCCTTGCCCCCCCCCACCCCCCACCAAGTACACATATCGCCACACCACTCCAAAGGTAGAGCAGAGAGTAGTGGCTGATGGCTGGACACCCAGCTCTGAAAGCGGCACTGTGCCAGCAGCAGCACAGAAATAAGGGTGGCAATATGAAGAGTGATATTCAACAATATCACCTTCCACAGCAGATATAACACCCCATTGCCACCCTTACTTCTGCGCTGCTGTCACTCAGGGCTGGCAGCTAGAGCCCCACCACCTCCAGGTAACGGATGGTGGGAGGGAGAAGAGCCTCAGCTTGGGCTGCCTCCTGGTGAGGGATTGTGGAGAAGTAAGCCCAAGCCTGAGTGATGGGGCTCCGGCTGTCTGCTTTATTCCTGCCTCCTGTGCATGTACAGCCTTTCTTCACAAAGCCAAGCCACCTAGGGCTGACAGCCAGAGCTCTTTTTTTTTTTTTTTTTTTTTTATAAAAGCCCCATAGTTTGAGAACTGCTGCTCTAGAGAGATGAAAGAAGGACACCTTGAAACAGGCTTAATATTTTTGATGTCTTAATGAAATATGGTATTTAGTGGCCTCACACACCCCATGAAAAAAGGTGCTGGCACTCGGCCAGCAATCAGGGGCCGTCAGCCGCAGGAGTCAGGGCCGCATCGATGTGAAAAAAAGGTGCTGGTACTCAGTACCCTGGAGTACCTTCACAAAAAAAAGCACGGATTAGTCCAATCTGTCATGGCAAATCCTGTGTTCCTGGATAAATTATTATATATGAGCAGGAAATAATATGTTCCAAAATTATTATAAAGATGCGCCGTTAGGACATTATTGTTACCTACACTTGCACCATCCATTACTAGGACAGTTTTTCCAGGAGAAACATGGGAAAGGTAGTGCAGGGCTGTGTATGCTCGTAGGCCATCACGAATGGTCCCTGCCGCTTCAACCCAAGTGACTTTTTCTGGTTTATGAACTGTGTAAAAAAGAAGAAATCAACGAAGAAGGAAAAAAAGCAAGAGGTTTTGTAAAGACCTAACATTTCAGTAAAAACCATTTTAATGATAGTTTTTCTCTACATCTTTAGCCATTTTCTTTATAATGAAAGGGAGATACAGTCAATGCCAGATCATCTCCTCTAAACAAAGCTTCCTCCATTACATAAAAGGAATAGTGCAATGCTGTTGCATGTATTGTTGTTATTACACTGGCCAACTGGATTCTTCCACAGAGTGAAGATAGACATTTGTTCCTTAAGTCAGTGGTTTTCAAACTATTTTTCTCAGGACCCAGTTGAAAAAAAAATCATTTATGCCCATGACCCAACAATTACATCTATGAGCAATACATTCCAGTCTTGCAGCGGTACCTGAGAGTCTGCGACCCAGTACTGGGTTCCAACCCACAGTTTGAAAATCACTGCCCTGAGTGACTGTCTCATCTTTGCAGCATTCCTCAGCCAGATTCAAATTAAAATATAAAATTAAAAAAAGAAAATAGGAAAAATCTTAAGCGGTTCTCTGCACTACCTTTCACACTGAGAATGCAGATGCAGAAACAGAAAAATGGAAAGTGTCTGTGGTTCTATTTTAGCATAGGCTGGAACATTCTTTCCCCAGACACATTTTACATGAACTTTTGCAGCCTTGTATTTTATAATGTAATGTTATAACTTGGCACAAGATGATGAAGAGACAGAGAACAGTATAGCAATACTTGGGGATTCTACCACTATTCTGCACCAAAATGTCCTCACAAGTGTAAGGACTTCCATGTTCCTGCCATGTGCTAGGGAAACTGGTGAAGTAAGAGAATAGCGTTATAAACAAAGAAATCCAAGTCTAGCAATATTTCTTTCTAACTTAGGCAAGTTTAAAAGTTCAGCTAAGAATTGTCATTGAGATAGGAAGTATCCCAACCCAGTCGGAACAAAGTCTGGCACAGTGCCAAGCAACTGAGTTTCATCTCCTTGAGACAATGGAAAGGTAGTGTGTAGGGAGAACATGAACTGCCTTTTAAATCTGAGGAACAAAAGAATGGAGATTCAGATTGCACAGCACTTCTTTATACTAGGTGAGGAAAAAGAATAACTTCTGGGGTGTCCAAATATCTCTGTTGATTCCCTGGATGAGAACCCTAGGATTATCTGAGACAATGTGCAAGTCAGTTCATGATGTAGTAACCACAGGCAAACACAGGAAATTTTAAAAGTGCTTCCTTCTGTAAAACAAACAAGGAGTCTCCTGGCACTTTTAAAGACTAACAAATGTATTTATCGCATGAGCTTTTGTGAGAGAAAATCCTACTTCGTCAGATGCTTGGAGATGGAGAACCAAAGAAGAATGGGAAGAAATAAATGCAGGGAAGTGTAAAATCATAGGATCAGGTCAGACTGTTACAGCAAATCAATGTAGTTCACCAGCACATACTTCTCACTTTTCTACAACTCCTGATTTTGCTTGGCATATAGTTTGAAGTGTTAGAAAGAATAATAATTCTTTAATTTTCAATCTTCATAAACCTGTTACCGTTATTTTACAGACATGAGGAATTGTAACCAGGAAGGGATGTAACTTTAAAATGATCTAACCTAGATACCACACTACTTAGTTATATCAGTATACGGGGGTCCAGGAAACAATATTTTCTTCAGAATAATTTACATTGTTAAAGTGGAGTAGGGGTTTGGTGTCAGTAGAAACAAGTTTACATTAACCTTTTAAGAACCCCTTCCCACACCTACAGCTGTTAAGGTTTGCTCCTCCATGGATGGAATCAGAAGAATACAACTTCATTATGACAAACACCTGGAGCAAGTCATTTCACTAACACAGTAAGTTGTGGCAGAGCCAGGAATGGAATCAAAGTGTTTTGATGCCCAGACCAGTCACTGTCCACTAGACAATGCTGCCTTTAGGAAAGGCAAACAGAACCCAAAGAAGGAAACGTTGATGTAATTTACAATACCATATTTACCCTGGCTTTATGATCTTTGGAATTTGCCTCCTTCCCCTCCCCCATCTGATCTGTTAGCATACATCCCAGATGTTCCTTTGATCCTAAAGCAGTGATAATTCAGGATCGGAGGTCAAGGCTAGAAGAGAAGGTAGAAACCTCTAGGCAAAATGGAAGTTGCTTTTCAAAATGTTTATCTATGATGCAGATGGGATAGATCAATGAGAAGAGACAAGTGACGCTGGGTGCCATAAAAGGGATCAGTCAGAACATAATGGCATTGCTGTTACAGTTCAAGGAAAGATTTAGTATGCAATATTTAAGTTTCTATCAAAGGTGGAGTAGATGAGAAGACATACGACTGCTGCTCTTATGTGTAAACAGAGCAATGGTTCCAACGCACTGAATTTCTAAAGAAAGACTGAGTTTTATAACTATAATAATGTTAAATATTAGCAAGTGACACACTTACCTAAATAATGCTCATGAATTAGAGCAACTTCACAGAGACCAGATTCTTCAGAATCTAGAGGCAAGATTCCTGAAAAATTTGAACAAAAATATCTTCAGTTAACTGCAAGTGTATATTAAAAATGAAATGAGTTGAGTGTTTTCAAGTGACTCATTAGTGCAGCTTTGTCTACATCACAGTTCCTCTTTTCTCATTTCTACTTAATACAGTTGAAAGTGTCATGGTCTGGATTATTAAATGCTTTAGGTAAAGGACCAGTGATAGAATGGTGCCAGATGTATTCAAACTGGGATTCCAGCATTTTCTTTCTTGGGGTTGCTGAAGGGGAGGGTAAAGTGATATTTTGCTCATTTGGAACCAGGTGGATGCAATCAGCCAGCAGAGCAGAGACCAAAAAATACGGTGTTAAATATAAACTACTAAAACAATTAAGAGAAAGTTGAAAAGATTTGTCAAGGTAAGGAAACTGTTTCTGTGCTTATTTCATTTAAATTAAGATGGTTAAAAGCAGCATTTTTCTTCTGCATAATAAAGTTTCAAAGCTGTATTAAGCAAACGTTCAGTTGTAAACATTTGAAAGAACAATAATGCTGAGTTCAGAGTTACGAACATTTGAGAGTTACAAACAACTTCCATTTTCAAGATGTTCATAACTCTGAGGTTCTACTGTAATGAAGAACATGACACAAGTGACTACAATGAGATTAAAAGGCAGGACAAACAAAACATTAAGAATAACCAGAAGATTCTTCGCATCCCTCATAAAGCCTGACTTAGGTTTCACAATGGAGAATAACAGAAAGAATAGGACCTCATAAATGCAGACATGCTTAGCTCAGAACTTCACAACTATCCATTTTCTACCTTTAACATGGGATTAGGTATGAATGATAGACATTTCGTACTAAGGGGACCATAAGATCAAAAAGGGATTCAACTGAAGTGGGCTGTGATACGGACAAAATGACTATGGGTTTGTGTTATGCTGTGAAAATCACTTGTATTATTAATTGGTATGCTTATTATGGTTCTACACAGACCACGAACCCATTCTGCAACCTTTTCTCAGTGGTATTTGCTCAGTAAATGCAACGGTATTTGCTGCACGATTAATGACTGATATATAAATAAGAGCTGCAGTATCAGGCTCAATCTATTTAATTTACTGTAACCCTTGTTGAGAAGTACACACTGGCACTATACACTTGTAAGATCTAAGCAGTTCTGGATCATTCTTGGAATAACACTACGATAACTGCTTTTTAAAAAAAAATATTCAATTTTATTAATAAATATCATAGGTAAGCAAACTTTTATGCAAAATCCATCCTACTATAAATACCGCAGTAAATATGGATAGGCACATTGCAACAGCACTTTGGAAATGTATTTGTCAAAGAACTTTACTTCTGAAGGGAAAATATTTTATATGTGGACTTCATAGTTTTGTGGCATATATTCAATATGGAATGCATACATTTAAAGAGCTGCTCTGAAAGGAAATGTCAAAAGACCTCAAGTATTTAAAAAGAAAACTAAAGATAGCTTCAAGACATTTTAAAAGCTTTTTCCTGGATTGTAATTCTGGTTTTGTTAGCGTAAATAGTAATCCAACTAATAGCAATTTTGAAAAATTTAAAACAAATTGCTTCTCTTTTTCCAGATACAGGTAAAAATGACAGTCCTGGTTCTATTCTCTTGGATGCCAGTTTCACACCAGTGCAACTGCACTGATACCAACTGAGTTACTGCAGATACGTATCAGCGTAAGACCAGAACCAAGCTTTTGATCCATTATCCATACCACTTCAATAACCTGATTTGACCCCTGAAGTGCTTTATTTGCCTTCTTCATAGTCTTTTTCTACTTTATTTTCCTCTAACCATTAAGAACAGATATGTTTCATGAACTAGAACACAAAAATCAGTAAAACATACATATACATTTTAGAAAGCATTTAACATAGAGACCCAATTCAGTGATATACTTAATCACATGAACAGTTCCACTTAAATCAATGGAACTATCCATCTACTCAAAGTTAAGCATGGGCATAGGCACATGAAACAAACAAAATATGAATTAAAACTGAAGGCCCTAGAACTACATCATCTTGAACCAATCCGTTACTTTTATAAGGCCCCGAAGCTAATAAAGCACCTAAGCATGCCTGTAACTTTAAACAAATCAGTTGTCCCACTGAAGTCGATGAGACTACTCATATGCTTAAAGTTTCAAATGTGTTCAAATGCTTTGCTCAATCAGGATCTAAACTATTTAGAATGTGAAAGTGAACAATCCTCAGTAAAGCTGGGACAAGCACCAAAGATCAGATCACTAACAGTTTACGTATGAAACTATTTTTAACGACTTTAATAAAACAGTAATAGGGATATAAAATAATGAATGATGCCACCTTGTATGTCCACACAAATGGATTAAAAAACTTCCGCATGTATAGCATTGTGCTGGTGGTACAGATTATATACTAATTGTCAGTGTATTTATTCAAATTGATGGATTGAACATGCAACTCTGAGGGGCAGATTTTCAGTTGGTGTAAATTGTCATAGCTCCACTGAAGTCAGTGATGTTATGACAGTTTATACTAGATAAGGATCAATCCCTCTGTGTCTCAGTCAGACAATTTTCAGAACAGAGAGTCTTCAAATAGGACTCAGTTTGGGAAAGTTTATAATACTCAAAATAAAAATGTTTCAATCATGTTGCAACCTGTATGAAAAAACAAAATACACAGCCTATGTATCCATTTGAATAACAGCATTGATTATAACATTAAAAAAACAATTTAAGAATTATTTCACGAAAAAAAAATTAGCTAATCAAGCACACACTCTTCAACTTACCCACTACTTCATCATCTGGCTGAAAAAAGGACACCTTGCTTCCAACTTAAGAAAAACATAAGGCAGAAAGGGAAAGCATGAACATAAATATTTAGAATTGAAAACAACTGTGTATTTGAGAGACGACCAATACTAGCACTAGCTTATAAAAACAAATATGCTCAGGCAGGGCAGACTATATTCTACCTGTTAAGCAAAAATAAAGATGGTTTCATTTTCAGTTTGTAAACATTATTTAATTTAGGCTCCAGGCCTACAAATGTGTGTTAGCACAAGAGTAAGTGTTTGCAGGATCAAGGTTTTAAAAATGCATTCACCTGATTGAAATGAATCTTGAATTTTTTAAAAATATTTTGAGGGTTAGTCTACTTTATGGTGACTATACTAGCATCAGTGTAGCTATGCTAGCATAACCTCATAGAGTAGACATTACCTACACAAAGAAAAGGGATTGTTCTCTCACTGTAGGAATATCTCCACCTCAAATGACAGTAGCTAGGCTGATGCCAGTATTTGCCCATCAATCTAGCTGCTTCTTTACCAAAGATATACCAAAGGCATGTCCGACCAACATAGCTACATTGACCTAACATTTAAGTGTAGGTCAGACCTTAAGGTATGTCTATACAAAGCCTATGTCAACATAGCTGTGCTGCACAGTCCCCTAATGTAGACACAAAAAAAATCGACAGAAATACTCCTCCTGTCAGTGGGGGAACACCACTTCTCCAAATGACATTAGTAACATCAACAGAAGATCTCTTCCAAAGACATGGCTGCATCTGCACTGGGGATTTTATCAGCAAAGATAGGTCAATGGGGATCTGGTTTTTCCTGACCAACGCAGCTAGGTCGATTAAAAAAAAACGAACAAACTTGGGTGTAGACCAAGTCTTAGTCATTGCAACAAACATTCTTACAAATGTCAGTTACAATAATAAAGATATTAGTAAGCTCTATTGTGAAATTTACCCTTCAAAATGATTTGCAGGTTTTACATTTCAATCTAATTATTTTAAATTTTTACTATATTATACCATTAACAGTGTGAAAAAAATAACGTACAGCCAAAGTGAATATTAGCTCTGGGCACAAAAGCTGTACAATTCAAACAATTTTTACTGGTCTTAAGTTAGTGTCCATTTAATTTTTTCTCCCCCTGCCATGATGATCACAGTAAAATATCAGTAGACTCACCCTCCGATACCACTCCAGCAATTTCCCTCCCGACAGGTACAAATTCCTTCTTCATCTTCATTTCTGACAAAAGCTAAATCACATTAATGATTAGAACTTTCCTACCAAGACTTAATTATTGCCTATGCTCACAAATTAGAGGCCATAATGAGAGTAAACTCTGTATGTTTATTAAAGATGAAAATCTGGTCCTTGGCCCAAACATTAAAAAAAAAAAAAAACTATGTAAAAGTTTATTCCTATTTAAATTAGTTAAAATTTCTAAAAGTATAGATACCTAAACAACTTAATTAACAACAGAGTATGTCTATCAACAACCCCCGCCCTCCAAATAAATCTAATTTTCACATATAGGGTACATCATTATTATTGTTTGTGAGCCTGATCCAATCTTCACTCACATAAATAGAGTTGGATTAGGTCCCACGTACACAACAGCAGTCAGACCAACTAGAGATGTAGAGAATCATCACACAGAAGTCTACAAAGAATAGTTTTAATCACTATATATAGTTCAGAACTGACAAGTTGATCTCTCCCAAAAAATTAAGGATCAAATTACAGGTACCTTTTCTTTTACACATCTTAAGCAGGTCAACAATAATAATGCACTACACTCAGCTGGTGTAAATCAGCATAAATCATACATAAGAACGACCATATTGGATCAGACTAATGATCCATCTAGCCAGTATCATGCCTTCTGACAGTGGCCAATGCCAAGTGCTTCAGAGGGAATGAATAAAACAGGTAAACAAGTGATCCATCCTGACAGTTATTCCCAGACTCTGGCAAACAACAAACCCTGCCTATCCTGGATGATAGCTATTGATGGACCTATCTTCCATGAACTTAACTAGTTCTATTTTGAACCCCGTTATTGTCTTGCCATCATAACATCCTCTGGCAAGGAGTTCCACAGATTGACTGTGTGTTGTGTGAAGAGATATTTCCTTTTGTTTACTTTAAACTTACTGCCTATTCATTTCATTTGGTGACCACTAATTTTTGTGTTATGAGAAGAGTAAATAACACTTCCTTTTTTCTCCACACCACTCAGAATTTTATAGACCTGTATCACAGCCCCCCTTAGTCATCTCTTTGCCAAGACAAGAAGTGCCAGTTTTATTCATTTCTCTGCATATGGAAGCTTTTCCATACTTCTAATAATTTTTGTTGCCCTTTTGGTACCTTTTCTTATTCCAACACATCTTTTTTGAGATGGAGTGATGAGATCTGCACACAGTATTCAAGATGTGAGCATACCAGGGACTTCTAAAAAGATAATATGATATTTTTTGTTTCATTATCTATCCCTTTCCTAATGATTCCCAACATTCTGATAGCTTTTTTGACTGTCACTGCACATTGAATGGATGTTTTCAATACACTACTCACAATGACTCCAAGAGCTCTTTCTTGAGTGGTAACAGCTAATTTAGACCCCATCATTTTATATGTATAGTTGGGATTATGTTTTCTAATGTGCATTACTTTGCATTTATCATTACTGAATTTCATCTGCCATTTTGTTGCCCAGTTGTCTAGTTTTGTGAGATTCCTTTGTAATTCGTCACAGTCTGCTTTGGACTTCACTATCTTGAGTAGTTTTGTATCATCTGAAAATTTTGCCGCCTCACTGTTTACCCCCTTTTCCAGATCATTTACGAATATGTTGAACAGTACTAGTCCCAGTACAGACCACTGGGAGATACCACTATTTACCTCTCTCCATTCTGAAAACTGACCATTTACAGTACCGTTTACATCAGCTGAGCATTTGGCCTATAGTTTTCAGATAGAAAAAAAATTCTCCTGGCCCTTATAGTAGTTAAATAAATACCTTTATATCTGTCCAGCTCAGAGCACAGGCTTTCACTTGTATTTTCACATCATAGTCTCTTGTAACAGAAAGGTTTTCCTAGGACAAATTTACAGACGTTACTTTCTTTAATATAAGAATGTGCTAGCAGGATGATCACAAGATTTTGGGAATATTTTTTATGGAATGAGTCTAATATCCTAACTATAAAATAGTTCAAAAGAGTCAGGAAAAGTATGTCATATTAAAGGAAAACAGGAAACTGGAGGCCATAATGATTTACATTCTGTACATCATCAGATTTTAATTTTGAGTTTACTTTTGTGTTATGAACCAATATAAGAACATTAAATACTTTACTAAACCTCACTATTGAGAGTACGGGGGGGGGAAGAATGCCATTTTCTTTTGTCAGCTAACTTTACAAACCTGCATGCTATTCCTTTACATCTGTCTAATTTAAGCTGAAGAAAAAGCAGAAAAGTGGAATTATTTTGAAGTATATGTGGAGAATTTTAAGACTAGAATTTTTTAAGACTTAAATGGTAGGGCCCAGTCCTACCACAGTTAGTCATGAATGTAGTCACATGTAGGTAATCCAACTACAGTCAAAGGAATTATCTGCCTAAATAAGGATTACAGATTTAGGCCCCACAGAGGATAGGAACCATGTATTACAACAGAAAAAGTTCAGCTGTTAAAGATCTATGTCCCCATCCCCTTTCTTATTCCACACAGGATGTCCTCCTCAACACCTCAGACTGGAAGTGAAATTCTGGCCCCACTGAAATCAAACAGAAGAATTGCCATTGACTTTGTTAGGCCTAGGATTTCAGTATTTAGATTTTTCTTAAAATATTCATTGCTTTAACGCTTCCCCGCCCATGGTTGCTACTTTTTTTCTGAGGAAGACTGAGCTGTACTTTTTCTAGCTCGAGCTTATTTACTCAAAGTCATCCCACTGTTCTGGGTTGCAATACTTTTTGCTAATCTGGGGCGCAAGCTGCCAGCCCAACAACCAAACTAGCTTCTCCACCTCTGATGTGGAGAACTACTGCTAAGCCACAAGACTGTTCCAAAAAGATGAATGTTTAAGTCAATTAGGTGGTGGTGGGGGGGCAATGGTGGTCAGTTATCCTCACACAGGTACATGCTCCTTTAACACTTCATCTATGCTACTTCTCTTTAGGCTCCTGATCTCCCTCTATGAATCCTTAGCTCTGTCAAGATATCCTACTAGTTGGTGGTTTGTTTAGATGGAGACTGGCTAGCCTTTCCCAGAAAAGTTTTACTTTTTAAAAGATTATTTAATTATATTAGTTTTTAAAGATCGCAGTCAGAATCAGGACTCTTATTGTAGGTGCTATACAATCTCATACAGAGATAGCTTACATTCCCAAGAGCTTAAAATCTAAAAGGGCAAGCAGAGAAATAGATAAACAACATACATGCAAAATATCTTATATACAGTTAACTGCCCTTTTCATTTTTACATTACAACCATCCCTCCAGCCACATTCCTCTATCCAGGTGCCTCAGCCAATATACTTAGCTACTACTACCCCAATACAATAGATTGATGAGTCTCATCTAAGAAAAATAGTTTTATGAGAACATACCCATGAGAGAACAAAAAAAGAAAGATGCTCAAAAACAGATCCACATAGAACATATTCCCTTCTCTTTCCACATGATTAATAGTTCTAGTACTATAAACTCACCCTTTCCTGGAAGACAAATGTAATTTCCTCTTCAGCTGAATTCTGCTGACAATACAGACCTTTCATAGTGTTCTGAAACAGTATACAGATGCATATAAATTAACCATCTTGTAATATATGTAGCACTTATTAATTGATTTAGTAGCAAATATTTTAAGCATTTAAACAAAAGTTTAAAATATGCAAGATAAAGTAACTGTACCCCCTGTAAAGAAAATGGTAAGCCTGCTGATGAGTACAGGATCAGTTTCTAACTCAAATAAATACAATGTACAAAAGAACAGTACTACTGCAAGATATGAAGCCATCAAGCTTGCCTGTATTAGAAATACAAGTTGAAGTGAGGTCATTGTGTTAACTAACTTAACCTAGCATTGTGTGTTAACTAACCTAACCACAATCTTTTTCATAGCATGAATGCATTGCAATGCCTTTTATCTTGACTGGATGGAGGAAAAGCTTTCACATTGTTTTGGTGAAATGTGTTGTCTTGAGTGGTATGGATGAGAGAAACCTGGGACACAGATTGTGTGATGATCCCACATGTCATAGGAAAAGACCCTCTTATGTTTGGGGGAATTATTTATGATTAGCACATATATTCTCTGACTATACACAAACAGCTTCAGGCCTGCAATTCCTCTGCACTTGAGCAGAGCCAAAACGAAATCACACACATAGCTTTACACAAGTGAAAAAGCATTGAAGTCCACGGGACTCCTCGTAGGTACAGCTATTTAACTGTATTTGTATTTGCAGGATAAGACTCTTAGCCAGCGCAATAATTTAATGATGAATATTGTCCATTCACCCTAATTTCAGAGTGTTAGGTTACCTTTAGAATTAAACTTGGATTTTCCAGGATGTTGTGTTTTCTTGTGCAAGGGATTCTGGTCTTCCAGTGCTGCAGCTCCCGTGACTCTTTGCCTCCTTCTAAAAGCCCCAGCTCCTGGAATCAGGGGATTATAGGAGACTCTCAACCTACAGTCTTGGCTTGGTACAATTAGTTTCCAGCCCACAAGGAAAGGCTGGGCACCCCAGAACTAAAGACTCCAATCCCAGCAGGCAAACCACCAACGCCCAGCGTTTGTCACCACTCAGAATGGGGGGGAGGGGGTTTGAGCCCGTCCCCTGATCTGGGGTGGGGGAGCGTCGGTGGCGGGCGATGCTGGGTGTCTGCTAAGTAACACGGGGACACGACAGAACGGAGCGACAGCAGGAGGCGGAGACGGGCGGGAATCACGGGTGTGAATGGCGCTGCGCAGCCGACGGAGTGGGCGGGTCACAGGGCCAGTGCGGAGCCCGCCCCGCTCCCCTGGCAGCACCGTTCGCTGAGGCCTCGCAGCCCATCCCGGTTGCCATGGTAACGTTAATCACACCCGACTTCCGTCGCTCTCACCTGCGCAGCCCCCTCCAGGGAAGTCCGCTCCCACGAGCACCGCCCCGCCCCGTGACCCGCTTTCGCGGACGCTGGCTGCGAGCGCGAGGCCGCCCCTGTCATCAGGAGAGACTCGCGATTGGCTCCCTCAGTTGTCACTTTCCGCGAAAGGGGCGGGGCGACACCGCGGGCCGCCTGAAGACTTTGAGCCAGACGTACCCAAAGGCAAGGTCCGCCGCGGGAACCACGACTCCCAGGAGGTCTTGCAGCTCCGATCGGACTACAACCCCCAGCAGGCAACGCGCCCCTCAATTATCGGTCGGCTGCTGGGACGGTGTCAACAGCTCGGGGAGGTGTCTGCCAATGAAAGACAAGAGCCGCCTCGCAGGATCCCGTTCATGCAAATTAACACGGCCCCGCCCACTCTTGGCCCCTCCTCCTCGCCCCATGGAACGAGTCCGATTGGTTCTTTTATTTACCCACTACACCAAAAAAGCTGAGTCCTGCCTAGCCCCGTTACTGGGAGGACAGAGGTCACAGCGCTAGCTCCTGCACAACCTAAACTGCTAGTCTGAGGGGGGTGTGGCTTATTCCGCAATGCTCGCTCTGCCCTATGAGCGGCGGATAGCTTTCTTCTCGGCGCCCGTCTTCGGAAGATGATTGGTCAGGATTCGCGTCAATCTCCTGAGAGCGGCGGGCGGGAGCAGTTTGGCTGCGCGGCAGTACGGTGGCTGCGAGAGAGGGAGGCAGGTTCCTCGCCCCTCCCCCGCTCTCCCCGCCCCGAGCCGAGGGCGGCTCAGGAGGCAGCGGGAGGGGGGATGGTGCGTGTGGCGGAGGCGGTGGCCGGTCCGGCTCCACCGCCGTGGCTGTGAGCGGCGCCGCCCGGACCGCGCAGATATGAGGTGAGGCGCGGCCGGGTCCCGGCGCAGGGTCACCCTGGCAAGGAGAGAGCGGGAGGGCGGGCGGCGCCTGGGAGAGGCGGGCTGCTGCCGCCAGAGCCCTGCGGCGCCGGCCGGCCTGTCTCCCGGGGACCACTTCCCCCCGGCTCTGTCTGTCCGTCCGAGCGTGGCCCCTTCTGCATCCCCGCCCGGTGCCGTCTGTCCCTCTCTCCGCCTGGCTCTCTCGGACCCCTCCATCGGAGCGAGTCTGGGCCGGGCGGGTGACACACCTGGCTGAGCGGGCAGAACGGGGCTTGTGCACCGGGGGCGCGCCGGCGGGGCTGGTGTGAACGGCGCTGTCTGGCGCAGAGAGCAGCCCGCTTTTCGGGGCGGCCGCCTCGCTGGGGTGATTCGTCAGGTCGGTTCCACTAGCTGTGCTCTAGGAGTCTTGCTTTTGTTCCTTGGGTTAGGAGGTGCGTTTCTGTGGGGAAAGCGAAGAAAAGCAGTGGAGGGCATTGGGAGACAACTCCCTGGCGTCTGGGATATCGCCTGCTAGCTGCTGGTGCGAGGGAAATAAATCAAAGCTGCCTTGCTCTTAGAAAGGATTTCTGAGCGCCTGTCTGTAATGTCTAGGAATCTCCATGCATGACATAGAAAGGGAGCATGCTGCTGCAGGCAATCTGGTGGCCTGTAGTGCATTAGTAATGATTGTGGGATTTTGGATCCATGTTTCTTCCTTTCCTCTAGCCTCTGTCTTCTCCCCTCTAACGCCACCCCCCCCAGGCCCCCGTTTCCTTCCCCATGAATGCACACAGTTCAATGGTGTTAAGTGAAGGAGGAAAGCCATCCCTTGCAGCTTGAGAAGGGCACACAACCAATCAAACAAGGAGATGTCGTCAGATCCCTAAGAAAGGAGTGCATGGTTGTTTTCCTCTCTCTTTGCTTTTATTTGTCTTGGATTATAAAATGGTTTTATAGGTTACATTTTCTAGTGGACAGTGGTTTGGTTTTTTTTTCTGTATTAGCTACTCCAAAGGAATGTTTTCACTTTTCAAGAAACAGACTAACTTCTATGAACTTCATTCAGTAGGCTACAGATATTATGGTCAGACACACTTTGGTAGATGGCCAAAATAGTGTATTGTTTAGTGAGTGCTGTTTGGTAATAGCATAGGCAGTGTTCCAGATGTAACACTGAAGCACTCATTAAAGCAGCTGTTGGTCTTTTCCTTGTTTTTTCTGTTATCCTTTTTCACTTGCCACCTCTTTGTAATGGATGAATATTAAACTTGCATTGAAATATTTTTAAAAGGACAACATCTACCTAGTTTTAACTGAATTGTTGAAGCTTGCCTACCAAAACTGTAGTTCTCTTATTTGTATTTTCCCCACCACAACTATTTCATATGAGAGCTCCCAATAATAATAATAAATGAGGAACAAAAGTGGTTTGCTAGTCTGTGCAACATAGAATCATAGAATAATAGGGTTGGAAGGGACCTCACGAGATCATCTAGTCCAACCCCCTGCTAAAAAGCAGGACCTCTCCCCCTAAATCACCCCAGCCAGGGTTTTGTCTAACCGAGCCTTAAAAATCTCCATAGATGGAGATTCTACCACCTCCCTAGATAGCCCATTCCAATGCTTCACCACCCTCCTAGTGCATGTTTTACTCTTTTCTCATTACCAACAACTTTCATCTTATTTTTCATTTGCTGGTGCATGTTTTATAGATCACCAGTGTTCACAAACTAGTGAAGCAACTGCTGACTTCCTTTTTCCAGTTTAAAAACCACCAACCCCTCAGAGTTTTGTTGGGGAGACGGACGCATAGATCAGGGGAAAGGAATACCATGACCACTGTTTTTCTCACTAGCAAGTAGTTGGAAAATGGGTCAGAGTGCAATATAGTAGATATAAAGGAAGCATGCCCATTGCAGTCCACATGTATAAACAGAGGAAGCAAGGAAAAGAAATATGAGTTTTAACTTATATGCTCATAATATTTTTATCTTAAATTGAAGACAGCTTAGCTTGCATGATTAGCACTTGCGTGCTCTCACTGATTTTTGGCAACTTTACAGGAGTCACGCTGCACACAGATGTACAGTTTCTGCTTGATATTATGCTCAGGTTTTTTGAGTGAGGGAAGAAGCAACTCTTTCCACATTGCTTCAGAAATCAAATTTAATTCTTTCACTTCCCCTGTTCCCTTTATTGTATCCTACTACTTTAATTCAAGATAAGATTTCTTTTAATGTTAAATTTTATTGCAATTCTCTTAAGAACTGTGTTCCATAGAACAATTTCTAAGGTTTAGGGACACAAGCATTGCCATTTCAGAAATGGCTTGTAGTCAGTATCCTGTCTCTTTCTACTTCGGAATCTCTGGGCAAAGACTAAATGACCTTTCTTCTCCTCTCTGGTAATGTCCCTAATTATGCAATTAGTTTATAATTGGGTTCAGGAAGAAATTCTCAGCTGAGGATTAGTTTATATCCTAAATGATTGTTTAATAGCTCTTGTGGTTGTAGTTGTATCTTGGAATAAGTTTGAATCTGCAGTTAGTAGTATCTGCAGAACATTCACTGGGAAAATAAGGATGTAGGAAGGTTTCATTTGCATAATTAAAAATACCAACCCTAAATCAGTTAAAATGCCAGCAACAGCACAAAGGAGTTTAGAGATGATCTTCATAGGGAAGAACTTCACACAGCAATCTGTTGTTACAGAAGATCAGAGCTTTAAAAGTTAAACAGATGTTTATTTAATAGAACAAATTGTAACTAAAGACTTTAGGTTCTTTAGGTGTATTTGGGTGGTTTGCGGAGAGAGAGAGGTGGTCAGTATGTCAGTGATTTGACCTGGATTAAAAATGTTAGTTAAATGTTACTGTTTGAAATGGTAAACTGTCAGAGTTTATTTGGTTATTGTACTGAAAAAGCTGCTGAACTTCAAAAAGGTTCCTATGTTGTAGCTTTTTTTCCTCCATGACATGAAATTGGCTGGCAACTGTAGGTGATTAGAAGTCCAGTGTAGTGTAAGATCTGATAATGCTGTACTTTATTACATTGGCTTTTGGTACTGCATACTGGAAGACAATGCTTCAAAATAGTGTGGTGGTGCTTTTTAAAATAAAAACCTTAACAAGAATGTGGCAAGCATCCAACTTTTGTTGGATGGCAAGTCTACAATGATGGCAAGTGGCTTCTGAGTCACTAATCATAAATGTTAATCTACAATGCTTAATTTGATGATTCAGCATCTTGCACAATAAGCATTGTATGCTGCACACAGTCCCCAATTCTCTGCTCAAACATGTAAGCTCATCCAGATCAATGGAATTGCTCCTACATGTAAAATCATGTGCATAAATGTTTGCAGAATCAAGCCATAGATAATGTTTCTGTGTAGGAATTCATGAATAGGAAAGTATGTGTACTCTAGTGGCAGGGTGTATTGTTCGTTGACTGCTAAAGGTTTTTATCTTTTGGTTTTGAAACTCTAATTAGCATTTGTGTACACATCCCAAAATGTCTGTACTAGCCCCTTAATCAACAAAGAAAATGCCCTTTATCTCTATGCAAGAAAAAATAGCTGGAAATTCAAAATTCTGCATATGTAGAGGGCTGAGGGAGATGTTTCTATGTCTTTACTTAGGCTAGAGCAACGGCATTAAATTGGGGGGTGGGCTGAAGGGGAGGACATGAGATGGTTCAGTGGGTGCTGCGGATGGAGCATTGCTTCCCAACTTATGATGATGGAGGTGTTTCCCACTGCTAGGTGAGAGGTGCCAGAGTGAGAGCAGCTGGTGCCTCACATGGGCAGCCCCAGGCAGGTGCTAGGTGAGGGGGGAGTGGGGACCTTTAGGAAGGGAGCAGAGGTGGTGGGAGATTTCTGCCAGTGGTGGATCCGGAACTGTTGGCGGAGTGGGGGACAGAGCCAGTCCAGCTCCACAGTCTGCACTTTGGGCAGCTGCTTCTGTCTCCAGTTGAAGCGCTGGTGCTTCTGGCAGCTACTGCTGCTACATGTCTTGTGCAGGAGCAGCCCCCTACCACTGTGAGATCTGCTCCCTGCACCACTGCCACTCTGCAGGCTCTTAAAGGCAGCATCTGCGTCTGTGCTGTTTGCTGCCTGAGGATAATCCTCAGGGTCACACATGGGTCACATGGGCCTCTGGAGGGGAGTTATTTCTACCCCTTGCTCCCCCAATGTAGCATGTAGGCCCTGTTTTTTCTGAAAGGGGGGGGACCTTGGAGGGAAAGGGGAGGGGGCACAATTGTTACACAAGTCCACATGGGGAGGCCTCTGTTTAAAAAGTTTGGGAATCACTGCTTAGAGGAAAGATTTTATTGCTAATGAGTTTTATCCTCTCCTATTGTTCTATAATGGGGATGGTGGGGGGAGTTCTTTTGCGTTCTGTACAGCAGATCTTGATTTGCATAGTCTAATTTCCCTACATGTCTGAAATATTAGAATTGAGATTCTCTCTAGATCTAGGGGGAGAATTTTTTCCATTGATATTTGCTGTCTGAAGGCTTGTTCAGAAGTTGTGTACTTCTGTCATTATGGGGAACCTCTATGTTAGAGTGAAAATTTCTTATTCATATTTAATATAGGATTCAGAAGTGGTCTTTTAAAGCAGCTGCATCTAAGACATTTCATTTTTTTTCATAATGGATGTGGTATTGTCAGTGCTTTTTTCGTAAAAGAAAAGGTGCTGGTACTCAGCTTGGAACCGGGGGCTGCCGTTGGCGGCATGAGCCGGGGCTGCATCACTGTGGGGAAAAAAGGCTGCTGGTACTCGGTACCCCTGAGTAACATCACAAAAAAAGCCTTGGGTATTGTTATGCAGATAACAAAATAGCAGGAAAGATAGATCTGCTAAAGTATAGGACTGGGAACCAGGGGTCCCCCACAAATTCTGTAATAGGCTTCTTGTGTGAGTTTTTGGAAATACTGCTTGGAAATGGATGCTACAGTATAAAATGGAGATAATGCTTCCTTAATACCACTGGGATATTGTGAGAATTTACTAAATGTCTTCTTTTACTCCCATTCTGTAAGATCACCATCTTCAAGCATCTGACGAAAGGGATTTTCTCCCATGAAAGCGCATGCAATAAATAAATTTGTTAGTCTTTAAAAGTGCCACCAGACTTCTTGTTTATTTTGCTGAACTAGACTAACATGGCTACTCCTTTAGAACTTGGCTTCATTAACATTAGTTAAGTGGTACACATCACAGAAGTGCCAATGAATAGATAACAAAAGAGTCAGTAAATAGCTACTCTTGTTAGGCAAATACATAGTGGCTATGCAGGAACAACTCAGTGAAATGGTACATTCTCAATTTGCTTTTCTATTTTAAAGCAGCTTAAGTTCACTTACTTCTGGAAGTTCCAAAGAGGTAGCTGGTGTCAGTCTAAGGGCTTGTGTACACTACAGCCTTATCGCACGGTGAGGAGCTTTACTGCGCGATAAGGCTGTGAGCGTTCACACTACAATCTTGCTTGTTGTGCGGCACCAGCCCTCTTGCTGCGCAACAGGTAAACCACCTAAATGAGTGTGGTTAGGCTTACTGCGGAATAGCTGTTCCATGGTAGAACCAGTGTGTACGCGCCTTGGCTTTTGACAGCCTCCAGAAATGTGCCAGTGGAGGCCACTCTGGGACACTGGAGCTGTCATACTTGTCAAGCAGTGAAAATGACAAATAGTGGAGCTCCTGCCACAGGAGCATCGCTGCTGTTGGAGCCACCAAGAACCCTGGTGGCTCCTGGGGACTGGCCACCCAGGCTGGTGGCTCCCGAGCGGCTTCAGCCCCTGAGCTCTGGAGGTTCCCCAAAACAGCAGGGCTCCAGCCGCCGAGACTGCTGGCTTCTCGGCGACAGCGTATCCCCGGCCTTGGGGAAGCTCCACAGGAGTGGGGCTCAAGCCCCCAGCAGCTTTGGAGCTCGGGTCCTGGGGAAGCCCCGTGGCCACAGAGCATCCCCCAGGGCTGGGGCTCCACTGCCACCTGTGGCTTGAGCCCCGCTGCCTGCTGCACAGGCTGGCAGCTCCCGAGCAGAAGCGCCAAGCCTGGGCAGCAGCTTTAAATAAGCCACCCGGGGTTGCCGGTCCCCAGCAGCTAGAGGGAATCCCCATGGCAGTGGAGCTCTAGCTGCCAGGAGTGCTGGCTCTCCTGGTGCCTTGAGCCCCACTGCTCTGGAGGCTCCGCAGCCAGGGCTCATCTGCTGCTGGGAAGCTTGAGCTCCCAGCAGCTTGAGCCTGCTGCCATGGTGGGAATAGGTGCTCAGCATGCGCTGCTCCTTGTAACAAAAATTCAAAGGACCGTGTGAACATTCCTTTGTGTTGGAAGGATTACTGTGTGGCTAGGGGGAAAGCGTTAGTTATAACGCTTTGCTTGTCCTGCAACAACTTACTGCGGGACAAGTCTGTAGTGTATACATGGCCTAATTTAGCAGAACAAACAGAGTCCTGTGGCACTTCTAAAGACTAACAAATTTATTTATCGCATGAGCTTTCATGGGGGTTTGCTCCCATGAAGACTCATGCGATAAATAAATTTGTTAGTCTTTTGTCACAAAACTCCTTGTTTATTTTTACATATGGAAGTTACATTCCCCTTTATTCAGTGTGCTGTCTGTTTGATGGTTGACTTCAGTAGTGTGTCTTTATTTAATTCTTTTTTCCCATGCAGTTTTCTTGCCACTAACTTTCTGTAAGTATACTAAACTTGCATAAAATACCTGTGTGTATTTGTAATTTTAATTGAATATCTTGGTAATTCATTGTTTGGAACTTATGTCTTGTGTTTTAGGTGTGTTCTGTCATAGTTTTGCATTAATAGTCTAGATGAATATAGTATTAACTTCATAGAGAAATTAACCTGAAAGTAATTTTTAGTTTTGGTCTTCATCAGGTTTGCTGTAAATAATGAAGCAAAATTATAAACTAGTGGTTTCAGCTTTAAACAACTTCCATTAGTCTCCATCTTAACATACAATTTGAGTAGTAGCTGTTAAAATGCTATAAGAATAAGCAGGAGGCCTGGGGTCAAGCCACAGAATGGTACATTCCTTAATTCAGTGGTTTTCAAACTTTTTTCGTGGGACCTAGTTGGAAAAATACCTCATTTATCCCTGCACCCAATAATTACATCTTTGAACAATGCATTCCAGTCTCTTGGCAGCAGCAGCAGGGGGCACCACGACCCAGTGCCTGAGGGTCTGCGACCCAGTACTGGGTCCTGACCCTAAGTTTGAAAACCACTGCCTCAATTCATTACTTTTTATATTCAGGAAAAGGTCTCTCTCATGATAAATTAGACTCACTGTTGTAATTTTATTGGCCAATCTTCATATATTTTGGTAACATTTTCAACAGATGAGCTTTCTTAAATAAATCACTCCTAGTTTAGTCTATGGGAGACTCAAAACAACAGAAGTGTGGTTCACTTTTGTATTTTCAAACCCTAACCAGTTAAATTGTTGGCTAGAGCCATACATACTATGACCACATATCATGTGGTCGTCTTACACCTTTGTCAGTTCATTGAAGTTCTTCTGTGATTCAGGTTCTGGCATTTTCTCAAAGAAACAGCAGGATTAAATTGCATGGGGTTGTCTGGAATGTTGGATTTGTGTAAATATTTGTATTGTGTTGGGACAACTAAATCACTTTTATTTTTGTTAACCTCCAACTGACATCCCCAAACAGGATTGTTGAGACTTATTAGACAAAAATAAACATTCTGGTTTATAGCTGAAGCTGTATACTAAAGGGTTCACCAAGATAAAGATAAACAGAGTCCTGTGGCACTTTTAAAAAGACTAACAGATTTATTTATCGCATGAGCTTTCGTGAGAGAAAATCCCACTTCGTCGGATGCTTTGAAGATGGGAAATATACAGATATCTGTGAGTTGTTTCATGACAACTTCATGAAACAACTCGCACAGATCTGTAAATTTCCCATCTTCAAAGCGTCTGACGAAGTGGGATTTTCTCTCACGAAAGCTCATGCGATAAATAAATCTGTTAGTCTTTTTAAAAGTGCCACATGACTCTGTTTGTTTTTTCTGCAATAGACTAACACGTCTGCTCCTTTGGAACTAGATAAAGATGTGAACTAATGTAGAAAACAGATTTCTACATCTTTCCGTCAGATACTGACACCAGAAGTTTCTGTTCTGAGCATAGTAGTAGAGTTTGGAGACCATTATGTTTGGGTACCCCAGAAACAAATGCAGCTGTCAGTCTGGTTTTGTGATCAGAGATCTGTAAAGGTTGAATTCAGATCTTCAGGAGAAATATGCTAACCGTTCTTTACACTCAACCACAATTGACTTATTAAAATAACTAATTTTGGTCCACTTTAAGATAACTGGTTTGTCAATAAACATAAGAAATATACAAATAACGTGAATTACTACATTCCTTGTGAGATCCTGGAAACTATGTTAGAAACATCCCTATGTGAGTTTTATGTTGGAGAATTAAGAAACTATATTAATTTTATGATGGAACCTTACAAAAACTAGGTGACTGGGCAACAAAATGGCAGATAAAATTCAATGTTGATGAATGCAAAGTAATGCATATTGGAAAACATAATCCCAGCTATACATATAAAATGATGTAGTTTAAATTAGCTGTTGCCACTCAAGAAAGAGATCCTGGAATTATTGTGGATAGTTCTTGGAAAACACCCACTCAGTGTGCAGCAACAGTCATAAAATGTTGGGAATCATTAGGAAGGGCATAGATACTAAGATAGAAAATGTCCTATTGCCTCTTTATAAATCCATGGTACACCTATGTCTTGAATACTGTGGGCAGAGCTGATTGCCTCATCCCCCAAAAAGATACATTGGAATTGAAAGAGGTACAAAAAGGGCAACAAAAATGATTTAGAGGTATGGAAAAATCTTCCATATGAGCACAGATGAATAAGTCTGAATCTTTTCAACTTGAGAAGAGATGACTAAGGGAGATATGATAGAGATCTATAAAATCATGATTAGTGTGGAGAAAGGAAATGTGAAAGTGTTATTTGCGCCTTCCCATAATACAAAATCCAAGGCTGACCAAATAAAATTAATAGGTAGCAGGTTTAAAATGAAAGGAGGTATTTATTTCACATATTGACTGTGCGTTATGTGAACTCCTTGCCAAAGGATGTTGTGAAGGCCAAGACCAGAACAGGCTTCAAAAAAGAACTAGCTGCATTCATGAGGATAGGTCCATTAGTGGTTGTTAGCCAGATGGCAGGCATTGCTGTTTGCTAAAAGCTGGCAATGGGGCATGGATCACTTGATGATTACATATTCTATTCATTCCCTCTGAAGCACCTGGCATTGGCTATTCTTGGAAGACAAGATATTGGGCTAAATGGCCCATAGGTCTGGCCCACTATGGCCATTCTTATGAATTACAGGTCCCTCTGCTAAGCACTCAGAAATCAGAAAATTACTATGCTGAGCTTGTATATGCAATTATAGCTGACCCATTTTTCATGTGTATTATGATTGCCTTCTGTTATATTGTTATACTGCTACTCAGATACAATAATATAACATGTTACCCACTAACATATCTAAAACATAAATACCCACACATGCAAGAATGAAAGCTAACTATATCTTCATTGACCTAATTTTTTAGATTTGCCTTCTCTTCTAGGTATGCTAATTTTGTCAGCTGTCACGTACTTTGGTTTTTCTTAAATATTGCTCCTTAATTATGGTTCAGGGAGTGAGGCAGTTTTCTAGGAGGCTAACTCAACTACATCCATACACCACAGAACAGTCTTCCTTAGGTGCGCACTTTACAAGCTTATCAGAGTAGCTGGGCAAACTGAGCTGTATACATGACTTTCAAAGGTCAAAACCAAATTATGCTGTAACATACTTTTATCAACAAGGACAATTTCCATATCAAGCTTAGCTCACTGTCCCAGCCTGCTGCAGCTGTAGAGCTCTTTTAGAAGTCTTAATAGTAGTCTCTATAATGAGAATGATTATTTGGATTTTTCTTTCTCCCTTATTCTGCCGCTAATATTGTATGTAAATAGTTAAGTTCTTTTTCAAACTTAAAAAAACAAACCCAATTCTGTGCAGAGATGAAATCTAGAAAATTTTGACCTAAAAAGTGATCAATTTGAAAAGCGAGTAGGAACTGTAACTGTTTTTAAAATAAAAATGCTCATACAAACTCAACTACAGGGTTCCCTGTGTTTCTTGCTATAATAACCGGTGTTCATGATTTAATCATGTCTACAAACATTGTTACATAATGTACTCTTCATCTTGATAGTCGCATCATCAAAGAAATTCACTGAGAAAACATGAACATGAAAGATTTGATTCTAATGAACATTCCCACCAAACCCCTTCCTCCCCCCCCCGCCCCCGCCCCCCCCCCCCCCCAAAAAAAAACCCTCACTGCTCCACACGTACTTTGTAAATAGTATTTGCATCAGTATATTGTATATTGCAGAGCTTTTTTTTTGGTCAAATGTGAGGCTGCATTTATTTTGGTTCTTCATCTCTTTTAAACTAAGCCCTTCAGTATAAGTAACAGTAGCAAATGTTAACAAGATTTAAGTGGTGGTCAGAAATGGTTTGACTAGTAGGTAGGAGCTACATATTCTTAAGTACAATTTGAAACATGTTTCATATGTAGACTGTGTACACTAAAGTTCTACACTAAGATGTTACAAGCCACCATATTTTAATTAAAGATAAACTTTATAGGTCATGAAGATCAGAGGAAATATCTTACCATAGCCTATTCTTCATAGAAAGATAAAAATAGAAAAGTCAGTTATAGTAAACATAGTGTTTACATGAATTTACTGTGCTCATCCACTAATCTGCAAGTTTCTCTGAATGGAGGTGTGCTTGCATCCATGAAGTCAGTAGAGATATGTGCCATTGAATGTGTCCACCTGTGGAAGGATCATTGCACAATCAAGGACTCAAACACAATATAGATGCTGTACAAACATCCACATATGTAGCTAAATTTCTAGTGGAACTTTGTCACTGCTATCTTATTCTATTGTAAGCAGAAGAAATGTGGTTAAGATCCGTTCACTCTCCTTTGTTCTGTTGCCTGCAAAATACTTCTCAGCTGATTTTGCTGAGATGACAGCTGTTATGCTGACCAGTGCAATTTTATGCTGTTTTCTCGTGCTCCTCTTTCTGTACCCGTATTTTCTCTTCTCTACTTTTAATTGTAAAAACTTTAGGACAAGGACCGTTTTTTGTTCTGTTTTTACACGGTCTAGCTAGCTCAATGAGGATCTGGTCCATGACTAGAACTCCTAGGGATAACTGCTAGACAATTACATTTGTAAGCCACTTTTGAATCTCTCAGAATAAAAGATACAGTAGCTTTAATATTATTCCTTCTATATCAACATATGGGAAGTTTTATTAATGTATTAACATTTCAGGAACAGCTAATTAGACTTCAGTCCAGGATTTGCTGGAACCTGTAAAGACTGCTAGTATACAATTAAAACTTTTTTTTTTTTTTTTTAAATCTGATCCACTGTTAATGTTCATATGGGCTTTTTCAGGAAGGAAGAAAAGGGTACACACAAGTGCTTTCCAATGCACCAACTAAACTAGGAAAAAAAAATCTCTGCAAACTGTTTCTAGGTATCAGATATGTTTTTTTCAGTTGTGTTCATTGACCTTCAATATTCATTATTTTATTTAATGGCAGACTGTTCCTTTGTACTACACAGCCTGCTCAAATTGCAAACCTGTTTGCATATTGATCTACAAAAAAAAGAATGAAAATATTTCTGTTGAGGTTAAGTACTATATAAAGAAGCTTCTGCAGAAATTCAAAAGAATGCTGCTCGTTGAACATTTAAATTAATTTGTGAAAATATATACTGATCCTTTTTCTAGCTTTTGTATTTTCCTCTGTCCATTTGGAATAACAAAACTTAGTCTTATTTTTATTTAGAATTTGACATTTATGTGTGAAAATTGATTATTTAAATTGATGGACTGAGGCTGCTTTATATGGTGTTTGAAGGCATTTAATGATAAAGTTTGGAAATATCCACTGAGCTGTTTAAACTCTGCATCACATTCTTTTGCTCCAGATGTTAACTAACATAAAATTATACTCACTGGAGAACCTAGTAAGTTGCTTTTTGGAAAACCACTTAATTTTAAGAACTCTTGATTTTATCTTTCTTTGCAACTGTATGATTGCTGCTAGTTGCTTGTTGGGAAAATTGATCTTTTTCCTTAAGAAAAAAAGGCCAAACTTATTTTTGTGGGGCAGCATGGGCAGAGGTTTAAAAAAAAAAAAAAAAAAAAAAAAATCTTTTCACTAACTAGTGGAGTTTTAAAGCTGTACAAGTTGGGAAGTTGAGGCTTGCTCTTGTGCAGGACTCTGTACTGGCTTAGATCAGATACTGCTGGCTCTATGCCATGCCCATCTGGTTCCTCCCATTATAAAAGGCTTACTCATAGGTTAGTAATTGAGGGATAAAACTTTCAATCCATCTGTATCAGTGGTTTCCAACCATTTTGGCTCAAGGGCCACAAATATAATTTTTACAACCCGGAAGGGCCACCAGTCTATTTAATTTAAATTAACTTGCATTTTAATTAATCAAATTTAAATTACTTTAATTATAATGTATTAATTAAAATTTAATTAATTAAATTTAAATTAAAGTTTAATTAAAATTAATTTCAACAAATTTTAAAAGGGCAGGATGCAGATTTAAGTTTTAAATGTAAATTTCTGGATTTTACTCATTCTTTAAGTTACATTCATTGCTTGATTTAGCAGCCAGAACTGTAGTGAAATTATGCTAATATAGCACACTGGTTTTTACCATCCGTGAGAAACCTTTCTTAGTAGGAGCAAGAAGGAAACCTTTGGCAATCCCCTTGGGGGGGGGGGGATTTTTTTGCTAACCCCATCCCCACATTGTGCTTCATTGCTTCCCCTATAGCCCCAGCAGGTGTGGGGGTAGGTGGCCGCAGCATAAGCTCCCAGCTGCATGCTGGGACTAACCGGGAGGGGGGGGTGGAGGGGTGGAGTGTGCTGCAGTCCGGCTCCCAGCTGCATGCTGGGACTGCGTGGGAGATGGGGAAGTGTGGGCCACTTTAAAAAGCCCCATGGGTCACTTTTGACTTGCGAGCTAGGGGTTGGGAACCCCTGGTCTACATGTATGCAGCCTGGAAAAATTTAGAAGACAATGCACTTCATTCTTACCTGCGTGCTAGTCCATTCATGCTGCTGGGATTCTTGTGAAGATGCCGTCTCTGGCCTCTCTCAATAATTCCATCTTCCATAACTTACTGCTGATAGGTGTTTGATAAATTGGAAACCTACTTTTCATTCTCATTTTCTGTATATCCTCGTAACTGATGGAGAAGTCAAGTTCTAGTATGAGATGTGAACACATACAGATCACCTTGGCTTCAATGAGGAGGCCTGTCTCTCCACTAATTTTAATTTTGCCTCTGCATTATTCTCTGTAGTGAGTAACTAGTGCCTGCCTACCTCCATTGTTGCTCGGGGAGATCTTGCACTGAAACTACTTCCACAATGCTCAGTTTCATTTTCTGAAGAGTATCATCTGACACATTGCAACCATACAGAGCATCTTTGGGGAAGCGTCTTGTATAAACTTTATATATCCATGTGAGCCATGGACTTTATGTATGATTGTGTTCCATTCCAGTGGGAAAGGTTACCATAGCTCCTTCACAAGCTGAAACAGTGATTAAAGTTCCAGAGGGGTCGCTGTGTTAGTCTAGTTCTGCAAAATAAGCAAGGAGTCCTGTG
>ML685813.1:1524817-1585082 GCA_007922175.1 Pelusios castaneus | reverse complement strand
TTCGTCAGACGCTTCAAAGCGTCTGACGAAGTGGGATTTTCTCCCACGAAAGCTCATGCGATTAATAAATCTGTTAGTCTTTAAAAGTGCCACAAGACTCTGTTGTCTTTCTACAATAGACTAACACGGCTACCCCTTTGGAATTTTACTTAGCTATGGTAATTGTAACGGCTGGCTCTGTTCATAGATGTTGGTGAGAAAGCGAAGCACAGACTCTGGCCTTCAGGCAGACTGCTTGCTGGGGATATCACTGTGTATGGCTGGTAACTGTTCAGCCTTAAAACCTCACTACCAACCCCCTCAGTCAAAAGGGAGTTGGACAAGAGAGCTCACCCAGAGGCAGGTGATGTAGCAGGAGACCTGAACTAGAACTCCTGGAGCAGATCTATGGGAGGAGGAGCCATAAAGATACAGTCAAGCTTTTTGTTTGCCACAATTGAACTTTATGCTTATTTAATAATCTCTGAACCTGACGTATGGATCTGAAGTGGCCAGGAAATTTCTCTGTCGTACTTCATCTCTATCAGGGTAATCTGAATGGTGACTGATTGCTAGTGCAATGGTTAAATTACATAATGACTAGTGTATCTTGCTTTGATTCATTAGTCACCCCCTGTAAAAACTCTGTCCATGACTGAAGCTTTAGTCATCTGACCCACCACTATAATTGGAATCCACTATTGATACAAATATAGCAGATATTTCAGCCATGCTCAGTGCTGACTTTTTACAGGTTGTTTGATGCATCAACCCACAGGTCCGATTCTTCAAGTGTCTCTCTAAGATCCATTTGGTACTGCCACTGGGCATTTAAATCTTACAAAACTGCAGAAAATCATTGTTCACTGCAGTTGGTATGAGTAGCATAGCGACTTGTTGGGGTGTTTTGGAAAATATCAATTTGAGCCCTAAAAGGGTAAAATGGTATCCGAAACCACTGATAAACAATGGCACTAAGATCTTCTGACTTCTCCCCTACCCCTCACACCCCCACCAGCAATTTTATTACAGTGCTAAATTGAGTGGGTTAACTTCATTTTTTCCCCCTCCTTTTTGTTTCAGAACGGTTTAAAAAATAAAATAGATGGAGGGCTTCACTTAAGCACTGAATCAGAACTCATTTACTATGGTTGTTTGTAATTCAAACAGATGTCACTAAGTAAAGCTACCTTTCAAATCAAGAAAATGGGCTTGGATGGATTTACTTAGTGGCATCTGTTTGAGACAGACCTATTTATTAACTTGGTATTCTAATAGTGTAACCTGATTTCTTTTAGGAAAAGTTCTGGTAAGGTTTAGTCTTAAACTTGTTACCTCCTGCGCAAGACTTGAAGTGGAGGAGGGATGGGAAATCGGTGAGGCAGTTAGGGAGAATGTTAGTGAAAACATGAGCTGCTCGGTAGCTGTAATTGTATGGGTAATTAAATCTGTTCATTATTAGTTAAGGACTCCTAAATATGCATTTGAAACTGGTCACTACCAGAGGCATTGACGGAAATCAGCTGTACAGCTAATGTTAAGCCTTGTGAGCTTGTTGCAAAACATGTTTTTTGTCGTCTGGAAACAAACAGGCAAATAACTTGTTCTACCACTCTATGCTTCTTACTTCAGATCTCAGCCTGGCACTATACTGATGTTGGCATAAATTTTTAAAAAGCCGCCATGGTCCTTGACAGTTACTTTGGGTCGATTCAGGGCTGATAGTCCCAAGAATTCCCACATCATCAGTTTTGTGCTTGCTCAGCCTGGTATTGAACTTCTCTTTATTGCTGTCTAGATGCCTGATGTACGACTTCCTGAGCAAGGGGCAGATTGGATCTCCCAAAATCATTATTGGCATTTCAACTCTCTCAGTGGTTATTTTGTGATCTGGAAAGAGAGTCCCTGCTTGCAGCTTTCTGAATAGACCTACATTGTAAAATACACATGCATCACCCCCAGTGATCCACCAGTGCTTGCAATACCATTGGAAAGTATCCTGTTTTGTTTATGTACTTTTTGGCATGGAGGTCTGGTGCCAAGCTAAAGATGTGTTCTATCTGTCGCCTCATTGCGGTTAGGGAACCCCATCATGGCTATGCCATTCACAATGTTCTGCACATTGCTCAGAGTTGCTACTCTTCTCAGCAGAAGTTGATCAATGGCCCATCACACTTGGATCATAACAGCTCCCATGGCGGACTTATCAACTCCAAATTGATTTCCCCATTGACCAGTAGCAGTCTGGTGTTGCAAGTTTCCACACAGCGATTACCAGTCACTTATCTGCTCCAAAGCAGGTCTCATTTTAGTGTTTCTGCACTTTAGGGCTGGGGAAAGCTCTGCACAAAGTTCCTGGAAAGTAGGCTTCCACATTCTAAAGTTTTGCAGCCACTACTCATCTTTCCATCTGTATAACGATGCAATCCTATCAGTCAGCTTGTTTCCCAGGACCAGAATGGCTCTGCACTGTGTTCCTGGGAACTTTCTTTCTACGGCTTGCAGCAGGTTTGCTTGAAGGACATTGCAGTATTATGTACAGCAGGTGCTGTCTCAGCTCTAGAAATGCTGCAGGATAAGGCGCAAGGTGTTTCTAATGTTAGCTACAAGAATGTATAGCTGAACTGGTTCTGTGCTTCTTGGAGCATGGCATAAATGGGGCTAAGCTAGACTTTTGAAGAAGGTGCAAAAAAGTGAGGTTAACTTAGGACGCGGTGACCTGGCACCTGGGGTTTGTCATGGCACCCATGGTTTGTAGTATGGTGCCTGTCTCTGCTGTGGAGTTGCAGCAGAAAAGCGGCCACTTGTGCCTAAAATAGCACCGGTAGTGCCTGCAGTGGTACTGAGTGGATTCGGGTGTGGGTGTGGGGGAGGGGGGGGACTGTGTTGTGGCACCAAAAATTATGGCAGTGGTTTTTCGGCAGAGGGGTCATCCCAGTTAGGTGCCTTGTTTGAAACTGGGCACCTAGCTGGGGGGTAACTTTTTCAAGCTTTGGGTTAACTGATTTAATTACTTCAGTGGCTGACTATGGACTTAAATTAGGTCTTAGCTATTTAATGTAGACGTTCCCTAAATCAATTACTCTTCATCAAGTAGACTTAACCTTTTCTTTGAGAAACTAACTAAGGCCATGTACACACTACAGACTTGTCCTGCAATAAGATGTTGTGGGACAAGCAAAGCACTATAAATATAATGCTTTACTGTGTCCATACAGCACTCCTTCTAACGAAAAGGAGCGTTCACATGCTCCTTTGAATTTTTGTTAGAAGGAGCAGTGCATGGTGGGCACCTAGCCCTTGGGCTGGCAGTGGAGCTCAAGGCTTCTCGGGACCCAAGCAGCTGCCCGGGGTCCTGAGTGGCTGCAGCTGCTGATCGGGACCCGAGAAGCCGGTGGCGGCTTGAGCCCCGCTCCCACGGGAGACCTAGGCAGGGCCTGGCAGCCACCAAGCCCTGGTGGCTTGAGCCCACTGCCTGCCGCTGGGCAGAGGGCTCCCACTTGGGAGCTTCCAGCCCCGGTGGCAGCCAGTGGGCCGAAGCCGCCATGGTTTGGGGGCCTCCCACTCGGGAACCACCAGCCTGGGTGGCCAGTCCCCGGGAGCCACCAGGGTTCCTGGTGGCTCCAACAGCAGCGGTGCTCCTGTGGCAGGAGCTCCACTATTTGTCACTTTCACTGGTCTGCTAGAGCAGTGAAATTGAAAAGTATGACAGCTCCGGTATCCCAGAGTGGCCTCCACTGGCACTCTGGGACATTTCTGGAGGCTGTCAAAAGCGCAACAAGTGTACACACAGGCTCTACCACAGAACAGCTGTTCCGCGGTAAGCCACGCCACCCTCGTTTAGGTGGTTTACCCGTTGCGCAGCAAGAGGGCTGTTGCCGCACAAAGAAGATTGTAGTTTGTACACTCTCAGCCTTATTGCGTGGTAAAGCTCCTTACCGCGCAATAAGGCTGTAGTGTGTAGAAGCCCTCAGAAACAAAACCTACCACCTATGATCAAATCAATCCAAAGTGGATCATCTGCTGGAAATCAAAGCTATTGTCTCAATCTCTAGCTTCAGAAATGTTCCTGGGTTCCATTTTGTGGGTCTTAGTGAAGGCAGCAAAAATTGACTTTACAGTGGTTGAACTCATGCAGGGGGAGGAAAGAAGAAAGTAACTGATCTGAAGCAAAGTCGCACTATTCTTTGTGTCAGACATCATGTACTAGTGTGTCTCATCACCTGTCTTAAAAAAAGGAAAGTATTTCCATCCTAACAGGGCTGCCAAGGTTTTGACAAATGTCCCTCCCTTTGGACCAGTGCAGTGTGTAGAGAAGCCAAATGTAGATATGCAAGTAATTTTAGGTAACTTGTGTATCTACATTGGACTGCCACCAAAAAGGGCAGGCAGTATAGGACTGTCCTTAATCAGTACCTTTCAAACAGCAGGCAGAAGAACAAAATACACACCTGGCTTCATACTAGAGAGCCAATCAGGCACTATATTTTGTTACAAAATAAAATAGTGGCAATTGTCACCGTACAGAAACTGTTCATTTAAGAGCAATCTGATAGTTCATCTACATTGGAATGTCATTCTCAGACAGCTCTGAGGCCCACACCATTCACATGTAAGGAACCTCCCATTTAGGGTTTGATCCAAAACCCATTGAAATCAATGGAACTTTTTAACATTAAATAGGAATTGAGCAAAATGGACAACTCACACTTGTTCTCTTACTGTTTCAGTGTTTTACAGGGATGCTGAAGTGGAAAGCCTGTTTTCATTTTCATTATGACAGCCAGTGCTCCTAACAAGTCTGCCCAGCAGGCAGCAAACACTTAAAATGTATTTATATAAGTAAATGTTTTCCCCAGGTTACATTAAGAGTCACAGTTTGGATTGTTAAGCCAATCAGAACTCTTCAAAGGATAAAGCAATGACTGCAGTGTCAGAAGGTGCAGGTTTTTGTGAGGGCTAATGCAGTATCCTCTTTCTGGTGGGTTTTGGGTGTGTGGGGTTTTTTTGGGGGGGTGGGAGGGTTTGAGCTCTATTTTGAATAGAGTAAAGTGCATTTTCTAGTTTGCAAATTTCCAGCCACACAGGCAAAGTTTGTGACAACTATAGGCGTGAGCGTACAGCCTGCATGTTTTATCTTTGTCCCCTTGGTCATATTCATGCTTTTGTTGTTGAATTCTGCAAAACGCTTGCATAATCATTAATTCACGTGAGATTGCTCTGCATGAATTGTAGTAAAACCTGAACTGCTGCCATGTAGTGAAAATCTTGTAGCTCAATACAGTTGTCACTGACCTTTTTCACTGTAAAAGGTGATCATGAGTAAATTGCCTATTCAAATTTATGCTGGAAGAAATTCCAGTGCACAGTTTGGAATAGGGTTGTTGTACCAGAAGAAGGTTTTGTGTTTAAAGGAACTCAGTCTGAAACACTGTTTCTAAAACTGTTACAGACAAGACTAAGCAAATGAGAAACGAAAGTTATTTGCATAGCAAATCTTGTCTCCATATATGCAAGCTTTTGCTAATATCTGGGGAAGGGCATTCTGTGCCAGGATAATGTGCAGCATACATAATTTTGTGGGTTGACTCTATTTTAGCAAAGTTTGTATGGGGGGGACAAAAGCAATTGATACCTATTTTGAGAACTAGTAACTAACAAGTCACGTCAGCATCTTTCTGTTGTCTGTTGCTAGTATGTTGCATCACACCCTTTATCTGCTTTTTATAAGTGTAAGTACTCTTCGTCCATTTGGAAACCTTGTAATACTTTTTGAGAACTAAGCTGTTAGTTTAAAAACTTCCTCTGAGATTTTCATTTGTATTTGACACAAAAATCTATCCTCAAAATGTTTTTTTTTTTCTTTCTCTGGAGGATAGAAAATGTCTATTTTAAACAACATTGGAATTGAATGAGGTCTCATGTTCACACTTCATAGTTTTGGGAGGTGCTCATATAGTAATGGCCACCATGTAAGAATCTACACATCTCTTCTATCCAGCATGACACAACAGAAGCTAAAATACCAACTCAATCACACAAGTTTTATCTAATCTACTTTTCAGAAAACTGAGCTTATGCAATTACTAAAACATCTGCAAAACAAATCTACCCTTATCTTCTCTAGTAATTTTATCAGTGACTCTGAACTAGAAAGTCATAATTATGGTATTTGAGTCATTTCATAGCCTTGAGAGTGACGCATGGAATACGTAACTTTTACAAATACCTGATAGTGTTATAAGCAGTTTGTGTGATCTTTCTTTTTTCTTGATTAATGGCATGATCCTGTGAAGTGTTTAGAACGCTGTCTTGCAGGTGGCACTCAACATTTCATATGATTTGGTCCCATGAATCCACTTGGCCAGCTATTCAAGTGTCCCTAGACAGAGAACTACTGCATCTTAATTTACAAGCCTCATGCCCCAGGAATCTTGGAAGATGTCTCTGCAACAACCAGGCCAAAACTGGCTCTTTGGGCCACACTGAACCAAAATAGAATCATTGGCGTCTAACAATCCAACTAAGACTTGTTAGTTTTGAGGGATGGGGTAATGCATGCTTGATGAGTCTTCTAGGGCTCACTTTGGGGGAAGGTGGCAGACAACGCTACCGCCTGGGGACCACAGGAAGTGGGGAAGTTGGGACATGGGGATCCTTGTCTCTAAGCTCCTGCCTTTATTCAGTATCCCTCTTGTAGATTTCCTAAGGTCAGCAGGGCTCCCTTCCTGCAGAGTTTACATACTGAGGAATTGGCTGTGGAGCTATTCTCCCTTCACTAGTACCTCCCAGTCTCTCCCCTGAAAAAACTCTCAAAGCCTTAGGAAGCTTGGGCATCTGAGTTAAAATTGGATCAGCTATCGGGTGGTCCTAAATAGAAATGTCCATCTCAGATTTAAGCTTAGTGGTAGGTTGATAGCTCTCTTTGTAAGTGTTTTGTACGAGGTGTGATGGACCACTGAGAAGCATGTTAAGGGTTGGGGACCCCCAGTGAGTTGATTGTTGTGGAGTAGCAGAGTCCTAAGGGCTGCAGGAAAAATGGAAGGCCCCCATTTTTCTTGTTCCCTATCCTTTCTCCCATCTGTGCTGGCACTTTTCTCTGCTCTTTTGGTTTGTGCTCTCCAGAGTTTATCTCCCCTCCTTCATCCCCCCCCCCACCAGCCTGCAGATCCCCCAAATTCTGTGGGTAGTGAGAAGCTAAGGAGGTATTAAATAAAGGGTTTTTTAAACTATTTTAATAGTGAACAAACTGCTGTAATACCAAATGGGAATGTATGTATGGCGGGGGTATGTCGAACACTTTTTGTGCATAGGTTATATTGTTGAGAACACCAGCTGAGCTGTGCATGTGTATATATAGGTGGTAATAATTAATGCTGACAGAAACATTAAAAATGTAAATTTGAGCTGTAATGTTCTAAGATGCTAGACGGCTAGTCTTCCTTTACTCCTGAATCTCTCAGAAGTTGAAACCGAGATTTAGTTTCTTACCAACTTTCTAGATGTGATGGGTTTCTGAAACTAGATTATCTTATCATGCAACAGAACTTGTTTCTTCTTCTTAGAAGGAGGCAACCTCATAGCACACATTAATTCAAAGTGCCAAAATCTTAATTTATTATTACTGCAGTCCAGAGTAGATTGAGTCTACTCAAATGATTTTAAATAATTTGTTTTAGTCATAATTTAATTCATCAAGTAGGAAACCTTGATTTAAATGGTCAGTTTTTAACTGCTTTGCATTTGTTGTTTTTTTTAGTTATTTTCCTAAAGAAAGAGTGATTGTCATTCGTTGGGAACCAGGAAAATGTTGTTTTGGTATCTAAATATATCATTCACATTAAATTGTGTGCCTCTATGAGCATGGCCTTATATACACCAGCACTTACGCTGGCAAAACTTTTCTCATTCAGGAGTGATGAAAAATATCCCCAGGAATGATGCAAGTTTTGCTGGCATAACAGCTTGTACAGACAGCGCTATGTGGGTGAGAGCTCTCTCCCATTGACATACAGCAACAGAGCTGTGCAGATGCAGCTGGGCCGTTTTAAGTGTAGACACGGCCCTACTCATTGAACTGAACTAGTTGAGTAAACAAATGAAGAAAATATTTGCTCTTTATCTACAGAAAAGGCTATGGGTGTCAAAAGCTGGTTTAGCACTTGAGTGAACTGTTTACAGGTCCCTTAGCCAGTGATTTCCACCAGTTCAGTGGTTTGTCTTGGCAGCAAATGTGTTCTGTTTAATATTTTTTATTTAATTTAAGGCTTAACATAAGTTGCCAATTTCAAATTTAACTTTAAATTGGCTTTCTTAAAATGTAAAGCCATACTTAAATACAAATCCGATTTTAGGACCTGGTTTACGCGGCTGGTTATGTTAATAGGAGATACACAAGTTTCAGTATGTAGCTTGTACATCTCCTGTCAACTTACTAATGTTCCCTTATTGCGGCGTCTCCATTGTGCTATGTCGATAGGAAATGCCCTCCATATCATTACTCTTCTAGGGGGAGGAGGGTGGATTTACTGCATCAGGCGGAGAGCACTTGTGCCTGCTCAATTGATCCCGCTGCATACATCCAGGGAGTCCGACCAAGTGGTGTGTGTGTGCGTGTGTAATTTCTAGGTATTGAAAATAGATTATTGAAATGCCAAGGGAAGAGTAAATCTAATGGCCCCAAAATTTGAAACCTATCGTAAACAAGATACCAACAGCTCAGATTTTTTTGTCTTGTAAGGGATGGGCAAAGTGGCCACTTCTTTAGCAGCTGTCACCATGCATCACTCTACACATCACCCAAACTCATAGAGCAGATAATATCGGAGCTTCGTATTGTCTTGGTTCAGAAAAACTTAACAGTCAACATGAAAAATGCATGTCACCCCAAAGTTATGCCCACTGTTAACTAAAGAATAAAACCTGTCAGTATAGTAATATGTATGCAACCATTTTTCCTTGCTAGTTTCACTCCATTCCCTCTTGTAGATTATAGGGTTTTTTCTGCATTGTTTTTAGTGCTCTCCCTCTTCTCTCCCCCCCCCCCCTTACTTTGGTCTCTATTGTGACCTTTTTTCCTTCAGGCCACTTGCCCTACTCCCTTTCAAATAGAGCATGAAAAAAATTTCCATGCACCTTAGAGAAGTAAAAGGACCAATTAACTAGCGTCCCTGATCTGGTGAAAAGGTGGTATGATTTCTGCCAGGATGCTTCCCCTCCCCCAGATCCCGCTCAAGGGCTAACTAACTGGATGCTTAAAAAAAAAAGTGTATGTTCTGATTAAATCTGAAGCTCACCTTTCTGTTTCTTACCAGCAGCTGTTCTTGAAATCCTCACTGCTGGGAGGAAGGTATTAGTGGTGGGTGTCAGTTACTTACCTTTACAGCTTTTGTGTCTTCGGGCTTTCTTCGCTGAATACTTTGAGTAACTGCCTCTTCTGCTGCTGCTGTTAGCTTCCACCGGAGCAAAATTGACTCTTGTCACTTCCCTTTGTTTCCTTTAATATTGACCAGACATGTCAAGTTTCACTTTGCTGCAGGTTGAGCAGTGTCAGAAGGATTACAGGTCTGTGTAGAAAAAGAGTCCTGTGGCACTTATAAAGACTAACAGATTTATTTATCGCATGAGCGTTCGTGGAAGAAAATCCCAGTTCGCCAGGCACTTTGAAGGTGAATCAAGGCGATGCATCAGTTGATGCTTTCTTCACATATGAAACCTTCCTTTACAACCCAGATGATTGAAACTTACATTAAAATACAAGCTTAAATTCTGCCAAAGTAGTGGAATGCATCCCTCTACTCTCCTGGGGAAGCTTTCTGTTCACCATGGATAAATAGTTATGTTAAATCTTGTATTTCTTTCCACATAGTGTGGTGTTGACTTGATGGTTATGACTCAGATTAGTCTGTAGTCCTGTACCCTCTCATATTACAAAAGTTGCTTCAAAACGCTATTTCCATCTTTATCCTTGTGCATGTAGCTGTTACAGGGTGCAAAGGTTAAGCTGAAGGTATTTTGCTTTGCCATAAAACCTGAGAAGTTATTAAAGAAGTTAAAATATTCTCGCAGGCATCCTTGCAAACTGTAGCAAATAGGAAATGGATTTCTTTTTTTTTTTTTTTTTTGGCTCTTACCTTGTTCTATAGCCATTCTTTGTTTCAAGGGGGAAGAGACCCTGGGTGTGTTTCCAAAATAACATTGTAAACATGACAGAGACGCTTCATTTCTCTTTCAGTTTATCACTACCGATAAACAGAAACAGGAAAAAGATTTCTTAAATAGCTTTCTCAACTCTTTTAGTGTAATTACAAAAGTATGAACTTCCAAGGTGGACGGTACCTGATCCCATGTTCCTCAGTGGATCACTTGCAAAGTCTTTGAAAAAGCTGCCCCTTAATATCAGAGGTAACATTTTCTTATGCAAACCAGTATGACAATTTTTTTCACACATGACCAAGAACCACACATGGTTTCTTCAGCCACTTATGAATACATGAAAATTAATGACACAGGAAGTCTTTACATAAAAATTGCTATTTATTCTGTTCTTTATCTTCTTCCTGCAATGGGCACTGCATCCCTGGGAGCATAATTGTGTTAAAATAGCAGTGTGTTTTAGTTCCGTATGAGATCATATTTTTTTTGGGGGGGGGGGGGGGCCAAACAAAAAACCCCCCCGCCCCTTATGTAGTCTCAGACTTTGTGTGGGTTTTTAGCAAATTCCGCCTCAAATTAGGTTGGATTCAAAAGAAAAATACACTCTTGTCCTGGGGAGCTTTCCTGAGTAGGAGACAGGACACTCAGTTGTTTTCAGGGCTGAGGTCAAAGAAGAAAACTTAATAATCTTGCTTTAAAAAAATCACTTGTGCTTTAAAATGAAGAGTAATGAAGTTTAAATAATTAATCCTCTGCCAACGTTAAGTATGTCAGATTTGAGAGTTCACTTTATATAACCCCCAAATAGTTGTTACTTGAACATAATTGTGTCTTTAAATATTCTGCTAGAGGGGATGTGGCTAATGGTTATATAGGCAACATGAGGAGGGGACTCAAAAGGTAGCTTTGCCTTGTATTCTCTGCAATGCATATGGAAAACACAAGATGAACTGATCAGCTCATCCTAAATGTTGTAACCCTTTTATATAAAGATTTTTGTTTCAGCCTTAGTTTAGAGTCTCACTGTCAGAATTATTTTCTGAGATTTCTGAGGAATAAATCACCACCCTAAGCAACATGAGTTTACATTGACTACATGCCGGTGTGGACGCAGTTATGTTGGTGAGGGAGCTTCTCCTTGCACCATAAATGCAGTACAGATAATGTATTCAGTTTGTTACTTCCTTCCTACTTCTTCTGCCCAGTTCTCTTAAAACCTTTGTGACATGATTACAGGGCACAAGTCAGAAATCTTTGCTAGGGTGAGTGGATGCATGCTTTCACTTAAGGGATTAAAATTGGTTTTCTAATTCAGAAAGCTTTTTGTGTGTTTATGCTTTTCAGAATTCTATGAATGAGATATTTAAGTCCTAAATAAAAAGCTGAATTATTTCCCACAAAAGAGGCAGGATCATCAGTGTCTGGAACACTGGTTTCTTTAAATACGTTAATATGCTCGGCAGTGTAGCTGTTTAAATTCTTTCTTGTAACAAAAGAGGTTTAACCTCTGGTCTGTGGCGATTGCCTTGGCCCAGTGTAAGAAGATAAGGGTGTGGTGAAGTAAAAATTGCTAGATATTTCCATTGTGAACACAAATCCATAATAAGTGTAGTGTTTGAAGCAAAACCAGTGTCCATTTTTTGTAGCTGGTATACAGGCTCCTTGCTGCTTTGGGGGCAGCAAGTATATTTCTGGCGTATGGCCACGTCAGACCTACTGAAATCTGGTAGTCTGTTCTGCATCAGTAGACTTCTAGGACATGCTAAGCCTTTCTTTGCAGAATGAGGATTCTTTTAATTCTTATTGGAAAAAGAATGCGTTGCTTCTAAGTTCTCTCATCTAATATGGCTCCAAAACCTGAATTTGGCTTACTCATGGATATTCTTGTGAAGCAGCCCTTCAACTGCAGGCTTGGCAGAGACAAAATATCCAACAGAGCCAGAAATGGAAAATATTTCCTGCGCCTCTCCTCAGTAGCATAAAGGGAGCTTCCCCACCACCCCTGTTTTTGCTCTTATGCCAAAGAACAAGCTTTCTCTCAAAGGGATCTAGCTACTCACTATGATACAAGCCACTCACTGCTCTGAGGAATGGCCCCTAAGAAGCAAATCAGTCTCCAGTTCTCACTGGGAGTCAGGGACAGCAGAGGCACACCTTCAACACTTCTGCAATCCTGTGTCACAGCTGCCAACTGTTTTCTTTCCTGTTTTTTCATTAAAGGCAAATTTGGATTTGGTGGGATGGAACATGGTAATAAGTGGACTGCGAGGTAAGGAGGAGTGCGGGATGACCAGAGTCTAATATTTTTGGCTGCAAAGTTATATGAAAGAGAAAGGTGGCAATTTCAGTTACAGCAGAGCAGTAGTTGTTTAACGGTTTAAAAGAGTATTTTAAGTGCTGTACATTCCACATGCTTTCCCAGACTGCCTTGGAATTTTAGTGACCTCTGGAGGTTCACGATTGGGTTAGTGGTAAAAAATTGTGGTCACATGGACAAGGGGTTCCCAATATACAACCATCCTAAAAATTCCTTTACAGAATCATCTGATCCTAACTTTTTGAATAGTCTTGGGGCTCAAATTATGGGTCTGATCCTTCCCAATCTAATTTAAGCAGTTTAGGTTTTCTTAGGTTGTGTACAGCACCCGCTGCCTGGTTGGAGAAGCAGTATTTACAAATGTAGGGTTTAATTTAGATTTCTGAATCAGTACAAGCTAAACTAATGCTTCAAAAGTGAGAGACAGACATGTGCTGCAAGACAGGCATTTTCTGGAAGCCAAGGGTTTTCAGGCCATCTATTATTACAGATGCTGGATTGCTCAAGATAAGAGGAGGTTTATTCGTGCTCTCTGCCTGAATTCTGCAGAGTCTCCTTGTAGGAAACTTTGCTCTTGAATAAAAATTTCTGGCTTAAGTGAGGTATTTTTAAATGCTCTAAAATCCACATGCGGGCTCTGGTTTTAACTCCAGCAGTAGTGTTCAGGAAATTAACATTAATTAGAGATAAGAGGAGACTCCAGTAAGCTGTGAAGATAATATAATCATGCCTTTCAATCATTTCCTGAACAATGGGATTGTGTGATCAAAGGAAAGCAAGTTGCTCTATCCCTTGGTTCAAGGATTCTTGATACACAGTCGCACTAATGCGAGTTACTTATGTTTTCGCTTCTTCACTTTTTCTGGAGCAGAGCTAGGGACTTGGGGAGAGAGGAAGGTTGGAGTAGTGAAGGGCAGTGAGTGCGTGGGAGGGGGAAGAGGAGTTGGGAGGGTGCAGGGTGAGGGCTGGAGCTTTGGTTCATTGGCTTGGGCTCTGTCACATCCACTGAGGAAATGGCACATTCCCTAATGACTCTTCCAGTGTAGGTGATTTTCCAAGCACTGTTTCTGAAAACCCAGGTTGACCAGAGCTTTGATGAAGAACTTGGTTTCCAAAAGTAGTTTTTTGGCAATCTCTGAACTAATAAAGGAGTCTCCTCAAAGGGACCCTTTGTGTCTGTGTGCTCAGAAGTGCTGGCAGAGCAGAGCTATAAGGAGGAAGTTTGAGCTAGTTTTAGGGGTGGGGTGTAGAGAGTGAAGCATAAATATCGGTGCCTCCCTAACCATACAGATATCTCCCACAGTTCCTTCTGAGATAGTAGGACGGTGTTTCCATTCCCAATGTTTCTTCCCGACTGGGAAGAAATGAACCCAGCACTGTCTACCTCCCCCCTACCCCACCCCCCCCATTGCTTCAGGAAGTGGGAAGGAACACTAAGGCTTAAACTTCCTTCCCCTCCTCTTCTCCCTGTTCTCCTGTTGGGAGGGGAAGTCAGCAATGCAGGAGAGTGTGGGGGAAATGGGGAAAGGGGTATGTAAGTATGCAATGGGAGATGCAAGTGAGTTTGTTTTACCTTCATGTCTGTCTCCTCTTCAAAACATGCCCTGTGGTGTTTAGACCAGGATTGGGAGCTTGGAATGAGCATGTTTGGGGGTGGCCCAGTGCACAGCATCCAGAAATTTGGGAGCTGAGAACAAGCATGGTCTGAGCATGTGCAGAGTTCTTTACCCGCATCCTAGAGCCATGTGTAAAGTAGGGACTCTGCATCTTTGCTCTCCTGTATTTATTGTGTTCAGGTAGGCTATGGGCAGTTCATGTACCTGTTACCTCCCCATAATTCCACTGTGCCTACTGGGGCATGCAGTTGCAAGGACGAGAGTAGAACTGGGGGTGGGAGGATGGGTCTGGTGGTGGGGGGACTGGGAGCATCAGGGCTGATCAAAGCAATGAGTATGACAAAAAGACTATTGGAGGAACTGAAACATTGGGTAGAAATATGCGTGGCCCAAACAGAGGGAGGAATGTGAGTGTGTTGGAACAGTGCAAGGAAGAGTGGAGGAGGCCATTTTCTAAAATGGCATCTTCTTTTATACTGGGGATGGATTGCTGTAACTCCATCTGCTGATGAAGCAACCCCAACCCGCAGTTTGGGAACTGCTGACATACATTTTTCCTTCCTCTTCAACCATTAATCCCACGCTAGTAACCACCTCTACAAGAAGAGGGAGAACAGGCCTGTGCTGGACAGGTAGTGAGGTACAGAAGAATAAAAGGCAATGCAGGGGCAATAAAGGTACTGACTTGCAACCACTGTATTCTGTTATGAGGAAAGCCGGGGTTTGGTAAATGGGGATGCTGAAAAATTATTTTGAAAAATCCAACTGCCACAGACCCTAGCGAGCACTCCCTGATGGCTGCTCACTAGAACAACTGTAAGGGGAATCCGAGCCTCTACTGCTCTGGGTCCTCTTGGTGTGTTTCAGGCTTCTGAAGTGTGAGCAGAGTTGAGCCACGACTCCAAGGTTGGGTTACCTAGGCAGTCTGAGGGTGCAGACCTTCTTTCTGGTGCTCCCCTCTAGTGTTAGAACCTGCTGTCCAGTTGCCTTGTCCCTCTCAACGCAATGCTGACCAGCCTTCAGACTCGCTGCTATTTGAACACGCCCTTCTTCCAGAGCTCCACCACAAACGTGTGAAGCTTCTAGTTTACAGTTTAACTAGTCATGCGCATGTGAAATACTTGTACCTCACCAGAAGTACAAAAGAATTCTTACTCCTCCATTCTGCGCTATCCATTAAGTTCCAAAAGGGTAGCCGTGTTAGTCTATTGTAGAAAAACAACAGAGTCCTGTGGCACTTTTAAAGACTAACAGATTTATTTATCGCATGAGCTTTCGTGGGAGAAAATCCCACTTCGTCAGACGCTTTGAAGGTGGGAAACTTACAGAATGGGAGGAAATTAAATGCAGGGGATTGTATGACATAGGATCAGGTCAGGCTGTAACAGCAAATCAAAATAGGGGTTAGGATTCAAACACTGGTGAATAGCACATAGAGGAAGGTGAGGTCAAATCACCTGTTGTAATGGGAAAAAAAATCCTTAGGCTATGTACACACGATCAGATTAAAGCGCAACATGGCAATCGCACTATAAAAAACACGTAACCTTTATTGCGGGATAGCCCATACACACGTCGCTCCTTGTAACGCAACAGAATTCTTTGCAGTATCGCGGTGTAGCGCAATGAATTCTGGCACCTATCCCACAGTTCAGTTTTCCCTCAATCTGCGCTTGGAATCATGGGATGAAGGAAAGGAACACAAAGCCCATGGGTAAAAATCTGTTTCCTGTGGTGCACTGTGTTCCCCTTGAGTCTTCCTCGTTGCCAATAGCAACTCGCGCCTATTTTCAACAGTGCAGTGACGCACTACTTGCGAGCAATCACAACAGCGACAGCATGGATCCTGCTCTGATCTCCACTGTCGCCTTCAGCATTCTGAATACATCTCGGCTGGTCGCTCAGTAGGCAATGAGCTCCGAGTCAGATGAGGACGCTGAGGAGCAGGGGCTGATCGATGCCCTGCAGAGCAACAGCACCGCATTGCTCAGCTCCTTCACCGATCATCTGCACAGAGTGCAACGCCGTTTCTGGTCGCGAGAGACGAGCACCGAGTGGTGGGATCGCATTGTTATGCAGCTGTGGGATGACGAGCAGTGGGTAGAGAACTTTCGAATGCGGAAAGCAACCTTTCTGGAACTGTGTTCAGAGTTGGCCCCTGCCCTGCGACGTAAAGACACCAACATGAGGTCAGTCCTAACCGTGGAGAAGCATGTTGCGATAGTTGTCTGGAAGATGGCGACTCCTGACTGCTATCGGTCGGTTGCAAACCAGTTTGGAGTCGGGAGGTCCATCGTCAGATTAGCCCTCTCACAAGTCTGCTGAGCCATCAATCGCATTCTGCGACGGAGGATGGTGACGTTGGGCAATGTTCGTGAGATTGTGGACGGCTTTGCTGCCATGGGATTCCCTAACTGCGGGGGAGCCATAGACGGCACACACACCCCTATTTTGGCTCCAGACCATCTCGTGACCAAGTATATCAACAGGAAGGGCTACTTCTCCATGGTACTGCAAGCACTCATGGATCACAAGGGGCGTTTTACGGACATCAATGCTGGGTGGTCAGGAAAGGTGCATGATGCCCGCATTTTCAGGAACACTGGTCTGTACCGGAAGCTGCAAGGGGGTATCTTCTTCCCTGATCAAAAAATTACTGTGGGGGATGTGGAGATGCCCATAGTCATCCTCGGAGACCCAGCATACCCACTGATGCCATGGCTCATGAAGCCGTACACCGGGAACCTAGATCGCAGCAAGGAGCGGTTCAGTTACAGATTGAGCTGCTGCAGAATGACTGTGGAGTGTGCCTTCGGCCGTTTAAAAGGGCTCTGGCGCTGTTTGTATGGGAGGCTGGACTTGGACGAGGACAACATCCCTGCTGTGATTGTGTCGTGCTATGTCCTTCATAACATTTGTGAAAGTAGGGGAGAAAAGTTTTCCCCGGGGTGGGCTATGGAGGCACAGTGCCTCGAGGAAGCATATGAACAGCCAGCCACTAGGAGTATTAGGGTGGCCCAAGGAGAAGCTGCTCGCATAAGGGAGGCACTCAGGGACCATTTCAATGATGCCCTCCCCTAGTTAACTTCCAGGACGCATCAGGTGCACCTTATGAGATTTTCAATGTGTACAAATAAAGGCACTCTTCAAATTATTTGTCAGTTTTTATTAGAACCTAAAGGGGGGGTGTTTACAGGTGGGTGTAGCTGCGGGTCTCTAAAAAGTAGCTCTGGGGGGGGGACTGGATGTTGTAGTGTACCAGGTGGACGGGTGGCCTTCCAAGAAATTCTTTGAAGGACTACGGGGTGTGGGAGGCAGACACGGCTGAACTGTCTGGAGTGGAGCCCGTACATTAATCGCCTGGGTCTGCAAAGCAATCATGCTCTTGAGCAGTTCTGTTTGCTCCTTCATGACGCTTATCAGTTCGTCCCTGTGTTTCTGCCTCCTATGTTGGGATTCCTCTCTCCAGGCTCGATTCTCCCTCGCGGATTCCTGTGCTTTTTTCAGCAGGTCCTGAAACATATCCTCCCTGTTTCTTCGAGCACGCCGCCGAATGTTTCTCATGCGGTCAGCTGGGGTAGACGCTGGCCTTAGTGAAGGTCGAATCTAAAAAAAAAAAATAATAAAGCTGTTGTTAACACAGAGCCTAGATAACCAATGTAACCTTCCATAGCACATTCCACTGGAAGATGCAGGGGAGTCAACATCCTATGCTTCGCTGAAGCGGACAAGGTACGTCCTAATAGAAAACTTACTGGAGGCTAACATTCTGCACAGGGCACACAGATGGAACCCGATATCTCTCTCCTCAGAGTGCCCCTGCCAGCTAGAATACATATCCTACATGCCACCGGTTGTAAGCCAGGACCGTATGCTGCTGCACTGTGTGCTGCCATGGTTCCCAGGGCTGTGCTTTGCAGCTGGCGAGGCAGAGTATCCGTCTTTGGGAGTGTAGACACAAACGCTCTCCCATGTAACCTGAGTAGTAGGCTCTGGAGGTAGATCAAGGAAACCTTTAGTGACCTAAATACAGATGATTTTTTGACAATCACTGCTTGTGTTGATGCACTTCTAATGAATGCAGAGTAAAGAGCCTGCCCAGCGGGGACCGAGACAGCAAGCACTCCCACGCCGGACAATGATATTTTAGCAGGAGCCATAGCTGCACGAAAGAGGAACTTACCGGAACCCCCCTCTGCCGCCTCAGAGGACACGCTGCAATTCATGTCTTGGGTGGACGTCTCAGCGGGGGTGCAGAAGAGCTCCTGGCTACACGCTGTTGCGCTTTCCTCCAGGTCATCCTCCATCTCCTCCTCCTCATCGATCACGTCCTCATCCTGCTCGGGTCTGGCATTCACTGGATGAGGGGGGGCTGATGTGTCCACTGGACTCTTTGCAGTGGTTGTGGGGTCCCTACTGAGGATGGCTTCTATCTCTTTATAGTACCTGCATGTAGCAGGTGGTGATCCCGAACGGCAGTTTGCCTCCTTCGCTCGGTGATAGGTTATTCTTAGCTCCTTCACCTTTGATCTGCACTGCACAGTGTCTCTATCATAACCTCTCTCTGACATGGCCCGAGAAATTATGCGAAATGTATCATAATTTCGCCTGCTGCCGCATAGCTGCGCCTGCACAGCGGACTCTCCCCAGATGCTGATCAGGTCCAGCACCTCTGCCGTGCTCCAAAGGGGTGCGCGTCTTCCATGATGGGCCGCCATTGCTACTAATGATCAGAGCTGCACTCCACTCCACGAGGAAGAGAACAGGAAGTGAAACAGAGGATAAATTCGAAAATCCCGGGAATCGAAACAGGGCGGGGACTGACTGTTTTATCACGGCCACAGAGCGGGTGGGGGGAAGACCAGAGAGGACGACTTTGGAATGCTGGGACACTTCCGGAGGCCAATCATTGCGCGGTAAGCGTACACACGAGTGGAAAGGAGCAACAGCTGTTCCGCGTTAACTGCTACCACCCTCGTCGAGGTGGTTTTTGTATTGCGCTGCAACAAGGCAGTTATTGCGCAGGAGCCCTATTGCACGTGTGTACGCTGTTGGTATCGTGCAGTAATGATTGTTAATGCGCGATAAAGTGATCTTGTGTACAAGGCCTTAGTCCCTGTTTAACCAGAAGGCAACTGAGTCAAATTTGCATATAAATTTGAATTTCTGCAGTTTCTCTTTGAAGCTGTGATTTGTTGTTCATCTGTTTCAACACAGCTATTAGCAAGTCGTCCATGGAGTGAGCAGAGAGATTGAAGTGTTCCCCTATTGGTTTTTGAGTGTTGCAATTTCTGATGTCAGATTTGTGTCCATTTATTCTTTGGCACAGAGACTGTTCTGTTTGTCCAATATATAAAGCAGAGGGGCATTTCCGGCGTATGATGGCATAAATCACAAACTGCTACAGGACTCTGTTGTTTATCCATTAACAAGTCAATAGAATAATAGTAATTTAGACTTGTTTGAGACGGATGTGTATTTTGTAGACTAGTAGTTGCCTGTTGGTGGAGGAAGGTAAGTCTCAGCTGTTGACTTGTATGATTGTGAATGGACAGTGCACAGTGGGGGAGTAATCTCTTTCATGTTCATGGTTAAATAGAATTATTTTGTATAATCTTTGTGGCTACTACCCACCAACATATATTCACCACCATACAAGTCATTAGAGAAAAAATTCTTGAGACTTACCTTCCCCCAGAAGATAAAAACCACATCCTTCTCAAGGAAGTTGAAATTATGGCAAAATATCCCTCAGTAGGATAATATTTGAGGTAATCACAGACTTTGTAACCGTAGGAAAGTCTCAGGGCTAAACTTTGAGCTTGAAAAAGCCGGTTTCCATCAGAGCGGGAAGTTTTTCCTGGCAATTGTGAGGACCTAAACATATCAATTTCTATGTAATTTAAGCTTCTATTTATAAACAAACTCAAAAGGCCAATCTTTTCAGAAGTTACTGGTTATTTTGGTTACCTGAATTTTTGAGTGTCCAGCTTGAGCCATCATCAAGGAGCCTGAATTAACTGGTGGTTATTCAGCATTCACTGAGAAAATCAAACATCCTACCCAGTACCTTGAAGTGAGCAATTAATCAGTTTTGGCCAAGTGTTCAAATGTAAATAATGTTTTTAGGAATTCGAAAAGCCTCTAGTGATGCCTGAAGCTTTTTATCAAGCAGCGGAATAAAATTAACAAGGCTAATCAGTTTTACTGCTCTCTTTCAAAATCCTTTGGGCAGCAGTGAAGCTATAAAGAATCATATCACTTATCTACACATGCAGTGTTGTAACAATTAACAGGTTTACAGCCATTAAAGATGAGGCAAGTGTTTAGGTCAGCATTCTTCAGCGGAAGTTTCTTCTGAGTAATTTAGTGAACATCCTGTTACCAGGCTGTCTATGTTGCCTGATAATAAATCCCCTTAAAAGAGCATCTGCATCCAGAGAATGAAAAATAAAGATTTAGTTTCATAACTCGAGTCCTCCATCAGAACACTATTAATAGTTTTCCAAATTATACCAGCAATCCATTTTTTTCTGATCACAAGGCTTATCAGTGCTGAGTAGAGTGGAAGACCTAGAGTACTTCCACAGTGTTACACAAGCATTTTAAGTTCCAAAGGGGTCACTGTGTTAGTCTAGTTCAGCAAAACAAATGAGAAGTCCTGTGGCACTTTTAAATACTAACATATTTATTTATCGCATGAGCTTTTGTGGGAGAAAATCCCACTTCATCAGATGCTTTAAGAAGGGGAACTTACAGAATGGGAGGGAAAAAAGATTTATTTAAAATTTATTTTTCCTTGCATTCTGTAAGTTCTCCATCTTCAAAGCATCTGATGAAGTGGGGTTTTCTCCCACGAAAGCTCATGTGATAAATAAATGTTAGTTTTAAAGGTGCCATAAGACTCTTTGTTTGGTTGACAAACACTTAAGTAATCATCGCACCATCCCAGGTGGGGAACAAGAATGGTTAATGCCTGTTTTAAAAACTTGGAAAACAAGCTAATAGAGTTAGTGTCTTGCCCATGGTCAGAATAAGCGAATACCATAGTTAGAAATGGAACCCAGAATACCTGACTCAGCCCTGTGCAGTAACCAATGAGATGTGTTTTCTCTCCGATGAATAGCAAAGCAATATTCCAAGTAACGCTAACTAAAAATGAATGTTGCTAATTAGCATGTGGTGGCTGAGAAGGGACAGGACCAAAAGTTCTTTTGATATGGTTTTTTCCACCTCTCTTTGACCCCAAGCATGCTGGTCTTAGAGGGAAAGTACATATTAGTGGTTACCGCTACAATAACCTCCTCAGCAGTATTTCTCAAATGCAGCCACCTGCTGGTTTTTCTGTGGGCATGACAGCCTCCTGGGCAGAGATTATGGAGAGGGTCAAAACAGCAGCCTTTCCCTGCAGCACCCAGGTGCTTTAATAACAGGCTTCACCTTCCCCCCCCCCTTAGCATTGGGGCTCTGGCTGTGAGCTCTGTGCTTCACTCCCCTGCCCTCCCTCCCTTCCTAACTTCAGATGTGTGGCTCCAGGCTTCAGCCCCATCCACTCCCCAACTTGACTCTGAGCTTACTGGGCACCATGGTCAAGAAGCAAGGGATGGGATGAACCTGGGGTGCAAGGCAACGGAAGGCAGCTTAGGGCAATGGTGGGGGGTGGGGGGAAGCAACAGGGGCCAGGAGAGAACCGTGGGGGGAAGCAGTGGAGGCCATAAATGATGGGGGAGGCAGTGGGGTCAAGGCCAGGGGTACCAAAATACAACTGTGCATTATTTTTATTATTGAGTCTGGAAAAAAAAAAAAACCTATACAAATAAATTACAATGATTTTGACACGTAATGTGCATATATGTTTGTTTTTTTTTCCTAAAGTAAATTAAATATTTTAAGAGGATTTGTCAGAGTGGCCACTAGCAAGAGTTGATGGCTGCACTCTGATGCCACCAAAAATTTTGTTGTGAGAACCTGTCCTAGCGGCACCAGTCAGGATACGCCATTGTGCTAGGTGCTGTATCAAAATAGTAAGAGTTCACGGTTTAATTTTAAGAGATGTAACAAGTGGGGTTAACAAGAAGAGTAGAAGCAGGAAAGGCAGCGTTGATAAGATCGTTTGGGTATACAGGTTAGGTAATACACAACAAAATGAATCTGATCTGATGTTTTGTATATATAGGTAATATGCAGGTGTGATGATTTGGGGGAAGTCTAGGTAGAATTTATTAATTCTTTTATATTGGAGACTTTACATCTGCATTAGACAGCAAACTCCATTTTGTTAGTAAGGCTGTTCTTTGCCTTCCTGCTGTCTTTTTACCCATATAAAATTCCAAGGGATGGTAGCATCGGTCTCACGATGAAAAATCATTAAACTTTTGCGATCAAGTTAGACAAGGTAGAAAATAGGATTTAAGACTTTTGCCTTCCTTATGGTTTGAGACCAAGAAAATGTTGGACGTGGTGGAAATGACTCTCACTAGAATATTTGCTTAAGTTTTATTAGTTTTTGTTCCATCAATGCATTAACAAAGCTGATCTAGTAACAACTGTGGGACAGAGGACTAAATTGGGAAATTCTCAAAATTACTAACCCTAGCATACCAGTGATCCATTTAAATGTAGAAATTGATCACTTTCTTCATTTAAGACTCTTTAGAAGATGGTGGTGAGGATTGGGAGAAACAGTACATCAGGGCTTTTCCCTACCTCCCCACTGTACCCCTTTATGCCACTGCTCTATCCAATGCTCACATGCCATATCTGCATGTCAATTCAAATAGCCTATTCTCCACACACAAACTCCTTGCCATGAGAAAACACTATCTTGCTCTTCTCAATTATACCACCTACAACACCTTAGCAATTCCTTCGCCCATCAGTGCTGATAATTCTTAATCTACCTGAAGGACAGAGTTAAGATTGCTAGGATGCTGCTTTCATAATTCCATTACATGAGTGTGTTAATGAATTATACAAATTAGCCTGTGGGTTCTGATTGTTTTCCCATTAAAGGAGGTAATAGAAAACATTTTGGAGTAACGATGAGCAGTCATAATTGTTGCCTAGTCAAGCTAGTATAGTACTCTCTGAACAATGACAGGAGGAGCACTGTGTGCCAAGAGGTGGCTGTCCTTTTCTACTGCAGTTGCTCAGCAGATCCCCCACTGACTGACTGCCCCTCCATAATATCAGGAAGAGAACAGTTAGCACAGTGGTTCTCAAACTTGTTATATGAGTGAAGGCTTGCTGTGTGAAAGCGTCTGTGTGATCCCTTGGCCCCTGTGGGTGCCCTCCTGCCCCCATGGCTGGCCCCCACTCGCACTTTGTCCCTAACCCCTGCACCCTCACATGCCCACCTGGGAAAACTGACCTGCATGCACTAAGCAACTGGTATTGCTGCTTGCTGCCCCCTAAATGCTGCTCTTCTGAACATCCCAAGGGGACTGTGAGGTAGAGGGAGTGAAGAGCAGCTCAGGGCTCTGATGGGGGGGAGGCGGGGGTGGTTAGCAATATGTGTGTGTCACTACCTATGCCCTCTCCCCCATGTTTCTCCACTGGGAGGCAGCAGGGATCCTCCCAGCCCTGTGCCTGGCAAGGATCTGGGCTCTCAGCTGGCAACCCCTCCCTCTCCAAACCACCCCTTCAGGGCATTGCCACCTCCAATTTGAGAACTATTGAGTTAGCATCTTGATTCTGGCTACTTTGCCTGCCTCCCTGCTAGGGTATGGGAGCTGCAGGGGGAATGGGTTAGGAGTTTGACTATGTCTAAGCCTAGATGAGTGCCTAGCAAAGTCAACAGAGTCCTGTGGCACTTTTAAAGACTAACAGATTTATTTATCACATGAGCTTTCGTGGGAGAAGAGGATCTTCTCCCACGAAAGCTCATGCGATAAATAAATCTGTTAGTCTTTAAAAGTGCCACAGGACTGTTGTCTTTCTACAATAGTCTAACACGGCTACCCCTTTGGAATTTGCCTAGCAAAGTGTGGCTCTCTTTTCCCACATAAATAAATGTTAGTCTTGAAAAGTGCCCCAAGATTCCTTGTTTGTTTTGCTGAATTAGACTGACACAGCGACCCCTTTGGAACTTCTCCCATAAAGCCACTCAGGGAGAGGAGAAAACCAACAATCAGCTGTGGCTCCCTGCATCTCTGTGCCCCAGTCTGGGGTCTGCTTAATGTGTGCTCCAGTTGGCAAAATGTTCCTAAGAGACCACTTGCTAGATAGCAACATGTTCACTCACCATCCCCAGCATGAAGGGTGTGAAGTGTGGGAGCTGTGCCATCTCTAAGCCACTTTGGAGTCTTTCACATTGAGGCATCACCAGCAACAGATGTGTGAGTGAGTGGCTTCCACTTTTTGAACCACAGAATACTGCAAAAGGAGAGGAGCAGGGCTCAGAATCTACTGCAAAATGTTGATTTGTGGCCTGTTGACATTTTTGCTCTAACAAGTGTGATCCTTAGGCTGAAAAGCGGTGACATCATTGCTGAAGTATATTTTTTCCTCCTTTCCTTTGCAAAATAATAATCTCTCTTCCCCTTGTCCTGTTTTTTCCCTGTTCCCCTGCCATCAGCAGCATCCCATACATTAGTGGCATGCTTTTTTCTTCCAGTGACGTAAAGAAAACCCCTTGAACAGAGTAGCTGGGAAGCTGCACAAGAAGTTGAATGGAACAGAGCCAGCAATAACATCCTCAACACATTAGTTAAAAAGAAAACAGGCTGACAGCCAAGATAACTTTCTCTATAAAAGGTGACACATTCATTTTAATTAATAAGCTGCTTTGTTTTTCAAGAGACTTTTTTCCTGCAAGGTTTTTTCTTCATATAATAAAAACTTGAGTGGAGATGAAATCAAACTTTTAGGCAGTTACTTTTAACAGATTCACTATCAGTTACATGAAGCAAACATATCTTCAACGCAGCCCCTTATACCTGCCAATAACAGGTTGATGCCCCTGTACCTGTCCCCTGAATGGGAATGTTGCCTATGAGAGTGCCAATATGAACATGTTTAAGAATGTAATCATATTCCATTGCTGTACAACCAAAAAGGAGTCTTATAGCACTTTAAAAGATGAACACATTTATTTTATAAGCTTTCGTGGGCACAATCCCACTTCATCAGATGCATGATATGGAAAATATGGCATGTTAGCAGTATTTATATATACAAAGAAGGCTGGGTTACAAGGTCAACTGAAACATACAGAGTGATAGTCCTGCTGTACAGAAGTTGTAAGGAAAACATACTGTTGTGATTTTAATATGAGCATAACAGTCTAATACAGTGATTTACAACCTGTGGTCCATAGACCACTGGTGGTCTGTGGCAGGGAGGGAGAGAATGTAATAATATAATCCTGTGTACCTCTTATGTATCATATTTGATGTTACATTATTATTCACAATGTAATTTGCTTCACAAACATCCTTGTATAATATAACATCCTCTGAATTTAAATAGTGGTGCTTTTGCGTGATGTCAGTGTGAACCGATGCTTTTTGCACATTTGGAGGTTAGAACATGGTCTGCAAAAGCTTTTGATGACAATGTAGTGGTCTGCATAAAGGAAGAGGTTGGGAACCACTGGTCTAATACAAAGTTTCAAATCTTGTTTAGTCATTTCTGGACCATTTTGAGGTCTGGTGTTGGATGTAGTGGTGGGTTTTCTGTTTTTCATGTGTGGTGTTACTAGTCATGAATGGTGGATTGTAATAGCCTGTATGTTTAAGGCATATTCTCTTTTGTTTGTTTTTGTTTGTTTGTTTGTAAATTGATAAGCATAATAGGAGAACATTTAGAACTTGCAGTTCTCTCTGGACTGAGAGTATTAGACCAAAAAAAGATAACTTGGGGTGGGCAAAAGCTCTTTGTTACTCCTCCCAGAAGAAGGTGAAAACACCATGTGCAGTTTTTTTATTATTTGACAGTAAAATGCAAAGATTTAAAGCAACATAATAGATTGCTTAATGTTGTTTATAAGTTCTGTGCTATAATAAGTTGGAAATGGCAGGATTTTTTTCTGATTTAAAACTAAATAGTGCAAAAAGAAAAGTTCAGCTTTTGCATTTCTTTTTTAAAAGTACACAAAGTTTGTGTACAGTAAAACTCAAAATTATGAACACCCATGGAATGGAGGTTGTTCGTAACTCTTGAATGTCTAACTCTGAATAAAATGTTAGGTTTGTTCTTTCAGGTGTTTGCAACTGAACATTAACTTAATACAACTTGAAACTTTACTATGCAGAAGAAAAATGCTGCTTTTAACCCTCTTAATTCAAATGAAACAAGCACAGAAAGTTTCCTTACCATGTCAAATCTAAACTTTCAATTTATTTTGTTAATAGTTTACATTTAACACAGTACTGTACTGAATATGCTTTTTATTGGTCTCTTCTGTTGCCTGGTTGCATACTTCAGTTTTAAATGGTCTGTGTGGTTGACTGGTCTGTTTGTAACTCTGATGTTCATAACTCCACGGTTCTAGTACGAACATGTGGACACTGCTAGACATATTCCAAATACATAAGATGTAACTGTTACCCCAAAGAGCTTTCCTCCTGAAAGATTGTTTTAAAATAACCTATCCCAAACCTCTCAGCTTTATAATGCAATGAAAAATCTAATTCTACTAAGAGTTATTTCCTCTTTAATACATAAGGAACACTGATGAGCTTTCACACCTAACTGCATTCTCAGTGAAATCTCTGGTCTTCCACCATCTATGAAACTAAATCCCCCTGGAATTTTCTTGGATATTAAATCAAATCTCTATAAACAAGTAAGCCTTACACTGTCGTCAACAAACTTAAATTGCAGTCTTTTTGGTGGTGGTGGGGAGGGTTATCTCTCTCCTATTGTATCTCTTAAGCATGGTTGTCAGTCTTCAACCTAACTTTTCCAATCGTTCAAGTTAGAGGCCTTGTACACACTACAGTTTTACTGCGCAGTAGGGAGGTGAGCGTACACATTACAACGTTGCCTCTTCCACGGCATCAGTCCTCTTGAAATGTCCCAGAGTGCCAATGGAGGCCACTCTGGGACACCGGAGCTGTTATACTTGTGAGCAGTGAAATTGACAAGTAAGAGTTCAGCTCCAGCTGCCGTGAGTGCCGGCACTCAGGGCGGCTAGAGCCCCACTGCTACAGAGAGTCCCTCAAGCTGCTTAGTTTCCTGGCTCTCTGCCGGGAAACCGAGCGGCTTGAGGGAATCTGCAGCGGAAGTCTGTAGTGTGTACATAGCCTACATTTCAGCTCTGTTTACTTTTATCTGTCACTTCTTTTCAAGACACATTTTTGCTTGTGCCCCTCTAACTGCTTATTTCACTCACTCCCTGCTGCCTTTTCTCTCTAGCATTCTCTCTGTTATTTGGTACAACTTTATGCATTCCTAAGCATAGAGCAGTTGTAAGATTTATTTTGTCTGTCACTGGTGCATGCAAGGATGGAGTGATAAGCTCTCTCTCCCTGTGGAGTTCCTGAGCTACATATGCGAGACACTCTCCTTTCAAATGACTGAACTCTGCAATGCTTGCAAGCACTTCTGCCCCAATATTCAAAATCCTTTTGTTTAACTCGTAAAATGTGAGTAGGTGAAATGAATTGGTAGTTTGTGGTTTTTGTTCCTTTTCCTTTAATTCTGTCTCTTGTCAAATCTGGTCTTGTGTTCTCTCATGTAGTTTTCTCCTTAACCATCCATCCACCTGTAGTTCCCTTCTATTACTACTGTGTGGGAGCGTTTGGAAGACAAGGAAAGAGAGAAGTAAACAGTTGAGGGGTGGAGGAGCAGCTCTTCTATTTTGCTTCTCTTTCTTTCTTAACATTTTAAGTGAATATAAAATTGTCTGCCACAGTGATTCAATAGTATGTCTATGGAGCTAAGATGCTGCTGGAAGACTTTGCATAGGAAACTGTTGTAGCTAGTGCTTTTTTTGTTTTTAAAAAAAAGGGCTGGTACTCTGCCTGGGGCTGGCAGGAGCCAGGGGCCGCATTGCTGTGGGGGAAAAATGGTGCCGGTACTCAGTACCCCTGAGTACCATCGCGCAAAAAAAAAAAAAAAGGCAAGCACTGGTTGTAGCAATTGCTGTTAGTTAAAGAATCCAGGCTTGCTGGGTTAGCAAATGAAGGCACAGAGCATGTAGTGACTGATGTTGGGAGTGCAAGGAAAAAGAGAAGAACAGCTAGTCCTATACAAAGAGGGGATGAGCCAATGGAGATTCCTCCCAGTAAGAGCCCTAGAATGACTCCAGAGTGGATGCAAACGATTGCAGAGAAAAGCAGGAGGACTGAGGACTTGCAACTGGAACGAAGTGGGGATAGGCTAGTGAATAGCACTGGTGCCAGGAAAAAGCAACTGTATGTGATTGGGGGACTCCCTATTGAGAAGGACAGACAGGCCTATAACCAGAGCTGATCGCAAGAACAGAAGGGTATGCTGCTTGCCGGGTGTGAAGATATGGGACATCGATCTGAGGCTGAAGAGGATCTTAACGGGAGCTGGAAAGAATCCTCTGATTGTCCTTCATGTGGGTACAAATGATGTAGGTAGATTCTCACTGGAACGTATCAAAGGTGACTATGCCAGGCTGGGGAGGACTGACTCTCAAGGAAATAGAAGCTCAGGTGATCTTTAGTGGGATTCTGCCTGTCCATAGAGGAGGACAACAAAGGTGTGAGAAGACCCTGATGCTAAACAGATCATAGAATCATAGAATAATAGGGTTGGAAGGGACCTCACGAGGTCATCTAGTCCAACCCCCTGCTAAAAAGCAGGACCACTCCCCCTAAATTATCCCAGCCAGGGTTTTGTCTAACCAAGCCTTAAAAATCTCCAAAGATGAAGATTCTACCACCTCCCTAGATAGCCCATTCCAATGCTTCACCACCCTCCTAGTGAGAAAGTTTTTCCTAATATCCAACCTTGACCTCCCCAGCTGTAATTTGAAACCATTGCTCCTTGTTCTATCTTCTGTTACCCTCCAGAACAGCCTAGCTCCCTCCTCTTTGGAGCAACCCTTCAAGTAGTTGAAGGTTGCTATCAAATCTCCCCTCAGTCTTCTCTTCTGTAGACTAAATAAGCCAAGAAAGGGAATAAAAATGATCTGGGTAACTACAGGCTTGTTAGTTTGACCTTGGTAGTATGCAAAGTCTTGGAGAAAATTTTGAAGGAGAAAGTACTTAAGGCTATAGAGGATAACAGTAACTGTGATAAAATACAACATGGCTTTACAAAAGGGAGATCGTGCCAGACCAACTTGATCTCCTTTTTTGAAAGGATAACAGATTTTTTTAGGTAAAGGGAATGCGGTGGGCCTAATTTACTTAGATTTCAGCAAGGCATTTGATACAGTTCCACATAGGAAGTTGTTAGTTAAGTTACAGAAGATGGGGATTAATATGAATATAGTAAAGTGGATAAGGAACTGGTTAAAAGGGAGACTACAGTGGGTCATACTGAAGGGTGAACTGTCAAGCTGGAGGGAGGTTACCAGTGAGTCTCTCAGGGATCTGTCTTGGGACTGATCTTGTTCAACCTTTTTGTTACTGACCTTGGCACAAAAAGCGGGAATGTGCTAATAAAGTTTGTGGATGACACCGAGTTGGGAGGTATTGCCAATACAGAGAGGGATCGGGATACCATACAGAAAGATCTGGATGACCTTGTAAACTGGTGTATGAGGAATAGGATGAAATTTAATAATGGGAAGTGCAAGGTCATGCATTTAGGGACAAATAACAAGCATTTTTCCTATAAGTAGGGGACGCATCAGTTGGAGCGGACTGAGGAGGAGAAGGATCTGGGAGTACTGGTTGATCATAGGATGACTATGAGCCGCCAATGTGATGTGGCCATGAAAAAAGCTAATGCGGTTCTAGGATGTATCAGGAGAGGAATTTCAAGCAGAGACAGGGAGGTGTTAGTGCCGCTGTACAAGGCACTGGTGAGACCCCATCTGGAATATTGCGTGCAGTTCTGGTCCCCCATGTTTAAAAAGGATGAATTCAAATTGGAACAGGTGCAGAGAAGGGCTACAAGGATGGTCTGTGGAGTGGAAAACCTGCCCTATGAGTGGAGACTCAAGAAGCTTGGCTTGTTTAGCCTAACCAAAAGAAGGTTGAGGGGGGATATGATTGCTCTCTATAAACACATCAGAGGGATTAATATCAGGGACGGAGAGGAATTATTTGAGTACAGCACCAATGTGGACACCAGAACAAATGGTTATAAACTGTCCATCAAGAAATTTAGGCTTGAAATTAGACGCAGGTTTCTAACCATTAGAGGAGTAAAGTTCTGGAATAGCCTTCCAAGGGGAGTTGTGGGGGCAAAAACCATAACTGCTTTTAAAACTGAGCTTGATAAGTTTATGGAGGGAACGGTATGATTAGCCTATTTTGGAAATTGACTGATATTTGGCTACGTGTGATGGATATACAAGTGGCCTAAAAGAGGAGAGTACATAGGGTGGGTTCTGAGTTATTACAGAGAATTGTTTCTTGGGTAACTGGCTGTTGAGACTTGCCCACATGCTCAGGGTTTAACTGATCGCCATATTTGGGGTCGGGAAGGAATTTTCCCCCAGGGCTGATTGGCCTGGGCTCTGGGGGTTTTTCGCCTTCCTCTGTAGCACAGGGCATGGCTCACCTACCAGCGAATTCTCTGTATCTTAAAGTCCTTAAATCATGATTTAAGGAGGTAAATAACTCAGTCATAGGTTGGTGGCCTATTGCTGGAGTGGGTGGGTGAGGTCTTGAGGCCTGCATTTTGCAGGAGGTCAGACTAGATGATCATACTAGTCCCTTCTGACCTAAAAATCTGAGTCTTGTCAGGAGGCAAGAGAGGCATGATATTGTCTGCTGCAGAAGTGCTTGAAAAACAGATAAATATTAAAATCTAAGTTGTATTATGATATCAGTGTACTGGTTTGCATTGGGTGATGTGATTTTAAGTTTCTTATATATTGAAGGAATTAGTTTTGTGGTTAGAAAAACTTAGAACCGGAATTCAGAGTTAGTCAGTGTTTACGCCTGGAATGAGTTAAGTGCAGTAGTATCTTTCACAGATAAATCAATTATAGATCAGTTGTCTGTTGTATGTTGAGACTGGTCTCTTCCTTGGTCACGTCTTCCCTGCTTCCTAAATTACAATTAGGTGAGGAACTTCGTTTTAATCATATTGTTACTACTGCTGAAAGCGAAGTGTGGTTTGTTTTTGTTTTTCCTCAGTGACAACCCTGGAGGTGAGCGTATGTAATAGATTTAGAAGTGGGAATCAGCAGAGTATCAGAAATGCTATAAAGAAAGACGACTATGAAATTCAGATGGAAAAAACCATTGTTGCAAGTTAATGCCATTCTTTTGGTCCTTTTTGTGTTTTAATGAGTTTGATAAATTTCTGCTGCTATTTCAACAGCCTAGATCATTCTCCCTTCAGTTCTATTTTCTTTTGCTTTTCTTCTGTTGTCCAGAAAACACAGTGGAATCTAGTAGGACAGGAGGTAGCTCATTCACTGTTTTGTGCCTCTGTCACTCACTGGCTATTGGCCGTCTGGCTCAGTTAATGTCACTTTTTGTGTGGAATAAGAAAAATGCAAGTTTTAATAAAAAGTTAAACTCACACTCTCTGGCATTGCTTTAACTTTGAATAATAAGCTGTATTAAATAAGTAAACATTTTCAATGGATGCATGGTGTTCCCACCAAATAATCCATTTTTGCCTTGTGATATCCTTTTGTAGAGTTGTTTTTACAATAGTTTAATTTGCAGTCTTTTTAGGTTGAATTAATTTGTTTTCAAAGTAAGTACTATGACAGGGTGCAAAATCACTTTATTTGCAGTCTAGTCTTCTGTTTCAATTTTTTTTCTAAAGAGGTAGCTGTGTTAGTTCAGTTGAGCAGCACAAACAACTCGTATTGTGGCACTTTTAAAGACGAACAAATTTATTTATCGCATGAGCTTTCATGAGAGAGATCCCACTCCCTCAGATGCTTGAAAATGGGGAAAAAAGTATAGGAAGGAGGGATAAATGCAGTGAAGTAAGTGTATGTACTCACAGAATCAGGTCAGATACTTCAGCAAATCAAGCAGGTTGTATTGATTCAAATGGAGTGGAACAACAGGTAGGGAGGCTAAACACTGTTTATAATGACAACAGAGTCCTGTGGCACTTTTAAAGACTAACAGATTTATTCATCGCATGAGCTTTCGTGGGAGAAAATCCCACTTCGTCTTCAAAGCGTCTGACGAAGTGGGATTTTCTCCCACGAAAGCTCATGCGATAAATAAATCTGTTAGTCTTTAAAAGTGCCACAGGACTCTGTTGTCTTTCTACAATAGACTAACACAGCTACCCCTTTGGAATTTGACTGTTTATAATGAGAGAGCCAAAAAATATCCCTATTCTCACCCGAGTTGATGGTACCAAATTTGCATATGAATTCAACTCTTAAGTCTCTCTTCGAAACCATGATCTAGAATAAACGTGTTTTAAGGATAGCAAAGATAAATTCATTACAGAGTGACTGGGGAGACTGAAGTGATCAACTATTGGTTTTTTGAATTTTGCTATCAAATTTGTGTCCATTTATTCTTTTGTGCAAAGGCAGACCAGTTTGTCCAATGTATAAGGCGGGTGGGCATTGTTGTCACATGATGGCATATATCACATTGGTGGATGAGCAGCTGAATGGGCCCCTGGTGAGGTAGCTGATTTGATTACGCCCTATGATGGTGTCATTTGTGTAGATATGTGGGAAAAGTTGGCAATGGGGTTTGTTGCAGGGATATGTGCCTGCCTTAGTGCTTCTGCTGTATCGTCTGAATTTGCTGGTGAGTTTCTATTTAAGGTTGGGGGGACTGTCCGTAAGCGAGGAGAGGTTTATCTCCCAATTATTTTTTCTATGTACTTTTGTAAAACCACAAAAAGATACTGCGTGAGCATGATGATGTGTCTCAAAGATTCTTTTTCAAATGTGGCTCCTTGAAGTGCATTTTCATCAGCTGTGGAACTAGATGTCCTATTCTTGCACTTGAATCAGGCAGAGATGTTGTACATAATGGAAGTAATGTGGTTTTGAACAACGTTTTCTGTTCTTGCTCGAATATTGTCTGTTTGTATGGCTCTTCCTTACTACATCACTCGTCTGTTATAAATAAGGATGCTTAGTTCTTGAGAACATGCATGTTACAAGAGTTAAATGTAGCTATTCCATAGTAAAGGAAAACAGCAGAAATGAGTGGGCTGTTGTAAAAACTGTATGCATTAGTTTCTGCACAAATAAGTTTAATTAATTGGCATGTTTACATGCCACCATCTTAGTTATCCTTATTTTTCATATAACAACTAACTATATAACTATAATAAAGATCTATTATCTTTTGCAGTGAAGATCTATTTATCTTAACATACTGCCTTTCTGTTTCAGGTATCTATTATCAAGCTAAAAGTGACTGAACCATGGCTCAGTTTCCAGCACCTTTTGGGGGTAAGATTTTTATGTTTATAAATTAGAAAAATTACATACCTTTCCAAATATATTCTGGACACTAGTGTCCATGAGACCCATTCGCCTAGCATTTAGCCAATTGCCTTCCTTGTCCTCTATGGTATCCTTGTCTTGTGGTGTTTTTGCAGAGGCTATAGAGAGCACAAATAAAACTATGTAGAGGTTTACTATCTCAGATCCTGTTCAACAGAAAGCCTATGCAGTTTTCTTCCTGCTATGGTCCACGGATCCATTACAATATATATTTATATCCTGCCCACAGCTTGGGGCAGTACCAGGCCTGTAATGCACTGGTAGGATGCCGCCCCTTGAAGGTCCCTTCATTTTTACGTGCCTCCACTTCGTCTGATGACCAGGCATCCCTGCTGCAGAACTTTTTTGAGGAAATTCTAAACTGTATTTCATGGTTTAGTCTAACATTTTAGGTCAATTTCTCTAATTTCCAGGGCTGCACTTGATGCTTTTGTGTAGGGGTAGATTTCCCCTCAGTTCCACTTCCCCTTCTGAAGCATTTGCAGCTCTTGGTGTCCCTGCAGGTTTCATTCAGGGAGGAGCTAGGCCAAGAAGAAATAGAGGCAGAGAAGGAAAGTTTTCTGTCTTCTGTTTTTCCTCCAACTTCCTTACTGAGCATCTTGTTGGGGAGCTTGGCCAACCGTGCTGGAAGCCTGCAGTTTCCTTTGCAGCCCAGATTTCCAGTAGAAAAGGAGGCAGGCAGGATTGGAAAAGAACTGGCTCCAGGGGAAGCAGCCCTCCATCCTGAGCCCATTCTCATAATGGGAGCAACACTAACTGGGTAGCATGCCAGATGGACATTTTACTCTGAGTCCCTATCGCCCACACCAGCACCTCTATAGCTACCCTTCTGACTGGGGAGCTCAGTTGCAGTCCCCATCTTTTTCCATGTAGGTTGCTGATGGAGGACTCTGGACACTGCAAAAAACAGCTTCCTCCTGCTGCCGCCACCTATATAACAGCCCATTCCTCCCAGTCTGGGATCCCTACTCCTATGCCAGGCTGAGAACTCGAGAGTTAGCAGTGACTGTCTGGCCCATGTAGATCTCATGCAGTACAGAAGAGCAGAGTTTCTGGGGAGCCCATCCTTAAGCCCTAGATTATTTTTTTTCTTGAGGGACCTAGAATGGACAGGCAGATTGGTGGCCATTTGAAATATGTTTTTAAAGTCTGATTACACTTCCCTTCCTAAAGCTATAACCTTCTTCGAGTGCTGGTCCTTATATGGATTCCATATGCAGATGTGTATATATGAATTGTTCGCAGACAAGTTTGTCAACCCGTGGGCATGTTGTGTTGGCCAGAGGGTGCGTCTGAGGTCTCATGAGCCTGCGTCTGTTGACGCCTCTCCAGTTCTTACTCCTGTATGGCCAGAGTCAGAACCTATGTTCCCTCTAAGGTGTGCGGGTGCATGGCCGTGCAGTAGCTTTCGCATACCCACGCACGTATCACCAATGCCCGTGCAGCCTTATACCTCCCGCCTCTCTTCTCCCAGCAGCCCGATCTTCCCCGCATTTAAAAATTCTAAGTTTATCCCCATTCATAACACAAAAGACATTCATGACCACATGGCAAAATACAGGTGACAAAAACTGTGAGGTGTAGATGATGGTAGAGGCTAGATAGGCAGCAAGTGCCATCATCTCACAATATTAAGTAATTTAGTAAATTAATGAAACTACTGTATGTGTTGAACATTTTTATTAAAATCCCAACGAAAATACATCATCTATGCATTTCTTTTGAATTAAAGTACTTGGGCATGCTGATGCTTCTGGGGCCCAAAAACTGTTGCCCATGCGGCACTATGCCTCACAAATTGCCGCTCAACGAATACCATAATTTGCTCAGCAGCATCATCAGCTTAGAGGTAACAGCATCATCAGCTTAGAGGTAACATTGGTCAGAATCCGCTTTCTTTCTCTGTATTGATAGACTTTAAACATTCTTGTATATAGTTTACAACAGTTTTAACACAATAGTTAGCAGTTATTAAGGTGACAATTTAGGAGTAATGGTCCTTTTATCCTATACAGGGCATCATCCTGCCTACTTGGGGGGAGCGCCTACAGACCTAGGTGAGTGTTTGCGTGCTCTCTGCTACAGATGGGGGAGGAATGTGCTGATCTCACATCCCATTTGCTGCAGCAAGGAGCCTGCACTGGTCTTTTAGCCCCATGGCAACACTCTCTGCCTGGGTCCTTAGGCAGCAGCTCCCTTGTGCAGGAGGGAAGCTGTGGGCCACTTTGAAAGGCCCTGCAAGTCATTTTTGACCCCTGGGCCGCAGATTGGGAACCACTGCCCTGCAGCAACACAGCTACAAAACCTTTGTAGTGTCGTGGTGTAGATGCTTCCTACACAGCGAGAAGGGGTTTTTCTGCCAGTGTAGTTACATCATCCCCTGAAATGTGGAATATCAGGCAGGTTGATGGAAGAATTCTTCTGATGACCTAGCTTCTCTGTACAGAGAATTAGGTTGGCCTAACTACATTGCACAGGGCATGATATTTTTCACAGCCCTGAGTGATGTAAACTAGATCTAACTAACTTCTAAGTGCAGACTGGACCTTAGTGTTTAAACATCTTTTTTTTTCTGTATTTGGGGGGATGTTTTTCCTTTCTTGTTGAAGAAAAATATATAGAAGCTCAACTCCTCTGAGTTCCCACTCTTTCCAGTGGTCTTCAGTGGCTCAGAGACAATATTCTAAAACTGTTCAAATGGGGTTTCAGCAAAACTGTTGTGCATTATGGTTGGGGTGACCTATGTGGATGATGTCCAGATCTCATTCATCCTACACTTAGTTTTTGGGTTTGGGACTGCAAGTCCTCAGTGGGAATTTCATTTGCAGAGCCATTGTTCAATCTGGTTGACTAGTTTTAAAACTCTGGTCTATGCTATTTGTGTCCTGTCACACAAGATCTTTGAACTATTTTATGAACAAGTACTGTCGAAACAATGTTTAGACCATGTTTATATGGAGTTCTTAAATGATTGTATAGAATCTTTGAGAATTAGGGATAGTAATTGGGAATTTTCTTTTCTCTTGGAGTCTGGTCATTTTGTCAATTTAATTTTCTGTTCCAAAAATTAAGTTTGGAACAGTTTAGTATTTTCACTTCCAGATGAAGGAAACTGAACAATTATCTTACAGGATTCCAATGCCTGATAACTTGCTTTAAAAAAAACAAACAAAAAACCCACCTTTTGATTTCTTAAAAGCTTTAAAGTACTGGTCAGATAAATTTAGGCAATGATGTAGAAATAAAGAACAAGATCTAGACACTCTGTTACTAAAAGTCTGTATCTTCATTATTCTTTCCAGGAGAACTGTATTTCATTAGCATTATATGTCTTTGGTTTCCTGAGATTATGGACAGCAATAGTTATTGACCACTACACCAGAGCTAATCAACAGTATATGCTCCTAGAAGTGTTGAAGGACAGACAGTGTTGTATTACAAACAAGGGTCTTGTGGAACTTTTAAAGACTAATACATTTATTTGTCGTATGAGCTTTTGTGGGAGAAAATCTCACTTCGTCAGATGCTTGGAGAAGATGGAAAACTTAGAGTGGGAAGAAAAATAAAAGCAGGGAAGTGTAAGTCATAGGATCAGGTCAGACTATTTCAGCAAATCAAAGCAGTTTAGATTCAAACAGAGTGGAACAACATATTAGAAGGTGAGGTAGATAGAGGGGAAGGTCACTTATTGTAATGAGAAAGCCAGTTCAAATCTTTATTCAAGCCTAAGGTAATGGTTTCAAATTTGCATATGAATTCTAACTCTGTAGTTTCTCTTTGAAGCTTTGATTTGTAATTAAATGGCTTAAGCACAGCAATTGACATATCTTCCATGGAGTGAGCAGGGAGATTGAAATGTTCCTTTAGTGGTTTTTGAATGTTAGTTCTGATGTCATATTTGTGTCCACTTATTCTTTTGCACAGAGACAGCCCAGTTTGTCCAATGTATAAGGTGGAGGGGCATTGTTGGCACATGATGTCATATATCACATTGGTGGATGAGCAGGTGAATGAGCCCTTTGATGGAGCAACTGGTTTGATTACGTCCTATGATGATGTCATTTGTTCAGATATGTGGGAAAAGTTGGCAACAGGGTTTGTTGCAGGGATATGCACCTTTCTCCGTGTTTCTGTTGTTTGGTCTGTAGTTGCAGGGCTGTAGGAGAGGTCTGCCTCCCAAGACTTGAAAGAGTGAGGGGTAGTTTTGTAGGACAGGCTGTAGATCCTTGATGATGTGCTGTAGAGGTTTTGACTTGGGGGTTGTAGGTGATGACCTGGCGTTCTGTTGTTTTGTTTTTTTTTTTCCTTGGGCTTCTCCTATAGTAGTTGACTTCTGAGTGTTGTATTACTGTTCGAAAAATTGTGAATATCATTCTCACATGTAATATTGCATAGTAGTATTTTGGATTCTTTCTTAAGTGAGAGATGGGATGTTGTGTTGGCTATAACTATAAAGAAAAGTAACCGGAGAACAAAAGGGAAACATTAGGAAGAGAAAAACACCCTTCCTGGATGAACAAGTGACATTTATTTCTACTTTTATGATGGTACAAACACATTTAATTCATGATTTGTTGATGGTTTGGGACACCTTCGTTATTCACTTTAGAAGAAACTTCATGTGCTGCACTGCATGTTGAGAGGGATTGGTTTCTTAAATAAGCAATACCACATGAATTTTCCATGTTTTGTCTTTCATTAAAGGCATCTTCTAAATGCTGCTGTCATGAATTGCATTACATGGTGTGTTAATTATTTATAACCTAAGCTATCAATGAACAAAAGAAGATAAGGCGTTGATCAGCAGCATTTCAGTCTTTGGTGGTTTGTTACAGTTATAGACTGTAAATATGGCTGCTGATTTAAAGATTTATGTGACTGTCAAATGTAGATTAATTGGATAGGAGATTAAGCACTAGAATAGATAAAAACTAATTAATTTTGCCAGTACCACCAACTCACAGGGTTAAAATATTTTAAAACTTTGCATACAGAAGACTTGTATGGGGGGAAAAAGTAGTGTACCTTTTATGTACTCGTTTCTGACTTCTATATTTTCCTTTTAAACCAGGCAACCTAGATATCTGGGCCATAACTGTGGAAGAGAGAGCTAAACATGATCAGCAGTTCCATAGTCTGAAACCAACATCTGGATTTATCACTGGTAATTAGACAGTTTTTTCATATCCAATTCCACTTAATTACATTTATAATTCATAGTGAATAAGTGCTGTATGTACAAAATTTCATGGGAGAAATGCAGACATGGTTTTATTCATTCTGTGTTTCAACTCACTTGTATCCCTCTGTCACATGAACTTCCTCTTCCTGAATTTTGCTGAAAACTTTGTCTTCTCACTGGTTTATACTGCTTGATTTTTCTCGTGTATTCTTGCAGTCATACGTAGTTCTCTAAAGCAGTGCTACTCTATCTTGTGGCACAGCTTGTTACTTCACAATAATCATTTTCACAGAATCAGAATCATAGTGTGATGCCTTAAGTTTGATAATGGCACCGTTGCTGAGTCTTTCAATATATTGTCATGTTGATTGATCTGTCGACACTAAAGACTAAGTATAAATGCACCTGATTAAATAAAATGTATTTAGCAGTTTAGTTAAACTGGTGCAAATCTCTGTATTGACAGCCTTACAAGGACTTGTATCAGTTTCACTTATGAGGAGTAAACAATAAATCCACAGACAGTATTTGTACCACTTTAACAAAATTGACTTTTTTTTTTAAACCACTGTAATTTCTGTGTGTGAATTGGGCGTATCACAATGTGATATCAAGATCTCATTCTGTGGGGTGTTTTGGGGGGCTCTGTTTGGTTTTCTTTCCTCTTTCACTGCAGCCACATGTGGCAAAAGAGAATGGGGGATGTGAGATGTTGCCTTCCTTGCTATCTACCTATTAGGTGGTATTCAAGAGTCTTAGATCACACCTGTGATCTTGAGAATCCGATCAGTGGTCCTAAAGAGCCACATGTGCCTCTCAGGGCACAGGTTGATAACTGCTGCCCTCCATATGATATACAAAATCTGATATGGTTCTGTATGTAATTTATTTTTGTAAAAAGTTTGATACGCAATAGTACTAGTAGATTTTCTACGTATTTCCTTTTCAGGGACCTAATCCTAGTGTACTAATCCTACTGTGCTGTCTTGTCTTTCGTATCCTTACTCTTTTACCATTACCACCCTCCTCGATGGAAGATTGGAAAGTACCTCAGGTTTTTTGCTATTGCTTTTCTTAATGACTAATTAGTTTCAAGTGATGACTGACTACTCCCTTACTGAATTTGTGCAGACTGGTCTGTGGTGTACCTTAAGTACCCAGGGGGAAAAAAAAAAGAATGTTATGTTAGTATTGATGGGAAATAGTGTTTCTTGTGGAGAAAGTGTGTACTTCCCTCTTTATTGGAATCATCTACCTTGTGAAATCAAGGAAGTATTAAACATGGATTGGGCAGCAGGAACCATCTGTTTCCTATTGTTCATCTCAATAGATTTCCCTACAAAGTATTAATGTTCAGTTAATTTAAAATGGAAGCAACTAGTGAAAATTTCAATATGTAAAGCACGGGCTGGATACATCTCTAACAGAGACAGTTGATTCACCACTTTCTAAAATTACACCTATAGTATTGCGTGTAGATTGCTAAGTGATTAACTAATTTTAAATAATATACTATAGTATGCTCCAAGTTACAATACATGGCTTTTAGTATTGTTTTCTTTTGTATGTTTTGACCTGTGATTTAATTTAGAGCTCTATCCTCTCGTGGGTAGTATTAGCAGCCCCCTTGAACTGATGCCTTTCTAATTTATTTTTACAGGTGATCAAGCTAGAAACTTTTTTTTCCAATCTGGGTTACCTCAACCGGTGTTAGCACAAATATGGTAAGTTATGTTTATAAAAACAAAACAAACGAAAACAAACAAACAAATGCCAACTCCCCCAAATCTTCAGCAATATTAGAATAAATAATGTAATAAGACACACTTACACGATGAATACACTTAACAGTCTGCTGTTTAAAATCACTTGCTTTGCTCAGCCTACAGTCTAAAAGTTAACAAGACAAAAGCATTTATTGCTATGATGCAGCTACGAATTTTTTAAGTTACTAATATATTTGGCATGCCTTTTGCTGGAGGTAGCCATTTTATTGGAAAGTGACATTTGTAACCAAGTGGTGGTTTGGAAGGAAGTGTAAGAAGACACTCTATAAAATGTTTCCAGTTTGTTAAATCAATATTAATATAATCATAAAATGCATCAATTAACAATGGGGCTGTTAAACCAGACCTGCAAAATTGTCATGTCATTTATAATCTGTATAAAGTCTACTGTCGTCATCGTTAGGCAATAATAGGCTTTGAAGGAGGGAGGAGGAACAATGATTTTATTATTCCTGGGTGAGTGAACAAGTACAAATTTTAAAGCTATGTTAAACTGCTAATAAAGCCAGTTGTTAACTGGGACCTAGTTAATTCCTGTGGAATTTTCAAACTGCTACTGTTCCAAATTATATCAAACTTCAAAACTCAGAAATGCTAATTTTAATGAAAATCTTAAAGAAATTATATTCCCTTACTTCTTGACCTTCCTTTCTTCTAAACTGAGCAAAATGAATATGATTTTCTTATGCACAGTGTGGTGGCAATGGGGGAAGGGAGGAAATCACTGTGACATGGTATCTACATACAGGGAAAGTACAATGAGTTGTTTTCCATGGCTTCTCCTTATTGTGGCCACTCTTACTTTTATACTAGTAGAAATGTCTCAGGAGTATTTCATTTCCTTAGGGGAAGAGGAGCTCTCTGACTACGGAAAGGAGAGCCATTTTGCAGCAAAAAGATAGCTGCTTTTAGAAAAGCATGTGCCCTTTTGCTGCTTTGTAACAAGGCTTGAAAGAGAAATGGGTATATGGGGGTGTAAATCTCTGTATGGACCCTGCTACTGTGCACTAAAAGTTTCGTGCTCATTAATCTATTCTCATTTCAAAGCTGAGTAGATCAAAGTGCAGTGGGGAACTTTTTTAATGTGCAGTAACAGGATTCACAGGGACAGCTGATGCATGGCACTAATGTGCTGTAGATTTACACCACAGGTTGCTGTGCATTAGGTGTTTTGTCTAGACCAGTTCTTAGTAAAAATCTCTTCCCCTCTGAGTTATTTAGGCTTTGGCTCTTGAGAGATGATCATTCCACTCGTTCCATAGTTATAAGACAAGACCTGAATTTACTTTATTAAAAAAAAAGAAATCTTTAAAACTTTTTTTTTTAAAAAACTAACTTTTAACTTTAAAAAACAAACAAATAAAACTTTAATATATTCAGGCACCTCTCTGAATCATAAAATAAGGGGGGGATTCTTTTTTGGTCACTTCTTAATAAAAGTCATCTGCATTTTAGGGTAGAGAGGCTAGATAACCTCAATTTCTTTCTTCCTTAATGTTAGACATGTTGACCAAGAAGATGGGGTCACAATTGTTAGAGGAGGAGTACCACTTGCAGAAAAAGTTCCCTTCCCATTAACCTCTTTGGACGAAAGAAAACGAATATCTATAGAGAATCTAGCACGTTACTACTGTCCTTCAAAAATAATAGGTGTTAAAAATAATTCTTAAGTGGCTCTTATAACAAAACAGAAAGCCCACTTAAAAATCTGTGGAACTTTCCTTTATCATCAGCTGAACCATAATTGTTTGTAAAGAGGTAACAACTCTCAGCTAGATATTTAACCTGTAATGCAGCGGCAAGAAGGCAATTATGTTGACAGCCAAAGGACGACACAGTAGTTGTTGAAAGCAATCTGAGATGTAAGAAACAAAAAATTGTGACCCTACCCCCTTTTGAGAGGTAAGCCACTCCAAAGGACACCTTTGCATGGTGGATTTAGAGGTCTCATGATACCTTCAAATCTTGATGCTTATTTACGTGGATCTGTTGTCAGTTCTTGGTATGAGAGACTATTTCCATGGAGGAAGTGTGTATACCTCTTGTATAAGTAAAACTTCGTGAGGTATCACAAGAGCTATTCATTGGATTCATCTGCCTCAATCTTTGGCCCAAGTCCTCTGTATCCTATTTTAGACTAATAGGTCTAGAGTCTTTGTATGGGTGAAGAGAGGTCTTCACGATCCTTAGTTCTCTATCTGTATTCTTCATTTCCCTTTCCAGTTGGGGTTCATCAAAATGTCCAGTTTGTTAGGCCTGCCACCACACCTTTCTCATAAGGGAGAGAAAAGTTAGGCTAGCCTGTCATTTTCTATGAAGTATATAGGAAAAAGTTAAAACAAAAATGAATTTAAGGCCCCCAATTGTGCAGATGTTTAATTACATGTGTATATTTACTTATTTGATTATTTCCAAGCTCTTCAGTGGGACTACTTACTTGAGGTAAATCTTTGCAGGATTTTATGCAAAGCGTGTGTGAGGTCTTGTTGCCTGACAGTCCAGACTCCAGACAACCTTCAGCTCTATTATAGGAGGAGTAACACCTTTTAGAATTGTCTAACCTATATTATTTCATAAGCTAAAATATGCAAGCACAATTTTCTTTTTTAAAAATATCTTCACATTTCATTTAGAGGGTGTAGCCCTCCTTTTAATTTGGTGTAAACTGGATTGCTATTTTGAATAATGCAAAATCTGTTTTCATTAAATTTAGATGCTCAAGGAAGCAATCTAGTTGAAATGGGTTTAAATATCTTCTGCCCAAGAGAGCTTATTTTAAAAAAATATTTTGAAGTTGTAGTGACTAAGACTGCATGAAAGCTGTATTATAAAATTAAAATAGCAATAATTCAGTTCTTAAGACGTTATTTAGAATTCACACCTCTACATATTTTTAGCAGGCAGATTTATTGTGCTTTCACTGCTATGCATTCATTTAACAAAGAAAACATTCTGCAAGGATTTTGGAACTTTTGTAATGCAAGCCAGAGGAGCTGCTATGGTCTTTCGTGACAATTCCTCTGCTGATCTACTCTTCACGGGCCTGACAGACCACAAAGCCTGTAATCTATAAAGTGTCCAAACAGTCTTTGAAATGAGACCATGATGGCTCAGAAGGTAAGAACTATTTTTAAGTAGGCCATAATCTGGGTTTCTTCCAAAACCCCCAATGCTGTTTCTCCCTCTTGAAATCCTCTACCCAGTCCCCACATCTTTAGATTAGTTTAAATTAGTACTGGAAATAATCAGTGCAAGCTGCTTTTTATTATTCGGAGTTCTAGTTTTTGAGTGAGCATTAAAATAGTTCGTTGATTTACCCTCTTCTGACACCTGAATTCCTCTCAATATTTTCAAATTTGTGGAAGCTAGAAGAATGATAGGAAAACCTTTATGGTAGAGTAGACCTCAGATTTTACTATTTGTACTATACAGTAGTATAGTGATGCTCAAGATTAATTCCTGTTGTTGTGTTTGTGTTTTAGGATTTAGGATGAACATGGGAATTTAAGGCTAGATTTAGTCCAGATCTTCAGTTGCAGTGCAACTTCTTTGGCAACATTTAGAATGCTAAACATGCCTTCAGAAACATGTTTTTTGTAGCTAATAAACCATGTTCTAAGCAGCACAAATTCTGCCTGACCAATTCTTGCCCTCACCATCACTCTTACAGATGGCAGGGTATTGGGAAGATGATAATGCCACTTCTACCTACATGTAGGAAGTGAGAGAGCCATATGAAGAGGATCCTCTGCATCTTGATTCAGCCTTTTGCAATTATCCCTGTAAAAATATCCACAATTACAAACACAGGCACTTTTTATAGATATAACGAATCTGTAATCCATTTACTGTCCTAGGCTGGTTTCCAGCCAGGTCTTAACTAAATGAATTAATGAACATTAAGATCCTTCTAATTTTGTTATAACCGGATACTTTTTGTTTTGTGGAACAGAGAAATTTAGGTGGTGGTTTCTGGTAGCTACGCAGAGCACTAAAGGCGATGTTTACACAAAAGTAGCTTTGTAAATCCAGACTACGTGGCTAGATTCTTTTAAAAGAAGTGATTAGTAATGTGAAGTTTTTCTGTTAATGAAATAATCTTTGAGATTGAATAGTTTAGTTTTGTATTTCCATTAACAGACTATAATCATTTTAATGTGTGTAAATACTGCAGCCTTCTAGTTGTACTTCATGTTCCTCACTGAAATTTGTCTGAAGCTGAGTAAAATATAAATCTGTTCAACTATGGCAAATAAGTAGGATAGCCTGGCAGATATTAACTAAAGATAAAAGGCTTTACTGACTATGTGTGTTGGAGTTTTCTCATTCAGTGAACATAATGGGACGTGTGCATATCTTGTTTCTATTATTAATTGCACGTAGAAGGAAAGTGTGTAAAATAAAAACGTATTGCTAAAATGTGGGTAAACTATTAATGGAATAATATAATATAACGCTTTCCGTTAGTAGATCTGGAAGCGCTTTCAAAGGAGATCATTAGCATGTAAGGTCTGAATGAACCAAGGTCATATACAATGAGGTGATACTTGATGGTATTCTCATGTCTGGGGTGTGGCAGATTGAGGAGCCCTTCCTATTCTTAATTGCTGAAAACCTCCTGAAGTAGTTTGTCAATAGGAGTTGATTATGTACTTGTATGCCTTCTGGGCAAAACAAATAAGCACAAAGACATTTGCTTAAATATTTTATTTTTTTCCCTGCTGTTATGTCACTTCCGATGCTGGGATGCAGTCATTTAATTGCATGCTCTGATAGTGCCTGCTAGATGTGCTCAGCAGAACTGACTTCTCCATATGAAAAGTGAGGGATCTGTTTAATGAGGAAATCGCCAACTGCTTATATTGTGATCAAAGAAATCTGTTTCAGTAACTTTGTGCAGGCCAGCCTCTTTCTCTGATTTATCTTTATGGTTAACCATTGGAGGCCACATATGCAGGCTTGTTTTTTTGTTTTTTGAGTTGTTTACCTACCACTTGCAACTTGGCGTCTGAATAAAGGATGACTAAACCCTGAAAAAACTTTAATCAAAATGAACATGCTTTTCCTTTTGAATATTCTTGTAGTGGCCTTCTTTGCCTTCAAAAGACCTGTTTGGTTGGTGTGTATGAGTGTGTGTGTTTGTAAACATAATATTAACCTAAATATTTGCTACTGCATTCAATCATCTTTAATACTTGATAATTTTTAAGTAAGTTACTGCACTTAAGCATTCATGTCTATACTTTCTTTCACTCAAATGCAAAAGCTTTGGAAGACTAGTTATAGCCATTACATTTCTGAATTCCTGGGTAGATATTCTGACATAAATGAATTTGACTTCAGCCTTAGTGTCTGTGAACATTTCAAAGTCGCCACATAATTTGGTGCAATTGGGATTTTTTCTAATTGAGAGTCCCAGGAGTCTAACATGATTTGCTGTAGGTCAGGATCAAGATGCATTGCTTGATCTATGTCCATTTTAAGGAACACACTGATGAGGAAGAGGAGGCTTCTAACAAGCTATCTTCCATTACAAGAGCTGGAAGATACTGGGGACAGCAAGAACATTCAACATGGTGTTATACACAGTGTCTCTCTGGTGGTATCCTCTCCAGCTATAGGGAAATGTTCTTTGGTCATCTTTCAAATCTTAAATTATGCGTTTCCTCAACAAAGGAATTATATTCTCGTTTAGTACAGGAGTTTTGGAATAATATGCACAAGGCTGAGGTCTAATTGGTAGTAATTTGCTATTTGAACACTTAGTTGATCAGTGTGTCTCCTCTATGTTTTGAGTTCTTCCTATCTGGTTCATCATATAATTTGTAAGTATTCTGTGCAACATGCGTCTGGTTGCTTGTGAAAAATCTGTTTGTATTCTCAATAAAGTAGCAAAGGACAAAAAAAACTTGAGGGAAGCTAATCAGAGTTCTGGCATACACACCAATATATACAGCTATAGGGGGCATGGTATTGGGTAGTTGGCAGAAAATGGACAGTCCTACAAAGGAATTAGGCTATGTGGCAAGCCTACTTTGCATTTTAACCATTTCCAGGAGCAATTCTGTTCCCTCTAGTAATCTCTAAAGTGCCCTTCCTGCTGACTGTAACTTGAGAGGGGGACGCTCTCTTGCCTGTAATAAGGGTCTCTCTAAGGTCTAACATTCTCAGTCTGACCTAACTGCTGTAAGCATCTTGTATTTTAACTCTTTGCCTGTACAGCAGGAGGTACTGATTTCTTACCTCAACTTCTAGCAGTCAAGTAACTATTGTTTCACAGAAGCCTTCACAAATGGTGGGGTTGTGGGAAGAAGAGATGAGCTACAACTTAATTTCTCAAAAAAGTGTAATACATCCTTTAGTTTAGACTGATTTTGCTCATCTTATCTCTTCATTCTGGCTTTTGGGAGCTACATACTTTGCTGCTACATTACTGCCACAACAGAGGCTTTATAACTAACCACTGAAGCTGTTTCATATTAGCCACTTTATAAGGAATGGCTGAAACTTGCTTACTGAGCTCTGATGATGCTACTAATTAGTCGTTGGAAATCTGACACTGTTAACCAACCTGATTCCAGACACAGAGAGGTAGGCAAATCTTTCTGTCCAGCTACTGAACAGCAGGCACCATTCAGCTGGAAATTTTGAGTGAACTGTTCTTGGTGCAGGGAGATAAGGCATCAAAAAGCCAGTCCCTGTAGCAAGGTCTTGCTTTAGGAATTCTCTTCCACTAGAAACATAGTAGTAGCTAAACGAACAAGGAGCCCTGTGGCACTTTTAAAAACCAACAAATATGTTTATTGCATGGGCATTTCAGGAAGTGCTACAATGTGCTCCTTTTTGGAGCCCTTATCCTACAGGCATGGCTTTCTCATTCCTGTCCTTTACAATTGTAATGCCAGATTTTTGACTAGTGTAAATCAGTATTTTTGGTGGCTGATCAGGGGAAAAAAAATACAACTGTGATTAGTTTTGAACCAAAACTGAATTTGGTATTTGTTCCATGTCATTGTAATGAGAAACAAAGTTTTGTTCAAGTCAAGTCAAATGAAATGTTTTGAATGTCAATTTGAAATGACCGCTTTAATATTTTTGTTTTCAGAAGGGGTTTGCCACTGAAACTACTTTGAGCTGAATTTTCAAATAGTTTTGGTGCCCTGAAAAATTCATTTAATGGGTGAATTTGCCATTCCCCTTCTCTTCCGCCCCATGCCCTCCAAAGAAGTTGGCTCTAATTAGCCTAGCTTCATGGAAGACAGTGTAGAGCTAGGTGGTGATGTGTGCTTGCTGACAATCTGGCCTATAGTGTTAGAGGATTGGTAATCTCCCTGTGCTTGGTGAAAGATTGTCACTGATGACAAGTATGCTTAGAGAGTGCGCTTACTGGAACTGATACGGCAAGATATTAACTTCCACTTCTTACAAATTTCCCCTGCTTTGCCTCAGGGTACTTCACCCCAGTCAAATGGGCAAAGTGTTTACCTGCTCAAGTAATCAAACTTCATTAATTGCCAATCCAGGATGCTCCTTTAATGACCCTTATTTACTTAAATAAATGTTTTCCTTGGTGCTTATTTAATTGGAAATAAACTCAGTTTAGCTAGACTGCCTAGCCTCTCAGTTGGGCATCTGGTCAGAATACTGTGTTGCTACCTCTGTGACCTATAATCATAATGTGTATATTTTATGTTTACTATAAAATTTTAGGATTATTTCAAACTAAAGTTAAAATCTTTTTCATTCTCTTAAGGAAACCAACATAATAAAACTTTTAATTTATAAATTGCTTAAATCATTAACATGCATTTAATTTCTTAAATTTTGGTTCTCAGTTGCAAGAACTAGTCTCTTATTCCTCCCCATCTCCTGCTGCGCACTGTTTTCTTAAACAGTCTACTTTTTGTTTCTTCATTTGATGTACTGTAAAGTCAGAGACTACTCTACATAAAAGCCTATTCAAAAACTTGGCGAAGTGTTTTATGCTTGAATGCTATTGTCTAACTGGAAACTCATTTGTACACTCCGCTATAGTGTTGTTCAGTACAGAGAATGAATTTAAAGAGCAATTTATTATAGGACTAGCTGAAGTACAAATTTGTTGACTAAGTCGTTTGGATCCCTGTGGTGCTGTTTGCAATACCACGTTGCTTTAATTTTGCAATTTAGCAAAGTTTCTATAGAATTACACTAATCCTTCCTTTCAGGCTGCCAGACTATAGTTCTATTATGGAATGAAACATAACTTAGAAAATCACAGTTCTATCATTCAAAGGAAGAAACTGAAAAGCTTTCAGTTCATTGTTTACATGATGTTTTAGTAACCCAGGTTCTGTTTTGCAAAATTCCTCTTTAAATGGGACTCAGCTGATTCTTGAGTTTCTTGATGTGTGGGCTATCTTTTTTTTTTTTTTTGCTTGTGGGAGACTTCACAAGGTCACAATTTAAAAACATAATGATAAATCCTGCTTCTTTGTAGGGCACTGGCTGACATGAACAATGATGGGAGGATGGACCAGATGGAGTTTTCTATTGCTATGAAACTTATCAAACTAAAACTACAAGGTTATCAGCTCCCCTCTGCACTCCCTTCTGCCATGAAGCAGCCTCCCATTGCTATTTCTGGTGCACCAGGGTTTGGTAAGAGCAGAATTTGTTTCTAGTTCTGTGGCATAACCCCTATAAACACCCCAAACACAATGTTTATATTTTGATTTATTTCCATTTCTAAAATAGAAAAAGGCTCTACTTACAATCAAAATGATACACGTTTTAGAAACAAGCTAATGCGCCTTACCTTAGCATCCTGGAATAATTAATAACAAATCAGTATTCTACTTCATTTCAGACCCTGAATTGTTCCCTCTGTACTCTCTACTTCCCCAAATATCAGGGAAAGCAGATGGGTCTTGCACTATGCTGTGAAGACCAACAGAGCTGCTCTGTTTTCAGAGAAGGGCAGAGAGTGAATTCTAAAGTTAGGGTTCCTCACTGAGACCACCTTGCTGGCAGGTTTCTTAAATCATTATAAATGAGTTTCCAGCTTTCACACTTATACCATAGTTATGATCAGAGATCTTGATTTATTTTAACTAGAATAGTGGCAGAGAAGGAGACCTTTTAAGAAATGCCCATGAATGGACTGTTACAGTTAAGAGGTATCAGCAGGCTAGGAGTTCTGTGGTTGTAGCAGTTGTTGAAGTGACAACTCAGGCCTGGGAAGAGTTTGGGAAGACCGTGGAGAAATGACTACTGGATAGTCTCAAAGGTGTCCTGGCAAGCCATTCTTTGCTTTAGTACCGGTTGGTGGGATATTGCCCAGGCTACTCTCAGGAAGAGTGGTAAAACACTGACTGCAACTGAGAAGATTATTGAGAGATGGAAGAAGCACTCTGCAACCGGTGGACATGCCCTCCTTTTAGGAGACAGATCTGTTGAGGTCATTGTGACGGTAAAGTGCCTTCACAGTGGTAAGGCAGCCAGGGTGGACAAGATTCTCCTGGAGATGTTGAAATCACTGGACAAAGTTGGGGTATCATCAGGGCTGGCGCAACCATATAGATGAACTAGGTGGTTGCCTAGAGCGCCAGGCTTTAAGGGGTGCCAAATTAGATGTAAGTGAATTTTTCTTATCTATTTAAAATAATATATTCATGTATTATCTCTTATAAACAAAAGTATCACCCTCTGACGGGTGCCAAAGTTATAGTTCACCTAGGGCACAAAAAACCCTTGGGCCGGCCCTGGGTATTTTGGTTAATGGGCCTCTTCAATGTTGCATAAAGGGGGGGGGGGGGGTGCAGTACCTTGGGATTGGCAAACCAGGGTGCTAGTCCCAATTTGTAAGAAAGAAGAATGTGTTCCAACTACAGGGGATCACACGTCTCAGCCTGTCCCATAAAGCCCGTGTTGGCATGTTAAAGAAGAGGCTACGCCCGTTTAGTTGAAACTCATTCAGGAGGAAGAATACAATTTCCGTTTCAGAGGTGGAACTGCAGGCCAACTCTTCGCTCTCTCACAGATACGTGAGGGGTCGTGAGAGTTCGCTAATCTGGTCTACCTTTGTTCTGTAGACCTGGATAACGTTTATGACCATATTCCCTGAGATGTGCTATGTGGAAGTATGAGGTGCCAGAGTCGCTTCTGTGTGCTATCCTGTCTCTCTGTTCCCAGAATGAGACTTGTGTCTGTATTCTTGGCATGAAGTTGAATTTATTCAATTGGGCGTTGGACTCTGCCAAGGGTGTGTCCTGTCCCCACTCATGCTTGTGATATTCATGGACAAGATATTAAGGCACAACTGTGTTGGGGAGTATATTTAGTATGGGAACTTGAAGGTGACGTTTCTGTTGTTTGCAGATGATGATGTCCTTTGTGTTTCTTGAGACTATGATCTCTGATGTGCACTTGAATGCTTTGCTGCTGAGTGTGAAGCGGCTGGCATGAGAATCAGCATCTCCAAATCAGAGGGCATGGTTTTGCATTGGTAGAAAGTGGAACGTTCTCTCCAGGGGAAAGGAGAACAACCAACCTTCGTGGGAGAGTTTGAATAGCTAGGGGTCTTGTTCACAAGTGATAAGCAGGAGCATGAGATTGACTGATGCAGTAGTGCAGAGGTGGCAGTGATGAAGGGGCTGTACCAATCGATGGTGGTGAAGCAGGAGCTAAGTTTTTGGACAAGGCTCTCAGTTTACAGGGCAATATATATCCCTATCCTCCCCAGCAGTCGTGAACTTTGAGTAATGACGGAAACGATGAGTTCTTCAAGTGCTTGCTCATGTCTGTTACATGTTGGGTGTTTGTGCCTGCCACATGCATCGGTGCCAGAGACTTTTCCCTCAGTGGGATCCATAGGGCCGGCTCCAGTGGCCTCCTCAGTGACTTTCTTAGCCCAACTGCTGATACAGGATAATCTGTAAGGCCGCAAGTTGGTCCTTCATGCTTTGAGTCCCACGAAGCTCTCGTACAGCAGACAGGAGACGATGTGGGCTTTGGCAGGGTGGTTTTTGCAAAGGGCACATTAAAGAACTCCTTGCCCACCACCAGAAGTATTGCTTGTCAGTCACCTAACTGTAAATGTGGAATGGATGTGAACAAGTACTTGAAGAAGAAAACCAGTTACTAACTTTCTGTAACTCTTGTTCTTCTAGATGGTTGCTCGTGTCCATTCCATAACCTGCTCTCCTTCCCTTCTGTCGGAGTTCTGGCAAGAAGGAACTGAGGGGAGGAGGACCAGCAGCACTCTATGAACTGACACATCCACATGCCACTGCAATGGGTGCTAGAGTTAGCTCCACTGATACCACTGAGAGAAAAATATCTGGCATCTTGTGCATGTGTTGTGCATGGACACACAGGGTGGAATGCACATGAGCAACATCTCTCGAAGAACAACAATTACAGAAGTAACCATCTTATCATGGGAACAAGAGGAGGAAATAAAGTTTCTCTGCAGGGTGGCTGGGCTGACTCTCTGAGATAGGGTGAGAAGCTCCACTGTTTAGGAGAGCCTTGGAGTGGAGTCGCTACTCCTCTGGATCAAGAGGAATCAGCTGAGGTGGTTTGGGAACTTGATAAGAATGACCCCTGGTTGGCTTCATTTGGAACTATACAAGGCATGTTCCGCTGGAGGAGGCTCCATATCTACTGGCTGGCCTGGAAATCTCCCAGGAAGAAGTGGAGCTTGATGCAGAAGAAAATGAGGTCTGCTCCTCCATGCTGCTGCTGCAACCCTCACTAGGAAAAGTGGCATAAAGAAAAAGAAGTGTCTGGACTATGCAAAGAGTAGCATTAATAATAGCCAGACTGGCTACTGCTTCTCTTGTCCTTGTAATTGGTATTGCTGAAGTGTTCATGACACCAAAGCTAGGATTGGGTAACATAGGATTGAAATAGATGGCTTAAAATAAATGGGTGCGACAGAGCTGGGGACCTCGTACTTAACATGTTGGGTTTTTTCTGCCTTCTGATCCTGAGCCACTTTACATGCAACTTTTAGGTAGCAACATCTCATGATCTTTAGATGCCTAGTAATTGTGATTACCATAAAGAGGGAATTAAATAATTGCGTTGGATAAGTGTTGCAATAAAACTCTTGCCTTTTAAAGTCTGAGTATCCATGCTAATTAGTTATATATTTTTTTCCAAACATTTACTCTTTGGTTTATAAAACTTCATCTGCAGCCATACTAGTCCAGTGAAGTTGAACAGAACAGATATTGGATTTAAGCAGAAAAAGGCATGATAAAGATTGACATTACCTTATTATGAAACAAAAAATCCAACAAAATAAGGTTTCATCTCTTAACCCACTGTAGACGTGTGTACGCAGCACGACCTCTTCTCTAGTAAAACAAACCAGGAGTCCTGTGGCACTTTTAAAGACTAACAAATATATTTGTTGCATGAGCTTTTGTGGGAGAAAATCCCACTTCGTCAGACACTTTGAAGATGGGGAGCTTACAGAATGGGAGAAAAATAAATGCAGGGAAATGTAAGTCATAGGATCAGGTCAGGCTGTAACAGCAAATCAGAGCCATTGTTAAGATTCAAACACTGGGGAACAGCATATAGAGGAAGGTGAGGTCAAATCACCTGTTGTAATGAGAAAAAAATTTGTAGTCCTTGTTTAACCTTGAGGAAACAATCAAATTTAGATATACATTCCAGTTCTGCAGTTTCTCTTTGAAGCTTTGATTTGTTATCCATTTGTCTGAGCACAGCTATTAAGTCATTAATGGAGTGAGCAGGGAGACTGAAGTGTTCACCTATTGGTTTTTGTATGTTGTGATTTCTGATGTCAGACTTGTGCCCATTTATTCTTTCCATCAAGAGCTCATTCACCTGCTCATCCACCAGTGTGATTTATGCCATCATGTGCCAGAAATGCTCCTGCACCCTATCTATATATTGGACCAACAGGACAGTCTCTGTGCAAAAGAATAAATAAACACGACTTCCCTGCATTTATTTTCCTCCCATTTTGTAAGCTCCCCATCTTCAAAGATTCTGATGACATGGGATTTCCTCCCACGAAAGCTCATGCGACAAATAAATGTGTTAGTCTTTAAAAGTGCCACTGGACTTCTGGTTGGTTTGGCTGAACTAACACGGTGACCCCTCTGGAACTCTTCCCTAGTGGAATCGCTGAGTCTCCCTGACCTCCATTTGTCATCTGTTCAGCTGTGCTCTTCACTATGCTTTGCCCTACTCTGTTTGCATTGGTTTGTTTCGGCAGTAGACTGCAAGCAGCTCTCCCAAAACTCATTCTTTTTAGAGGGCGGCTAAATGGTAGGTTTTGGGTCCTCTACCCACATATATTTAACAACGCTGCCTTCACCTAGCACACAGCGATCATCTTTTTCTAAAGCAAATTCTGGTATTTCTTTGGTTAGCATCACAGGTACATAATCCTATAATATGCATACACTCTAAAATATTGTGCCCTTCTTGGCCTAAGCTCTTTCATGTTGCCACCACTAACTAAGAGCTTGGTAACCCTGGGGTATCTTCACTTCAACCTGCTGTCTAATTTTTAGTTTACTATTGTATAACTCTGCAATCTGCAAATGTCTTAAATTATATTTTGATACAACTGATTACAAATTAGACACATCTACTTTTTCTTGTATGCAGGTATGGGGGGCATTGCCAGCATGCCGTCCCTAACAGCTGTCACCCCAGTACCAATGGCTTCCATTCCAGTAGTAGGAATGTCTCCACCGTTGGTATCTTCCGTTCCTACAGCAGCAGTGCCTCCCCTGGCTAATGGAGCACCTGCTGTTATACAGCCTCTGCCTGCTTTTGCTCATCCTGGTATGCTGCATACTAACACTATCTCTTTACTTTTTATCTGTTAACAGATTGTTGGACAATTTTCTTTGTATCCAAAAAATGGGAATATGGCATTAGTAACTGTTCTTACTTTAAAGAATTCTTTTATTTAAGAACTACACTTAAATTGGATTAATTCAAATAAGTTTAAAACTTTTTTTTATCCTAAAAATAAATAAATAAATAGACAGACCTTCAGAAGAAGAAATCTAGGTTTATTATAATTTAAAACTTAATTTTTTTTGACTCCATCTATGCACAAACTGACGATCATTATCAACAAAATGTAAGCACCCTAGTAAAAGTCCAATAAAGTTAGCTTGTCCATCAGCCTGAATTGATACCTACAAATTGGTATTGCCATACCTCTTTGTAACCATTAAGATAATACTATTCTTTTGTTTGTTTTCAAAATACTAGAATGCACAGAATTCCAGTTTTTATTTTATAAAGTAAGTTGCTCTTTAATATATCAACCAGATTTATATAAAGAATGCAAATACAGGAAGTCATGAAGATGGTGTGTTCTGGGTTTTTTACAGGGCAGAGGAGAGTTTAGTAATTCATGTTTCTGTTGGGACTTTGCCTAAAAAAACAACAATTTTAAAATCATAATACTTGGTTTGTGATGATAGCACTTATTGTGAATTGTACAGAAAACTAATAGGTATGTTTCAAATGTACTTTTCAGAATTAACACTTATTTATTATTATTACAGCCACATTGCCAAAGAGTTCTTCCTTTAGTAGATCTGGACCTGGGTCGCAATTAAACACTAAACTGCAAAAGGCACAATCATTTGATGTGGCTAGGTAAGTTAGTCTGCAGAGTATGTGCATGCATGAAATACGCTGTATGTAAGACAGCACTGCCTTACACTTTAATAGGTTAATACCATTCTTCACTAAAGTCTTAACTTCTGTACTTAAGAAAATCAAGTGTTGCCAAATTATTACTTCAGAGGTTTTATTGGATATCTTCATTAAATGTGCAATGCTAGATTAGTTCCAAACTATCAAATATAGCATTTAACTGTTTTAAAAGTTTTACGTCACATTACAACACATGGGTTTTGAGTGTGTACAGAAAAGTGCATGCCTAAAGTGAGCCTGATCTGGTGTGTGTGTTTTTTGTGCTGCTGAAAGATAATACTTAAACTTTTCTTAGAAAATAGAGAAGTAGTTTCAGAAGTAAAATATTAAAATGTGGGAGCTGTTGAAGTGTCCAGAGACAAACTCTTTCTTGTAAGTGTTGTTTTACTTATATATATAAGAATTTATTAAGACTTTTCAGCATGGGCTGAGGAGACACCAAATATTTAACTTAACTAGAACTTGGGTGGGGGAAGGGAACTAATTATTGCAATATAGTGTTGAGGACTGAACACAATTCTTGTGGAATTCAGGGGGAAAAATAATGGTTTCTTCACATATGATTGTGTTTTAAATTTTATTTTAGCATTTAATCTCCAGGTAAATTGTCCTTGAAAGTTTATTTTGTGTCATTGTTAGATGCTAAACGTCACTGTTACTTGTCTGTAAATGAGATTAAAAATGCCTTGCAACATAAACTTTTTTTGGTCTCAAAGTTTCGTTGGGAACACAATGGAAGCAGCATGGGAGAGGGGGAGTGTACTCCAACCAATGCAAAGTAGTAATGATTAGCTTCATAGGGACTGAAATCCAGGGCTCTTTAGCTAAAAGATATTCCTTAAGACAGCTGTCACACTTACAAGGTGAACTGCACCTCTGGTCTCTTGTGGAGCTGTGTGAGAAATGGTTTTCCTAACCTGAGATGTTTTGAAGTGGGAGAGTGGGCAGGCAGTTGTGGCGTGAGTGTATCAATATCTCCTGCTGAAGCTATTCAGCCATATCAATGGTATTCACTGGGCCAGAGAGATGCTGATTCTAGAGTACAGCTATTATGGCAGTCATTTGGGATGTAGAGACCCAGGGTTAAGTCTGTGCTGTGAATCAGACAGAATGCCATCAGGCTGTTGGCTATTCTGGGGTGACTCAGGTGTCCCATTTGGTATGGTCTCATAGTTTTGGTTTTGATGAATTAGCATTTTCTGATGAGAACACTTTTTAGTGTTCTAGTATGATCTCCATTAATCTGAGTCTGACATGGGCTCCAGTGTCTGCTCCCACCTTGGGCTGGAAAGTGCCCTATTTGAGCCCTAGGCTGCAGTTCCCTGGGATCAGTCATGATTACCGGTATCTCAACAGGCCTGACTTATCTTCAGTATCTGCAGTTTTGTTCCATCTGGGAACAGTGACAGTGCTTTAAGATGACTGTCTACTTGCTGGTTTCCAAAGTATTATTTACTTAGAACCAAAATGTTTTATAGAACAGATCTTAAAACAATAAACTACTCTCTTCACATTGCTGCCTTCCTAAAGCTTAACATCACAGGAAGCTGGAAAAGATCTGTTTTCTTCAGATTCCTTCTGTAGAAGTGCTCTTTGAGTTGTCTGGGTTTCTTTGATACTCTCTCACATTGACACCTCCCACATTCCTACCTTTTTGACTGTTTAGTGTTTGTGTGGAGGATACTTATCTAGATCCACTGTGTTGCTTTCATGCTTGTTTTTTCCACAGCCCAATATTAAGCTAGATCAATATAGGAAAGACTTGTAATACATTATACAATAACTTCACTTCACTGATAAGTTCATACTGTGTACATAATTATTACATTTTGGTATTCTTATATTATTACGTAGCAGACACATCTGTCACTGCAACCATTCAAAACAGGGAAGAAACAAAGATATTGTGGAAGACATATGCACACAAATATGGTGGCTTTTCAGTGATCAATATTTTAAAAATTTTTCATCTTTTTATCACTTAAATAAAGATTTGACTTGTTGCTATTTTATATTCCAGTGCGAAGTATAGATGTGCTCTTTAAAATTAAAATGAGCTTCTTAGTTTAACAACTTCAATGTAAAATAAATGTCATTTGAGGAAAGGAGGAGAGTAATGGGTATAGTCTGGGCTTTTGCAGTGTTAAAATGGAATGAGTCACTACCAGGATACAGGTTTCAGTCCTTCTCAGGTTGGTAATGGAAATCATTGCTATGCAATCTGGTCAGCGACCTATTTGAAAGGAATTGGATTGTCTCAGTCCGGTTTTTAATGTGTCCTAGTATCCTGGCCTTTTGGGAGGAGAGAGGGCAGTCTTAACAGAGGACCAACATTTAAACGGGAATGCAGACTGTACTAGAATTTCATTCCGGTACCTGCTTGTTCCAGCTCTTTGTACTGAGACACACTAGCAGGCTCACATGGTGGAACTGTCTCTGCAAAGCAAATAGCTAACCTATTACTGTTCTATGGATAAATTGTACTGACATCTTATTGCTTGTCATTGAATGCCTTTCAGAGAAATTCAGCTACTTTGAAATGCGTGTATTCTCTTAGCTCTGTTTCTTTTCAGCAATTTTTAATTTGTTTTTTCTAATCAGCCTCTAGTTGGTTGGTTGCTTGACTGGAAAGACAGCCGGTTAAGGTTAGCATAAGATGAGATGTTATTTCTATCAACTATATGATGTTTCTAGCCATATAACTGAACAAAGATTTTGCATACCTTGGGTTTTCCAAAGTGTTTAAACTATTTACTTCTGTATCTTTCTGAAAAAGCACAGCTATCTATCTAATGTGAGATAAGAAACATGCTTTTAAAATGCTGGAATTGGTAACTGTTCTCAATCATAACTTCAAAGCATCTGACGAAGTGGGATTTTCTCCCACAAAAGCTCATGTGATAAATAAATCTGTTAGTCTTTAAAAGTGCCACAGGACTCTGTTTTTCTGCAGTAGACTAACACGGCTACGCCTTTCGAACTTCAATAGTGTAATGTTTTTGAAGAAAGAGATGGAAAACTGTTGAAAGAACAAATTCAGATGTAAAACTTGAACTTTGAACAGTACTTCATTCTGTCCTCCTGTGGTTTGAAATGTTTAAATGTGATTGGTTTTTTTCTCTCTCCTAATTCAGTGTGCCTCCTGTGGCAGAATGGGCCGTTCCTCAGTCATCAAGACTGAAATATAGGCAGTTGTTCAATAGCCATGATAAAACCATGAGTGGACACTTAACAGGTATTGGAACAATTTTTATGCCCTTATTTTTTAACTATATTTGCTTCTGTTTGATTGATCTTTGACATTATCTGTCTATTAATGTGGTGCTGGAATTATGGAAGGAGAAAGGTAGAGTTCATATACTGAAATGAGTAACTGTCTAGTTGGAAAGAAAAATGCTTATTTTCTATATTCATGATTTCCATCTGCCCCTTGATTACAACTCAGAGCAAACATAATCAGCTGTGAATGATTGCTACTTAAAACTTCTTTATATGGGGAGGTTACTGTGCAGCAAATTAGGAGTTGAATTTCTGGCACACTGGCTACTCTGCACTATTTCCCCAAGTGGGCACTCTTACTGCACACTAAAAGAGCCCCGCCAAGGACACTTTTAGTGCACAGTCAGATTGTCAGAAAACTGCCTGTACAGTGGGAAAAGGGTACAAGAAATGTGGGATTACTAACCCTGGCAATATTCCTTAATCTTAAATATATTCTTAAAATGACTTCCCTCTTGACCATCTTAACAGTTTGGAAGAATAGTGTGTTCAGCCCTGAACACATTAAAAAGTGATGTTTTCCTAGCCAGCCTCTCAAAACTGAGTTTTGCCCTGGGGTGAATGTCTGCTGATTTTTTAAAAATTGTTTATTTCTTAACCCTTATTCTAATTTGTTAGGTCCACAAGCAAGAACCATCCTTATGCAATCAAGCTTACCACAGGCTCAGTTGGCTACAATATGGTAAAGATGGTTTCCTTAACTTTTCTCAAATCAAAAACTGTACTTCTTACTCTGAATAATTCTTTCTTCACCCCCACTCCACTCCAACTGCTAGCCTGTTAAATTTCACTATCTTTTGCTTTACATTAAGAACTGCACACTTGTGCACATTAACATTACTATTTAATAATGGGCTTTATTAGAGGAAGTAGGTCAGCTGTCACTGCTTTTTCCTGATGTCAGCTAATTTTTATAAAATGTAAAAAAATGGTTCATAAAAGGAATTCTTTGAGTTTACTTTACACTAGATATCTGTAGTGTCCCTTTAAAAAGGTACTTGGCTTTGTTTTCTAGCTATTCTTAAGAGAGCCGTTCTTTCTCTGAAGTGAAATTTATACCCTGGTAAATAATATAAAAAGTGTTTTTTTTAAATGTGTAATTAAGAAAACCATAGCCACTAAAGTTACCCTTTATTCCTAGTTGTGGCCTGGCAGAAGCACGGACTCATTTTCTTCTTTTTGATGTGCTTTAAGGGATTCTCTTGGGTTTCTTCCCTCAGCATTCTTATCTGTTAAAGTATACTGCATTCTGTCAACATAACCAGCCAGGGCTCTAATTTCTCCTTCAGCCTGTGGCCTTGTCTACACTGATGGCCACCATCAGTTCGCTCTTCCGGGTTCGTTTGAGCAGTCAGTGAAGACGTGCTCAATTTATCTGGAGTTCGATGCAGTAGCTCCAGCCCCATAAGAAGAGTAGCGCTAAGTTGAACAGACAGCATTTCTGTTCGACTTAGCGCAGTGTGGACAGGGAGGTAAATGGGAGATACTCTAGGTATTTTACGCACCTTGCATATCGCCCTTCGAGCGCCATGAGTGTAGTAGACTAGGCATAAGTAAACTCAACGAGAGTCCTGTGGCATCTTATAGACTAACAGATTTCTTCGGGCATAAGCTTTCGTGGGCTATAACCCACTTGGTTAGATGCATGCATCTGAAGTGGGTTATAGCCCACGAAAGCTTATGCCCGAAGAAATCTGTTAG
>ML685813.1:1475495-1524717 GCA_007922175.1 Pelusios castaneus | reverse complement strand
AAGTGGGTTATAGCCCACGAAAGCTTATGCCCGAAGAAATCTGTTAGTCTATAAAGTGCCACAGGACTCTCGTTGTGTTTGCTGTGCACAGACTAACATGGCTACCCCTCTGGAAATTCCTAAGTGAACTGTTTTACCTGGTTGTGTAATTGTATAATGGCTATTTTTTTCCATTTTACTGCTCTGCTGGTTGTTCTAGGGTCACCTTCTGTAACTTTGCATCCATGTCACTTCTGTGTATTTTACCTGATTAGAAATAGCCTGCCTGTACAAAGATGTACTATATATTGTCACAGTTATGTAGTGGCTCTACCCCAATTGCTTTTTGAGCCAAACCCTATGTTTTACTCCATCATCAGACATCATTGCCTTGGTTTGTACTTGGTTAACACTCAAATTTTCTTTCATCTGTCAGTGCTGGATCTTAATTTTTTATTCTTTATTTTTTTTAAATAAAAGCTGATATTCTGGAGGGCATAGTAGCAGCCTCCAAGAAAAAGTACCGGTGTGCCAATCCCCCAAAAACCAGTCCAATTTATCCTTGGTGCATCTGCAGTGGATATTTGTTGAAAGAACAAAAGACTCCACCTGGCAGTCTTGCCTCTAATAGTCAGAGCACAGGCAATTCTAGGTCTGAAGACCATTGAATAGATGTGGAGGCAGAGATTATAAATTGGGGGCAGGGAGGTGGCACACTTCAGCCCAACGGTATGATATTTTCAGCTTAAGCAGGGTGAAAATTGTTGTCAGTATCTAACCATAGAAATAAGAAAAAATAAATCACTTGTGACTGATAGTATAGAAACCCATGCCACTTAAAGAATATTTGAATTTTTAAAAATTATTTTTAAGCTGATGTATTTGGGTCTTTTCATTAAACAGGAATCTTTCAGATATTGACCAAGATGGAAAACTTACAGCAGAGGAGTTTATTCTGGCTATGCACTTAATTGATGTGGCTATGTCGGGCCAACCATTGCCACCGGCACTGCCTCCAGAATATATTCCACCTTCATTTAGGTAAAATGATTATAAAATTTTATGGTTTAATTCCTAAATTATGTAATCTTGGTTTTGTTTGGAAAACCTATTTTGATCTTTGTGTTCAGGTCTGTGAAAGTGAAAGATGAGAGGCTGAAGAAAGCACCCGCTTGTCCCAGTATCTTTGCATTGCAGAGATAGCATGCTGTACTCTCTCACTGGGGAAATGCCTGTCGTAGCTTTTATTTTTGGTTTGCAGTATTGGTTATGGGAAATAAAGACTCTCCATCACAAAAAGTTACTTTCAGAGTACAGTTCTTGCAAACACATGAATTTTAGGAAACCAAATTGAGGATTAACGCAAAGTGAATTAAAATCTATTTTTTGTAATTCAGCTACATAATATTTATTACCTGCCCTTTTCCTGCACCACAAAGGGGATGCAAATTCAAAACATGTCCTGAATGTCTATTTTAGTAAATTCTGGCTTGTTATCCAGTAGTATTTATGGCAGGGTTTGACAAAATCCGGACACCAGGTTGCCATGGCGACCAGGGTCTGTAACCTGGCTCCTAATTCCACTGTGGAAATGCAGTGGCGGAGCACCTTCTGGTGACCAAAAATAAAACTGCTGGCTCCTAGCTGGGAGCCAATTTTGTCAAGCCCTGATTTATGGATTCCAAATGCTGATTCACTCTACTTTTCTCTTTCTGTTTTCCTTTTCCAAGGCAAGACTGCAGTGAGAAGGCATCTTTACATATGTTCATTGTCTTGGAGACTTGAAATGTAATCTTATAGATGATGATTCATAACTTACTACACACACTGATTTTAATTAAACTTTGAACTCCTATATCTTCTTGCTTCTTGAGTTCTTACATAGACCATAATTATCAAACAATTTATAACTGTTTTTAATTGGCAGAAGAGTACGCTCTGGCAGTGGTATCTCTGTGATAAGCTCAGTATCTGTCGACCAAAGGTTACCAGAAGAACCAGTGTTGGAAGAAGAACAGCAACAACTGGAGAAGAAGTTGCCAGGTTAGTGAGTTTGCATTGGTGTAGCTGTGGTGTTCCCAGAATATCAGAGACAAGGTGGGAGAGGTAATATAATTTTTGGACCTATTTCTGTTAGTCGGAGAGACAAATTTTGAGCCACACAGCTCTTCTTCAGGTGAGCTGTGTGTAAGTTTAGATATTTTCTGTCCTGTTAAAGCAGAAAGCACTATCAGTTGCTCACATATAATACAATATATTAATAACATTGTTAAGAATTTTGTTAAGGTTACATTGTGATGCAAGAACCATGGATGAGATGCTGGTGTGTCCAACTGACTTCCAGTTTCTGAAGTGGCCTCTCTGGGCCATTGTCAACAGATAAACAGCTTTCGTTCTTCTTTGTCTTGCACTGACTGGCCAGCACTTGGCAGGCTCAGAATGGGGCTATTGCAACGGAGGCTTAATGTTACTTTTGACTATCTCGCCCTCCCTGTCTTGCAACAGATGTATTTTGTCCTCTGTGGGGAGGATTAGGCTTGCCCCATAGTATGTATGTACAGGCGTATTTCATTGCAATCTGTGTACTCTAGGCTTTTGCACATTATTAATCAGTTCTGTTTAAGAAGGTATCTTGTTGTCTGAACATTTAACTAAATGGTTTCTGATACATCTAAAATGTATAGAGAAATTCCTAGCTTATGATTAAGTTGAGAACTCAGTTGTTGATGTGAAGCAGTAGTATCAATCAGCAGCCAGCTGGACTAATGCTGCATGATGACGTTCAGAGGATCACTGCCTTTTTTCTGAGAAACAAAACTTGTTTCTGTCCATCCAAACTGTACTCAAGAGCCCTAGAAATTCCCATTTTCCACACTATGAACTGCACACCTGTCCCAAATTTCCTTCTGGGAAAGGAGGATTGGACTCAGCTAAATTAGCTCAATAGATCTGTGGCAGTGAATTGGGGGCCATGTTAGTGATGTGAGATATTGCCATGCTCTTAATACCTGAGCTGGCTTCATGAACAGTGCCTCGAGGCCCTGTCAACTCAGGGTGGAGAGATCTAATGTCAATCTCCAAATTGCTGTCGTGTTTGGAATGTTCCAGAGGGGTAGCCATGGGAGTCTGCCTATAGCAAAAACAACAGAAGTCTGGTGGCACCTTAAAAACTAACAAATTTCTTCTGGCATAAGCTTTCTTGGGCTGCAACCCACATCATGCATCTGACGAACGGAGTTGCAGCCCATGAAAGCTTATGCCCAAAGAAATGTTTGTCTTGAAGATGCCATAGGACTCCTGTTGTCATTACAGTTAGGTTTATCAGTAGGTGAGAAGCTGGTCAGAATACTGGTGGACACCAGAGGTGGCTTTTGGGGTAGGTGAAGGAGGCACAGGCCTGGGGCCCTGTTGCCTGCTTTGCGTACCCCAGAAACTGCATCTGCCTCGGTCAGCAGCAGGAGGAGGAGCTGGCTCAGGGGGCCGGAGCTGCATGGAAGGGAGCTGGGGCTGGAGGGTGGGATGGGGTGATGAGGGGGAGCCTAAGGCCCCCAATAAGCCAAAGGCCACTTTTGTTGGACACTTGTTGCATATGGCAAATTGTTGTTAGTTCACCAGTCTGTTTTCATAGTCTCTCTCTTTTTTTTTTAAACACAAACCAAAGGTCATTTTCACCATTCACATTTTCTTGTGTTAAAGTAACGTTTGAAGATAAAAAACGCGAGAACTTTGAACGTGGTAATCTGGAGCTTGAAAAGCGGAGGCAGGCCCTTCTGGAGCAACAGCGTAAAGAACAAGAGCGGCTAGCACAACTGGAACGGGCAGAGCAGGAGAGAAAAGAACGTGAACGACAGGAGCAAGAACGTAAAAGACAACTGGAGCTAGAAAAGCAATTAGAAAAGCAACGTGAATTGGAACGTCAGAGAGAAGAAGAAAGGCGAAAAGAAATAGAAAGGCGTGAGGTAAATGGATACAAAGGTAGTAGTATCTCTGAAAATTGTCTAATTGATTTGAACAAAACAGAAAAAAGTATGCTGGCAAGTAATTTACCATACTTTGATATAAAAGTCTTTATTTATAATTTCTTGGAAACTAATCAGTTCATTAGTGAAATATTTTTCCTGCTACAATTAAGGAACAGATTGCAGTTTCAAGTTTCATGGAACAAGAAAGAGAGAGAACTTCACCTAGATTTAGGATGTTATCTTGTGAAATGTCTCCAATCATACTGAATTAATCAGGCAGTTCAGCGTAGCACAATGTAGTTGACCTTCAACTTCAAAACTTTTTGCAACAGTGAAATAATTCTGCTTTGATGCAAGAGCAAAGATTTACGTCAGGGATTGGAAATGCTTCATGCTTCTGATGCAGTCAGTACATTAGGTGAAGGGAAAAAATTCAGTTGTAAGTTTAGAAAGAGCTGCTGTGTTTTGAAATCACCAGATTTTAATGATTTTAAATTTAATGGAATAGCACTCGACTTTATTTTGTGGGAGGCTACTCCCATATTTTGAGAAACTCCCATAATTTGATAAATTAAATGTGTGATTATTCAGAGTTTATGAAAGATCAACTTAAATGTTGATTTAATTTATTAAAATGGAAGAAATATATATATTTCAAAAGTGGTGCATTTGCTATGGTTAACCAAGGGTCTTAAAATGTGCCTAACTTTAACCAGTGGGGTAATTCCCCTTCTTGTTAAAGTGAGGATTAAATACCTTGCTGAGCTGGGACTTGTATTAATACTTTGTGTTCATTATACTAGAGCTACTCTGAGGGAATAAGATTCACAGACTAAGCATTTAAGCAGTCATAATTTTTTTTACATACGATAGGCTGCAAAAAGGGAACTTGAAAGGCAGAGACAACTTGAGTGGGAGCGTAATCGTCGGCAAGAACTGCTAAATCAAAGAAACAAAGAACAAGAAGACATAGTTGTGCTGAAGGCAAAGAAAAAGACTTTAGAGTTTGAGTTGGAAGCTCTAGTAAGTGAAGATCTTTTAAAAATGTTGTAAATTTACATATTTTACTAAATATGACCATCAATTTCCAAAAACAACTTGTATTTAAAAGAAAAAAAACAGTGGTGGTCATACTATAAATGAAGCACAAGATCACAATAACATACGCTACAGAATCTTAATTAGTTTCTATAATTACATCTTGGTTTTTATTCTACGACTAATTGACTATTTTTTGGTTTTAGAAAGCATACAAAATCCAGATTTGTATGATGACTTTTTAAATAACCTAAATGTGTTTCCTCTTCCTGAAGAATGATAAAAAACATCAGCTGGAGGGAAAGCTTCAGGATATCAGGTGTCGATTGTCTATCCAAAGACAAGAAATTGAGAGCACGAACAAATCTAGAGAACTGAGAATTGCAGAAATCACACACTTGCAACAGCAGTTACAGGTGAGTGTGCTCTTTTTCTTCTGTTTAGCCTTTAGATTTGTTTTGTCTTCACCCATCTGGATCAGTGTCCTGATCAAACTTCCCTACCAAACACTGCGTGCTACTTTCTTTCCTAAGTAGTTCCTCGGATTGGTAATTCATTTATATAGAGTCTTTCATTCCACAAGTTCTAGTCTTTCTTATATGAATTGCTTACCACACTGGAAGTTAGCAAGTTCCAAAGGGGTAGCCATTTCAGTCTAATTCAGCAAAACAGACAAGCAGTCTTGTGGCACTTTTAAAGATTAACAATGTAGATAAGTAGATAGATAATAATAAATACATACATAAGTAAGTAAATAGATAAGTAAATTTGTTAGTCTTTAAAAGTGCCACAAGACTCCTTGGAAGTTAGCGGTAATTGATTGTGATGTTGCTCTGCATGCTCAAACTTCCAATGGGAAGAAGTGAATAAATTGTCTAACTGAAAATGTTGCGAAAATTTAGGGAGGTGACTTTTTTATACAAATATATGTATATCTATAGAAGGCCCAGCACATAATTTCAAATATAAGTACTACCCATACAGAAGTAGCTACCAAACTTGTCCATCCCCTCCCAAGTTGAGATTCACCAGGGCATTGTGGCTAACAACCCACTATTGTAAAAAGCGTGTAGCAGACAAGGCATAACAAGATCAAGTGGTTGGGAGCTGAGGACAGGAATACGTAAAATGGAAATAAGAGTGTAAGTTTAAATGGTAAGAGCAATTAATAATTAGAGTAGATTACCAAGGATTGGGAAATTCTTTATCATGTGGAATCTTTAAATCAAGATTGGATGTCTTTCTAAAGGATAGCTCCACTTCAATTACATGTTACTGATGGCTCCAATTCAACTAAACATTGAGTGAAATATCGTGATCTATGAAGCTGTGAAAAATGCCATTAGACTGTGAATGACTGAGGTATTTAAATATTATTTTGCTTCCGTCTTCACTAAAAAAGTTAATGGTGCCCTGATACATACAACTAATATTAACCACAAAGGGGAAGGAAAAGGATAAGTTGACTGTATTCAGTTCAGCAGGACTTGTTGAATTTTATCCTCTGGCACTTTAAGGAACTAGTTGAAGCAATCTTGGAACCATTAGCAGTGATCTTTGAGAACTCCTGGAGGACAGGTGAGGTCCTAGGAGACAGTAGAAGGGCATACATAGTCATCTTTATACCTACTCATCTTTAAAGGACTTAGGGAATTATAGACCAGTCAGCCTAACATTTGATACTTGGAAAAATATTGGAATAAATTGTTAAACAATTTATAAATATTTGGAGGATAATAGGATTATAAAGAATAGTCACTACAAATTTCTTAAGAACAAATAATGCCAAAACAACTCTAGTTTCTTTCTTTGACAGGGTTATTGGCCTTTTGGATGGGGGGGGGGAGCAGATGTGATGTATCTTAATTTTAGTAAGGCTTTTGACACTCTTGATATGACAGTCTCATGAACAAAGTAAGCCAGTATGGTGTATGTTACTGAAAGGTAGATTCGCAGCTTGTTTAAAGACCATACTCAGAGTAGTTATCAATGATTTGATGTCAAAGTAGGAGGGTGCTGTCAACCAAGAGTGCCGATCTCAGGTCAGACTGTCAGAAAACAAGGCAAATGCCCCAAATTGGGGGCAAATTCTGTAATTAGATTTCACTAAACCAGTAACAAATGTGCATTCCTGGATTACTATATTTGTTTTACCATAGAATCACAAACAGTCTCTCTTGGGCTCTCCAGTGCATCTTGCCACCCAGGGAAATGACTAAGTGATGAAAAGTTATTAAAAACAAAAATTACCACACCATTAGGTCACTCCCAACCCCAAAGGTCCAATCACTTACCCCCAGGTTCTTGAATACTTCTGATATCACTCTGAAGATGACATTGTAGCCAATTTTTTTAGTAAACTAACTAAAGATTTGTTAGTTAAGAAATGACTTATTCAGAGGTCATAGCAGGTAAAATACAGTATAAGTGAATCAGAGTTTGCAAGTACAAATGGTAGCAGAGGTGTTGTATTTCGCTGTTTTTCCATAAGTCTCTCAGGGTTACCCAAAATGGCTTTGATGATCACTGTCCAATAACTCAGAATTCCCCATCAGAATTTATCAAACAGATTTCTCCCAGGGTTCATTCATACAGCTATGTTCCCCGGAAAGAAGTCTGGCATGTGCTCCTATCACAGCATTGTTTCAGCTACCTGCTGTTTGAAGTTAGCATTTATCTCATTTACCAAAGTTAGTTAATGGACAATTCATTTACAGATACCAACATAATTTATTTAGTGTTAGCCATCCAATCTTTCATTAGTTTTCCTGAATAATGTGATTTATTAGTTTCCATGCAGGTTTTCACATTAAATAGATTATCATTTAAATGCTAATACATCCTTTGATCTAGGACTAATTAAGTATAGGGATGGAGGTCCATTAGTTGTAATGTAATAACATACAACAGGTTACAGATAAATGAGGACCATACCATCACATTTCCTTTGAAATATGCCAACGCGCAAGTGAATTGGCCTAATAATATTACAGTGCCTTTTGATGCTCTTTTGATTTCTATTAGCATGCAAGTGAATTAGCTTACTGAGTTTCTCTGAGCTGGCAACCTGTTAGATAGCATCACAGATGCATCTAGTGGGATTTTGTAGGGTCAGTCCTAGTTCCAGTGCTATTCAATGTTTTCATTAATAACTTGGATAACAGAGCAGAGAATATGCTTATAAAATATGTGGCTGGCACTGAACTGAGGAAATGGTGTTAGTACTTGGAAGGATAGGATTAGACTTCAAAATGACCTTGACAAATTGGAGAACTGATCTGAATTCAACAAAAGGAAATTCAATAATGACAAGTGCAAGGTACTTCATTTAAAAATCAAAATCAAATGCACAACTACAAAATGGGAAATAAGTGGTAGTGCTGCTGCAAAGTATCTGGGAGTTATAGTGGATACTGCATTAGTTTTAATGGAGCTGCCGAAAAAGCTAATATCATTCTAGGGTGCATTATTAGGAGTCCCCTCAGCATGTACATAAACTTCTGACTTTTGCTGGAAGCTGTGCACGTAAATCTGAGGGCAGAATTTGTCTCCTCATTTACTTTTGTTCCAGTGACTTCTTATTTTAAACTAGCAGGCTATGTCTACACTTACTAAAGTTAGTTTGAATCAGTTAATTTGAACTAACTAATTTGAACTAATTTTAGTTAGTTTGAATTAACTTAATTTGCCAGACTGCACTTTGTGAGATCACACACTCTCCTCCCCTCCCCTCCCCCCCCCGTTAGGGAGAGTGTGTGGTCTCACAAAGTGCAGTCTTGCATACACAATGCTCCATGATGCCATGAGAGTGTAGGTCCCAGTATTTCAATTTGTGGTGTGCATAGCACACTTGAAGTACATATAAGTCAAATCTGGCCTATCATAGCAGATGAGTTTCACGCTCCTGTGCTAGACGCTGACCTGACACTCTTGTGGCATCGCAGAGCACTGGGTATGTGAGACTGCACTCCATGATATTGGGGGGGAAGAGAAGAAAAAATGTGGTCTCTCAGAGCGCAGTTGCAGGCTGGATGGAAGAGGTTTGTGGGCTGTATCCAGCCTGTGGGCCGTCCTTTTGATACCCCTGTCTAGCACAATGGAACCTGATCCATGACTGGAGATCCTCGGTTATTCTGCAGCGCTATTACTACTAATACTAATTCTTAATTTCAAAGAGGATGAATTGAAATTTCATTTGTGAAGACTTACAGATAAAGCAGTCTTAAAACTCAAACCTATTGTTACTTTTTTCCATCTACATACAGCATAGTTTGTTCACTTGAATGAAACCAGCACTTGGAAATTCGGTCTCTGAATGTTATGCCCACATAATATAATATTTTACTTTATGGTTAACAATTTTATTTTCTACAATTTTAAACTTCTTAAATTTCCTTTGAAATATTATGTTAAACCCTTCACAGGAGTAGCCTTTTTTGATTGCAATAATCATTGTAACAAAATAAGCTACTGTTTAGGGCTATTTGTGGCACTCCTACAATGCTCAACTTATTTGACACAAGCAATGACAAAAAGTTCTTCAAAACTTTTTGGCAAAGTTGAGTATCAGTAAAATCAGCTTAAAATCAGATGCTGTTGACACACCTGAATAATGGTTGAAATTAACAAGTAGCCATTAACTGGAGGAGAAATTGGCTGTAAGTGAGGAAATTCATACAACAGAATCCTTTTACATAACCAAGGACTACATTTTTTTTTTTTTTTTTTAAAGTTCATATAACCTATACTTCATATAAAAGTAATGACCAACCAAATTTGCCTCTACGTCTAAATGCTTAAGGAGTTGTTACTAAAAACTGTTTAAAATAGTGTATCATAAATTAGAAGAGTGTACAAATTTAGATAAGTTGTGTGGTGAAGCTGTAATTACCTTTTTTCATTAAAGAGCATAGCTCCTTGCCAAATTTTTAAAATATATGCTGTCCTGGGTGTCCTGGACAATCAGTGCGGCCACTGGACAATCAGGTTGCTGAAAGAACACTCAGGGAAGACAAGACAAGGCCATTGTGGGGAAGCTAACTTTGTATTGGTTGACAGAGGATGTGAGGGAGATTCCCAAACCTGAGCCATTTCTTTTAGGTGACAGATCTGAGGAACAGTCCAAGGTTGAGGTGTGGATGGAGGTAAAGGTGTTTTTGGAACAAAGTGGTAAAGTAATAAATTAAACAGGAAGTCCCTAGGACCTAGTACTATTGACTTCAGAGTTCTGAAGGAACTCAAATACAAATTTACAGAACTCTTAACTGTGGTATGTAACCTATCATTTAAATCAACCTCTCTGCCAGATGCCTAGAGAATTTTTTTTAAAGGCTCCACAAGTGATCCTGGCAATTGCAGGCCAGTAACACTATCTTTGGCACCAAAGAAATTAGTTGAAATTGCTTGACCCCAGGGTAAGTTTTATTACCTAGGCCCCCTCCCCCTCAGGGTGGGGAAGACATGCTCCAGCTTTTGTTAACGGAGCTGAGATTTTCTAAGCACTTCAGCGAAGATGCACTGATTTAGATAAAAGATACAAAAAAATATTTTAAATGATTAAAAGTAGTTGACTTAAAGGATCAGAGATAATTACCAAAGAAATAAAAATAAGTTTGTAGTCTAAATTTTATAATACTGATCAGGATTTGAATTAGGAATGTCTCACCTTGTCTGCTGGTACAAACAGGCTTACACATTCTTGGTACACAGGTTCCACAGGGGTAGCGTTTTAGTCTAGTTCAGCAAAACAAACAAGGAATCCTGTGGCACTTTTAAAGGCTAACAAATGTATTTATCACATGAGATTTCATGGCTAAAATCCAACTTCATCAGACTCATGAAATGGAAACTACAGTGTAGAAGAGGACTTTTAAAATGATACTTCATAAGGCACACTTTGTATAAAACAGATAATAATTATATGATGGTGGTGAATATGGGGTTTCTGGGGTGATGCTTTCAGACAGTGTCACAAGGTGATTCAGTGGATTTATTATACTTGGACTTTGAGAACTTCTTTGACAATGTCCCACACCAGACTGTTAAGCAAAGTAAAGAGTCATGGGATAAGAGGGAATGTCCTCTGCTGGATCAGTAACTCATTAAGATAGGGAATAAAGAATAGGAATAAATGGTCGATTTTCATAGTGGAGAGAAATAAATAGCAGGATCCCTCAAGCACCTGTACTGGGACTGGTGCTGATCAATATATTTATAAATGATCTGGAAAATGCGGTAAGCAGTGAAGTGGCAAAGATTGCAGAAGATTGAGGTTTATTCAGGGAAGTTAATTGCAGTGTAGACTGCGAGGAATTACAAGGGGATCTCACAAAACTGGGTGACTAGGTAGCAAAATGGTAGATAAAATTCAATGTGGATAAATGCAAAGTAACGCACATTGGAAAACATAATTCCAGTTATACATACAAAATGATGGGGTCTGAATTTTCTTTACTACTCAAAGTCCTTGGAGTCATTGTGGATAGTTCTCTGAAAACATCTGTGTTCAGCAGCAGCTGCAATCCAAAAGGCTAACCATGTTAAGAAAGGTAAAGCTAAGACAGAAAATATAATGTCACTATATAAATCCATGGTATACCTACATCTTGAATATTGCTTGCAGTTCTGGTTGCCTCATCTCTAAAAAGTATTTTAAAAAAAAGACCCCAAATCATATCTGTTGCATGAAACAGCTTTCATATGGGAGAGATTGAAAAGACTGGGATTGTTTGGCTTAAAAAAGATGACTGAGAGGATATGATAGAGGTCTATAAAATCATGGTGTGAAGAAAGTGAGTAAGAAGAGTAGTTTACCCTTTCACTTTGCACAAGAATGGAGGGTCACCCATTAATAAGCAGCAGGTTTAAAACAGATATGAGGAAATACTTAAGATAAGGTGAAGGCAAACAGTGGAATTCATTATCGGGATGTTGGGAAGGCCAAAATTATTAACTGGATTCAAAAAAGAATTAGATAAATTCATGGAGGATATATCCATCAGTGGCTCTTAGCCAAGATGGTGAGGCATGCAGCCTCATGCTCTGGGTGTTCTTAAACTTCTGAACCCCAGGACCTGGGACTCAATGACAGGAAATGTATCACTTGATAATTTCCCTGGTCTTTTCATTTCCTCTGAAGTATCTGTCACTGGCCATTGTCAGAAGACTGGATCCTGGGCTAAATGAAACATTGATCTGACCCAGTATGGCGTTCTTATGACAAATGAAATGTAAACAATATTTGCCTTCAACCTTGTAAGTGACTATATTTTTATGGTAGGCAAAATGGCTTATGTCGTTTGTAAAGAACTTTTGCGTCCTTCAGAATGAGAGGTGCTGCATAAACTTAAGATGTTAATATAGCGATGGGTGGCTGCATTTGTATGAGTTCATTATATGGTGCAATGTTTGTCTGAAGTGTACATTAAAATTTTAGAAACTGACAAGTGAGTGTCTTACGGTTTGTTTGATACTGTTTTTATAGGTACTTATGATCCCTGTCCCAATACCTGAGCACCTCTTAACTTTCTAAAAACAGAAATATCACTAAGAATCATTTTTATATACGTGCTCTCTAGCGGTGTCCCCCTCCTCTTGCTTTTAAGGTGTTTTGATTAATTGTTTGAGGGGAGGTTTACTTCTCTTGGTGTGTTTCTTTGTGCAGAAACAAAAGGAATACAGCTGACCCAACAAAGTGAAATTAGAATGATTAGATAGTAGAAGTCACTCTTAAAAGATAAGAGTGACCACAGACCAAGTCCGCGCCTTGTGAAAGTTTATCTTCTGTACTCAGACTTCTCCTATGTTTACAGCTTTCTGCTTTAAGAACATAGCAGAGCATAATATATTGAAGACTGATCCCTAGTTGTCAGGATTTCAGGAGTCTCTCCCTCTTAAATCCCCTTGAAATGGGGTTTATTTTCCCAAAAGTCAAAACTGGTATTTCTGTAACACTGTAGTTCGTCTTTAAAAAGTTAGAAAAATATAGAACAGAATAAGGAGAGCATTTATGTAGTAGAAATACAAAATAGAATAACAAAGATAGTGTTACAAACAAGGAGTCCTGTGGCATTTTTAAAGACTCACAAATGTATTTATTGCATGAGCTTTCGTGGGTAAAATCTCACTTCATCAGAGGGATGAAATAGAAACTACAGTGTATAAAGGAGTCTATAAATGCAGAGAAGGATAAGTCACAAGTTCAGTTCAGAAATCTTGAAGTGTGGCAACATACTGTCAGTGGACTGGCTGGTAAGGAGCTCTGTAGAATGGAGACACAAATGAGCTACTCCAGTATTTTATAACTTCATGAGTTGTTAAATACTATGGCTAGGAATTCTAATAGCTGAACATAGCCAAGTCTTTGTACTAATTGGCATTGACTGCAAGAGAAGATAAACTCTGTTGTGCTCATCTAATGAAAAACTAAACTAGCAGGGAATATTATGCTGTGTCAAAAGATGATGGTTTCTTAATTATTTATATTACAGCAGTGCCCAGAAGCCTTCAGTTAGGATCAGGTCCACATTTTGCTAAGCACTGCCCAAACTCTTAGGGAAGAGAGAGATGGTCCTTGATCTCAAGTTTAAAACCTAGGACTCGACCACTGAGTATAAACAAATCACAGAGGGGAAGGTAGCTGAGACACAGGGCTGGTCTAGACTAGAAAGTTAACAATCCTAGTGTGCACGCTACAACTACCCTTTTATCAACAAAACCGCCCTGTTCTGTCACCAAACTAGAACCACCCAGTAAAAGGTATAGCGCTTTTGTCAGCAGGGAGAGGGTAACACACTGTCAGTGTAGACACCGTGTCCCCTTAAACCAGTAGAGGAGCTGTTATTCTTGTCAATTTCACTGCTCTAGTAGACAAGTGTTTGTGTGGTGGAGGAGGAGCTGGAGTCCAGCTCTTCAAGCTGGGTAGGGTCCCTGGGACACTGGCAAACAGCAAGCTTGCCAGCATCTCCGGGCTGCAGCTGCCTGGGGCTTGCCAGTGTCAGCTACTCCGGGGCTTGCTGGTGCTCCTGGGGCTGAGCGGCAGCTGCTCTGGGGCTTGCTGGTGATCTGTAATGGGGGTGGACATGGGCAGCTGGGAGCCTGTGGGCTCCTTGCAGCTTCCCCCACACTGCGCCTTAGGTTGGTGGAAGTGGTCCTAGTGGGGATGCACTCTACTGTCCCAAGGGTACCAGTGTGGACATCAGGCACCAGTGGCTGAAAGTTATCATATGTCGACATACTTTTGTAATGTAGATGTACCCTGCCATTAGTAGGAAACACTGGGCTACATAGGTAAGATTATACCTAAAATGATCTAGTGGTAGGCAACTTTCTAATACTGTTATGAGATACAAATATCCTTATTAACATCTGCCTGGAGATTATTGAGTTTATCACATATGTACAAGGCTTGACTGCCTTCAGATATCCTTAAAATGTTTTCTTTATACTAATTTTATGCCATTACTTTCATTGTATCACTATGAGCAATTTTCTATTCAGTTTTTTTCTAATTTGTTTTTTTAAAATAATTGTTTGGCTTACCTTAGTTCTGAGTTGGGGGGAAATTGCTTTTTTCCTCTTAAATATACCCTGTGCAACATACAGCTGCTCTTTGCTTATCTAAGTCACTAGTTTGCCCCTCTGTTTAATTCCATTAACATCTCCAGAACCTAGAAAGTAATCCAGAAATTGTAAGGATATGATCAATTCCTCAAAAATATTCATAAATAATGACCACCTCATTTATAGAGGAGAGAACAAACATCTGATTGGCCTTTTTCAAAAGGAGATTCCTAGACTCTTAATTCCACAACTGACAAAAATCAATAGTAACAATTGTTTTCATAAAATGGGTTGTCTGCCTTTAATTTCAGGTGGAAATCAAATGGTGCCAAATGTCTGAGTCAGCTGCATCTGACCGATGTTTTATGATACCACATTCTTAATATACAATGGTCAATAAATACAGTTCGAAAAGCTTAACTGAGTGATCGTGTCTCCAAATTTCTTGGGAGTGAAAAGCTGATTTAATTAAAATAGTGACTACTCTTCAAATTACTCCATGTATTAAATGTTATTCTTTGAGTATTTCTTAAAACTCCTTGCCTTTGTGAACACACTTCTAAGTATTGTCTTCTATAAAAATCTCCACATGCTAGTAAAAATGTTCCATGCTTTAAAAGCATGAAAATGATCGGTGTAAGCATTATTAAGGTTTGAGTCATTTTTTTCTTCATGCTTTGATTTGACAAAATAAAGACAATCATCAAATCAGAGCAGTGTCACCCAGAAGCCCTAGTAACTTCTCCTTTCTTTTTGAATCTATCTTCCATTTCTTTTTCAGCCAGTTTGTCTCCAAATGCATTGATTTAAAATGATTATATGCTATCTGTCCTAGATTGTACTACTCTACATTTTCATTTAAATAAGGTTACTGAAAATTTTGATATGAATGCATATTTTGCATTACTCAGTCATCTGATTCTATTAAATGATTAAAAGTCCCATGAGAGGTTTATGGTCTTCAGCATTCCTTCGAATGGCTAAAGCAGAGTTGCATATATTATAGACAGCACAGGTATAGAATGAGGCTAGTGTGCCAGGGAAAAATAGCATGTCCTCAAGTAATTAAAGTCTGTATCCCAAAGGGATCAAAATAAGGTTACACGGGTTCCTTAATTGCCCACATTTCATAAGTTTTATGTACTTGATTTTTGCCATGCTGGGGCTTCTGCGATATATTATAAATATCCAAGTAATTAACAGTTTCTAACTAACTGAGAGTTGTATACTGTGATGGTATAACTACAAAGTGCTGGGAGTAAAGTGGAATAACTACGAAGTCATTTCAATACCATCATATACTGTCCTTGAAGGCAAATGCAAATCTTTGATTTGGCTTACAAAGGGATTAGCGGGTTGTGACACTTATGTAGAGGGCCATGTTGTGTCAGTTGTGTAGTCCTTTGTGAGAAATCTGTCTGAAAATCAAATCCTCAAAACTGCTGCTGAAGTAAAAACCACTGCTGAAGTAAATTGCTTAAAAGTTTGTCTTCAACGAATAAGGTATTGCTACTGATGGATATTGTATATTAAGCCATTTCTCATCACGATTCTGTAATCTGTTCTGAGAAATTGATGTTGGGAGTCAAGGCACCGGAAAAGTATGTAGTAGAACTGGCAACTGTCATTGCTCAGAAATAACAGACTATATATATTCCACCATAAGCAAAATTTCTCATTCACAGGCCACCCTATTATTAAACTTTATTGGTATATATCTTTCTGGGTTCCTGTAGAGCAGCTGAATCAAAGTAATGGCCTGTAATCTCTTCTGGAATGCTAAACCAAGATCTGGATCTCTAATATTCTTATCTGATAGTCTACAAGTAAGCAGTTCTTGGTTATATGATCATTTAAAGAGAGATAATAAATAATCGTTGAAAGATTAGTAAAAATGGCCATCCTTAAATCCTCCTCATCCTGATGCAACTTCCAATTACTCATTTAAATGAAACTCAGGCATTTACTAAAGACCCAATTCAATACTCAATTAAGTTGATCCTTATCCCCTTGTAAAAATTTCAGTCAGATCTTGTTTTGGAACAAGTTGAGATAAAGTTTGCTTATTAGATGGGAGCAGTTTCTGAAATAATAGATTTGACTTAATAGCTTTTTTAACAGATAGGAGGTACCAGTATGTAGTTACCATTGAGAAGAGACACTTCAGTGAAGGTAACCCTTGTCTAATGCAAACCTAGTGATTAATTTTGGTTAAGATCAATAACTTGTTCCCTTATTTTGTCCCCAAGGAGTCTCAGCAGATGCTCGGAAGGTTGATTCCAGAAAAACAGTTACTCAATGATCAATTAAAACAAGTTCAGCAGAACAGTTTGCACAGTAAGTTATATTTATAAAAGTTTCTGTCTGCATAACCTATCATCCATCACACTGATGGGTTTTTTTTAAATCTTGCAAGGGAAATATTGAGAAATGATACAATGTATGACCTAAAGATTTTGGTATAAGAAAATGTCTCATTTTGACAATATCTTTTGAAACAGGAGATTCACTTCTTAGTGTCAGAAAAGCCTTAGAAGCCAAGGAAATGGTACGCCAGCAACTTCGAGAACAGCTAGATGAAGTAGAAAAAGAAACCAGATCTAAACTTCAGGAGATTGATATTTTCAATAATCAACTGAAGGTAAACCTATGTTAATTCTGTTTTTCACATATTTGGTTGATCAGCTTCTAAATGGATCATGGGCAGAAACAATTTACTAACATATGATCAGTTCAGAATTTTAAGGTTATGACCATTATTCAAGGCAACAACATTTTGAAATATATATTGTACTCTCTTCCTTTTAAGAAAATAAAATTTGGATAAATTGGCATTACTGTAGATACTGAACAACAGGTTCCAGATTAAATCTAAGCCCATTTGAGAATAAATTTAAATGATCTGATCCGAGATCTATGATTACATGTGAAAAACAACCAACCTGTGTCCTCCCCATCTGTAAGGAGAAGTTCTGGAAATATGCTGGAATTACTACCACTGCAAGTTTAACACATCCTTCATTTTAAACATACTATTACAGTGACTTGATTTTTTACTACTTCCATGTAGAATTTTCTGCGTAAACTCACACTTGTTCCTAACTGTTTTTCCTTTTCTTTTCATATTTATGCTACTACTGTTTAGTCAGTTCATAGATTGATTAATCAGCAGTTGAGGCTTTAGCACACAGTAAAAGCAGAGATATGGCAGCTGTTAGGAGAGGAACTACCTTCAAAGGTAGTTTGATTTCTTTCTGACAGTTGCATTAAAAAAAGGAGAATGACAACTTAATTTGAAGGAACATTTTAATCCACTGTTTCCACTGATGTTTTTAAGAAACAGCATGCAGAATTAAGATACAGTGTTTCTTGCAACATGTAACTAATGTATTGTACGATCTCCTTTCTGTTTTATATATTTGTAACAGGAGCAAAGGTTTTATAGCTGATTCTAGTTTGAAATTAGTTTTAATTAGGAGAATTGTCTTTATCTTAGGTTTACTTGGCTACAGACATGAATTGTATATCTTCTGTGTGAATAGATCCTAAAATAATGTTGATATATTAATTCCTAGTTCACTTTATTTCTGAAATGGAGACCATACTAATCACCTGTTTGTTAGTAGTCGATACAACACTGTGTTTTGAAATACAAGATAAATTGAATAATTTAACAGAAGTATTTCGTGTGCCTTTTCACTAGTGACAAGGGGCTGGTAGCACTTTTAAAGACTAACAAATTTATTTATTGCATGAGCTTTCATGAGAGAAAATCCCACTTTGTCAGATGCTTGAAGATGGGGAACTTACAGAATGGGAATAAAATAATAAAGCTGCTTTGATTTGCTGTTAATATGACCTGATCCTATGACTTACACTTCCCTGCATTTATTTTGCTCCCATTCTGTAAATTCCCCATCTTCAAGCATCTAACGAAGTGGGATTTTCTCTCATGAAAGCTCTTGCGGTAAATAAATTTGTTGATCTTTAAAAGTGCTACAAGACTCCTTGTTTGTTTTGCTGAACTAGACTAACACAGCTACCGCTTTGGAACATAGCAGGTTTGGCAAACTTTCAGTGAACCACAGGCATCGTGGAAGGCTGCCTGGGTTCCAGCCATCTTTTGGTGGGCTGCTAGGGAGCTGAGGCTTTCAGGGTACATGGCTCTGGAGCATCCTCACCAAGTCTACTGCCCTGGGGCTGAGGAAGCAAGGTTCTAGATTCCTGGGGAAGTGGGTTCCTTGGACTGCCTATCGCCCACAGCCTGATGAAGCAACCACCCAGGAAGTTCTGGAAGCAGCTCTCTAAAAATTGGTGCAATTCTCCTCAGTTTCACTGTTTTTAGTGGTGAGAAACATTGTAACTGGCAACAATCATGTCAGTTTCATTCTGCAATGGGTCCTGGGAGGCACATTTTGTTTCAGAAATGCTACGTGTCTTTTTCTATAGCAAAAATATTATAGACTCTCCATCGTGTGGGAAACTTTTTGAAATGTCAAAAATCCTGGCAAACCAAAAATTCTGAGTTTTTGGTCCACCCCATTTCTAAATAATAGCAGCCACATGGCATTTGTTGTTGTCCATACTGTCCGCTTTTACTTTGTACTGCCTTAGTGTAGTTTTATTATGTCTTGTATCGGAGTAGGGAAGCATTACTTTTTTATAATGGGTTCTCTTTCCATCAAAGTTGTAATATTTGAGGATCAGAAATAAAATTAAACTGAGAACCTGGTCATTGTATTCATTTTCACTTTCTTTTTAGTTAGACAGATATATCATGAACAAGCATCTTGCAAAGACCACCTGCTACTCTTTATTACAATCTAGTTATTTTGATACCTTTTAAAATCTATCCCAGCCTGCTCTGCTGGGCAACTGACATGTGGTTGCTTGTTTCAATGACATAGGTTTTTTCAGTCAAAAACCATTCTTTGCAGAGTCAATAGGCAGTGAAAAATTAATGAATGACTATCACATTTATTTAAGTGTTTTTTATCTGTAGGTGAGAAGTTACTAATGATACCACAAAGTAACCTGCTTATTTTTTACCCCATTTGCTGCTTGCCTGAATGGCTTCTTCCTTGTCTGATTTCAGCTCTCATTTTTGCTGCTCTTATGCAGTTTCTAGTTTAGTTAATATGCAAGGTCTAAATGTGAGAAAATTAAACACCTAAATTAAAAGATTTATCTGGAAAAAACTTAGTTTGTGAAATTCTGACAAAAGCGAAGATTAAGTGGCCCAGTATATGAATAATATTTGGGGGAGCACGTTTCAGTCCTAAGTGATAAAGGATAAACTTGTAAGTGTATAAGAAATATAAATATGTCTGGTGCATGTTGCAATATGTTTCACTGAACCATGTAAATTATTAGACTATATATTAAATTCAGAGTTCCGTGCCATAGAAGTTGAATAGTTTTTGCTTATTTTTTTGTACTTGAAGAGTACTGTGTAGATTTTTCTTCATAAATTAGAAGTGGTTATTTAAAGTTTTGCAACTAATTTTCAAGGGAAGAGATTTCTTAAATGTTTTGAATAAAGACATTCCCAATTCTTATAACTAGATAAGGGAACACTGATAAGATCAGGTCCCAAAGTTAAGCCTGGTACAAAGATCTTTAATACTGTTTCTCTTCAGGTTAATGCTAACATTTGTTATGGGGGTGGTTTTTTTTTTTTTTGGTTTGGGGTTTTTTGTTTGTTTTGTTTTTTAAAGCACACTGCATTTTTCAACATTCATTGCAACCCAAACACTTCAAGAAATTCTTTTCACCCAAATCATCACATTTGTGCAAATTAATACCCCTCTTTCCAGGCCTGGAAAGATGAGATGTTATCAGTAAATGTTGATTTCACTGTACACACATCAACACTGAAAAAATATTTCCATTGATGATCAAAATTTACAGATGGGCAAAGAAAGAAAAAATGCCACTTGAGCATTTGAGTTTAAGGTTATTTACTTTTTATATTTTGACATTTGATGTTGACAATTTGTGTTTTAACAGTTATGAATCTAACTTTGTGTGTGTGTCTACCATCATAAAATAATTGTCTGAATTCCCCATAATTGACTTAAATTGGAAAAATTTAAATGGATGAAAATTAAAAAAAAAACCCAAAAAACCCGAAAAACCCTTGAATTATAAGTCAAAATAAAAAATAAATAGAAGTTAATTCTGCCAAGCCTACCTGTTTTGATACCTGAATTCAGCTCTGAAGATACTGATAAAAGTATTACTGAAAATAATCTTGAAAATGGTTTAGCAGTTCATATGGCAATGAAATGCAAATTGAAACAAATGGAGTGAAAAATAGTTGCCAATATTTATAAGAACAATTCAGTAGTTAATTTTTAAATGATAGTCATGACTAGGTAAGAAATCTGATAAATGTACGCAACAAAGCTGCTAATGACTGATTACTAAAAATAAGTCAGCTATTAAAATAAAGATTATTTATTTATGGAGAAAACCCATTAGACATTTAAAGCAACTTTTAAGAAACAAGTCAGTCTTTTTCAACTCTTTATCATCTTTGAGAATGTGACCAAAAGTGGGGGAGAGTATTTGGAAAGCTCTGAGAGCCATAATTTAGATAACTGTCAAATAGTTTGGGAAATATTGAAAGCCTGAACAGAGACTTCTTTCTTCGAGTAGCGTCCCCTTAGTGCTCCACTCAAGGTGCGCTGGTGCTCCCCGAGTCCTTGATCGGAGAGTTGACAGCAGAGCCCCTGGGACCGCGTGCATGTCCTGAGCAGCGCGTGGATGTTCCAACATCCCTGAAGGGACGCGCCCCCCCGTCCCAACCCCTCAGTTCCTTCTTAACGGCCTCCAGTCCGAGACGGAGCATTCAGCAATCCTGACAGCCCCTTTTAGTATTAGTGTTTAGTTGTCTTAACTTAGTGGTAGTTAGTGTTAGTTGTTTTGGTAGGATTAACAGAGTTTAAAAAAAAAAAAAGAAAATAGAAATAGTTTTTTTCTTCCCGGCTAAGCCGGTGAGGCAGTGATGGCAGCCGCTCTGGGGTTCAAACTCTGCACAAAGTGCAGGGACGCCATGCCGGCATCCGATGGCCACTCAGAGTGTATCCGCTGTCTCGGCAAGGGACACATGTCCCAGACTTGCCAGCACTGTAAAAATTTAAAGTCGCGGACCAGGCATGACAGAGACTTGAAAATGAAACTGATATTGATAAAGGAGGCATTGAGACCTGCCTCCGATCCGGGACGCCCTGGCGGCCCAAGGGCTAGTACCCCAAAGAGGTTTTCATCCTCCTCCTCTCCTCCGGGCTCGGAGAAAAGAGCGAAGTATATGATAAAAGGAGACAGGCAGCAAAGTCCTCTGGCAAAAAATCACACGGAGTGGGGAAAGTCCTTAGGGACATATCTCGACAGGAGAAGTTGAAGGCGCCGACAGCAGCAGGAGCGGCAGCGCCGTTAACGGCCATAACGGCTGATCAGAATCCCATGCCGGTACCGGCAGAGCCTCTGGCTAGGGTGCCGGTGAAGACCGCGGGGACAGTACTGACCCCTGTCTTTCTCAAGTCGGTGCCAACCGCGGGGAAAAAAAGCAAGCGGCACCGACGCGGTCCCAGACCCCTGCACTGAAGAGGCTGCACTCACCGGTACCGGCAAAGCAGCGGCCTCCAGGGGCGCTGCATACTCATCTCGCAGAAACTGCTGAGACTGCAGCATTAACCTCCCTTCCACCAAAGAAAAGAAAGGAGAAGACCAGACACTGCAGGGAGGAGGAACAACTGCCATCCCTCTCGGTTCCTTCGTCACCGTTGGGGATAGCTGCTACCCCAGGGCAATTGAGCCAGAGACGTGAGTTCCTCCTATCAGCCTCATCTTCAGAGGAGGATCAGGTGGAGGAGCAGTTTAACAGGTCACCCGGTAGTTACATAGGGCAGACGCAAGGACATCCCCAGGGATGGAACACCATGGGGCCAGGGTATGGATGGCCCCCCTTCCCTTGGTATGGACCACCTGCTTACAGCATGACCTGGAGGGACTGGGATGTCCGGTCGAAGTACTCAGCACCTGATCCCAGACCATCAACATCACGGAGGGCAGGGGTTCAATTCCCAAGACACAGAGAGTCGGTGGCTTTACAAGAACCCCATGCTGAGGAGTCAGCGGTCCAAGAGGCAGTACAAGACGAAGGGGCTTCCATTCTAAATTCCACATCATCCCCAGAAGCAGTGGCGCAGACCCTCTCCACTTCGGGAGATGATATAAAGCAGTTCCAGGAACTGTTCAAAAGAGTGACAGAGGCCTTGGAAATTCCCCTCCAGGAGATAACCACGCCGAGTCATAAATTATACCACATACTCCAGTCCTCTATTTCTTCGAAGGTGGCTTTACCCATGGACGATGGGATTATGGAACATGCAGACCGTATATGGCAAATGCCAACCTCAGTGAATCCCATTTCCAAAAGAGTGGACAAGAAATATTTTGTGACTCCCCCCCAAAAAGAATGAGTTCTTATTTTCCCACACTCAACCGAACTCATTGGTGATTGAGGCAGCCAATCAAAGATCGAGGCAGAACCAACTTAAGTCAACACCATATGATAAAGAGGACAAGAGAATGGACACGTTCGGGAAGAAGATTTATACCTCTGTACTCTACAACTACGAGTGGTGAATTACTCCGCAGTGTTGCCAAGTTATGACCATGACAATTACTGAAAATTAGCGGACTTTATTGATTATATACCTGATGACAGAAAACAACAATTCTTATCCCTAATTGATGAAAGTCACTTAGTGGCAAGAACAGTTCTCCAAGCAACATTGGATATGGCAGACACAGCGGCCAGAATAGTTGCCACTGCTGTAGTCATGAGGAGAGCATCCTGACTCCACTCGGCTGGTTTACTGAGACAGGTACAGACATTAATTGAGGACCTGCCATTTGACAAGGAGAAGTTGTTTGCAGAAAAGACGAACAAAACCATGCACACAATGAAGGATTCCCGGCCACCCTTCGCACCCTGGGAATCTACGCACCTGTAACGAGAAGGAGAAATTTTAGGAGTCAGCTTTACTTACCTAGGTACCCGCAATCCCAGAACAGCAGAAGGTACAACAGTGCCCATGGCAGGCCAGATCAACAAATGCAATGCCGGAGACGTCCCAACCAACAACAACAATTCTCTAATCCTCAGTCAGCACCCCCAAGGCAGCAGATTTGAGGAGATGGTCGAGGGTTTGCACGACCACCCCACAATCCAGGAAGGTTCAACAACAGAGTCACCATCATTCAAAGACAGACTACGCCCATTCTATGCCCAATGGCAGAGTATCACCTCGGACAGATGGGCTCTAGAAATTATCAGTATGGGGTATACCATCCCTTTTATCACAAAGCCCCATTTCCAACCCCCTTCCCTGTTCCTCTTCAGGGACCCATCTCACGAACAGTTACTACAAGGGGAAGTAAGCAAGCTCCTCAGAATAGGAGCCATAGAGACGATACCCAAGGACTTCAGGGGCAAGAGCTTTTATTCTCATTACTTTCTAACCCAAAAGAAAACGGGGTTGGAGACCCATACTAGACCTCAGGAGGTTAAACAAGCAGGTCAAAACACAAAGGTTCTAGATGGTGACCCTTTCTACGATCCTTCCTTCCATAGAAAAAGGGGACTGGTTGGCTTCCCTCGACCTACAAGATGTGTACTTTCATATTCCGATTCATCCTGCACACAGGAAATTTCTCCGATTTACCGTGGTGGATCAACATTATCGATATACGGTCCTACCATTCGGACTTTGCACAGCACCAAGAGTGTTTTCCAAGGTGCTGGCAACATGAACGCTCACTTGCGCAAATTGGGAGTGTCTGATAAGAGCTCGCAGCCGCCAGAGGACTCAGTGGGCGGTAGCCACAACACAGAGTCTATTCCAGTTGCTCGGACGTCTGATAAATTACAAGAAATCCATACTATGCCCAACTCAAGCGATACAATTCATAGGAGCACGCATAGATACTATTGCGGGCAGGGCTTTCTTACCAAAAGAAAGGTTCAAGACCATACAGGGTCTGATACTTATCTTACAACTCAGCCCAACACTCCCGGTGCGTACATGCCTCCAATTGTTCGGGCATATGGCAGCAACCAGCTATGTGGTACAGGATGCGAGATTACATATGCGACCCTTACAGGTGTGGTTAACAACTGTTTACAGACCATGCAATCACTCAATACATTGTATCATCTCAGTACCAAACACAGTAAGGAGGGCACTGGGGTGGTGGACTTGCCCGAGCAACCTCCTAGGTGGCGTTCCCTTCAGACCCCAACCTCCGTCGGCATTGATCACCACAGATGTTTCTCTCCTGGGGTGGAGTGCACATTTAAAGAAGCTCACGACCCAGGGCAAGTGGTCGGTACAGGAGAGGGCGCTACACATCAATTTATTAGAGCTCTGAGCAGTTTGGAATGCATGCCATCATTTCCTGCCTCATATAAAAGGGAAGACAGTAAAAATTCAAACAGACAATATGGACTGCATGTATTACATCAATCATCAGAGGGGTGCACGTTCTCAATCCCTCTGCATGGAGGCAGTCAAACTCTGGGGTTGGTGTATTGCACAGAATGTCTGTCTTTCAGTGATCTACTTACCTGGCAACCAAAACACTATGGCCGACGAGCTGAGCCGGAGATTCATCAAAGACCACGAATGGGAGCTAGACGACGGTGTTCTTCAATGGGTCTTCCATCGGTGGGGTTTTCCAGAGGTAGACTTGTTTGCGACTCCTGTGAACAGGAAATGCAAGAGGTTCTGCTCCAGGGCAGGAATAGGCAAGGGATCAATAGGCGACGCATTCCTTTTGGATTGGGGTCACACCCTGATATATGCCTTTCCACCAATTCCAATGATTCTAAAACTGTACTCAAGATAAGACAGGACAGGGCCAGGGTCATAATGATAGCACCAGCTTGGCTGAGACAGATATGGTTTACTCACCTGACAGAGATGTCCAGGGAACGTCCTATCACGCTTCTGTTGATACAGAACCTGCTAACGCAGGACAGGGGCCAACTGCTACATCCCCAGCTGGACAGGTTACATCTCATGGCATGGACCCTGAATGGTTCAATCCGATAGAGAGTTGTTGTTCAGAATCAGTTAAACACGTTCTCCTGAACAGTAGGAAACCAGCAACTAGGAGGACGTACCTACAAAAATGGCGTAGATTTGCATCATGGTGCCATCAGAAAGGGATGAACCCACACGTAGCATCCATTGAGACATTGTTGGATTATTTACTCGCACTGAAATTAACAGGGCTGTCGATTAGTACCATCAAAGTACATTTGGCCTCTATGTTGATATTTCATGAACAATGGCAGAATAAGACGACTTTTACCCATCCAGTGGTTAAGAGGTTCATGGTCGGACTACAAAATTTATACCCAGAGGTGAAATCTCCGGCTACACCTTGGGACCTCACTCTGGTCCTACACGTACTGACTCAACCTCCATTCGAACCTATGGCCACTTGTTCGCTACTGCATTTGTCAATGAAGGTAGCGTTCTTGGTAGCGGTAACATCAGTGAGGCGTGTCTCCGAGCTTGGGACCCTCATGGTGCATCCACCTTACACGGTCTTTTATAAGGACAAAATATCCCTTAGGCCACACCCTAAATTCCTTCCCAAGATTTCGTCCACGTTTCATGTGAATCAGACTATACATCTCCCAGGTTTTTTTCCTAAACCTCATACGGACTCTCAACAGTCTACCCTGCATTCTTTGGATATGAGGCGAGCAATCACATTTTATTTAGAAAGAACAAAGTACTTTAGGAAATCCCCGTTATTGTTCGTGTCAATAGCTGAGCGTTCAAAGGGGAATGCAATTTCCAAACAGACTATTGAAATGGGTGTCCTCATGCATACATTTGGCCTACACTCAGGCGGGAAGGGTCCCACCTGGTCCTGTAAGAGCACATTCTACCAGGTCCATAGCAACGTCCAGGACATTTCTGGACAATGTCCCATTAATAGACATATGCAAAGCAGCAATGTGGGCCTCGACAGATACTTTTGTAAAGCATTACGCTGTGGAGCAGATGACTGTACTAGACACTGTGGTTGGCCACTCTGTACTAAAAGCTGCTCAAAGCACGAACTCCGAAGATTCCCCCCCTCCAGCTAGGGGAACTGCTTTGTATCCACCTTGACTGGAGCACCACGGGGACACTACTCGAAGAAAGAACTGAAGGTTACTCACTTGTGCAGTAGCCAAGGTTCTTCGAGATGTGTGTCCCCATGCTGCTCCACTACCCACCCTCCTCCCCTCTGCTTCAGAGTATGGGTTCATATAGCTATGCTCTGAGGCGGAGAAGGAACAGAGGGGTTGGGACCGGGCGCACCTCCCTTCAGGGGCGTTGGAACATCCACGCGCTGCTCGGGACGCGCACGCGCGTGGTGCCAGGGGCTCTGCTGTCAGCTCTCCAATCAAGGACGCGGGGAGCACCAGTGCACCTTGAGCGGAGTGGCATGGGGATACACATCTCGAAGAACCTTGGCTACTGCATAAGTGAGTAACCTTCAATTTTCTAGCCTTTCGTGAAGACGTGTATTTGCTCCCTGATTGACTTTTTAAATCAGCATGTTTATCATTAGCACCTTATGAATTAAGGAAATAACAGTTCTCTGTATATTGAATGACAGTTTTAATGTGCCATTTTACTCATTTATGACTCTCTGTACCAGAGACAAAAATTTCAGTGATAGTCTCATTTACATATCTTTGGAGAGGGTTCTGTACTTTAATGAAAAATCCACTTACTATAGCAAGGAATTAAGACTAAAGAATCTAAGCCAGTGGTTCCCAACCTTTTTGGCTCAAGGGCCATAAATATTTATTTTTACAACCCTGAAGCGCCAACAGTTTTCACCAGCGGGCCGGCCCCCTTTCCCCCAGCAGCTAGACAAAAGGAGTTGAGCATGGAGGCTGCCTCCTCACTGATCTCCTGTCTCCCTGGCTGCAGCAGGGAAACCACACACATCCTGTAGCCCTGTGTTCTCCACTTGGGGCCCTAGGCAGTGGCTCCTTTATGCAGCCAGGGGAATGAAAGATTAGAGCTCTCCTCCCTCTAGCTCCAGCAGGGACCCCAGTCCCTATGGACCCAGGCAGAGCACTTTGCCAGGTTCCCTGCTACAATGAGGGGAAGGAGAGCATTGATCCCCCATCCCGTTGGCTACAACAAGAAGCCTCTACCAGTCTTTTAGCCCTGTGGCAATATGCTCTGCCTGGATCCTTAGACAGTGAATCCCTTATGCAGTGAGCAGAAGGAGAGCTGCAGGCCACTTTGAAAATACATCTGGGCCACTTATGTCCCCTGGGCCACAGGTTGGGAACCACTAATCCTAAGGTGTAGACAATGAAATATATCAACATTATCTGTTTCAGTAGTAAATTGTGGCAACATGGAAGAATGCCAGGCCTTTGACCAGTTACTTGAATTTCAAAAAATTGGGTAAAAATATTTAAGAAGGTTCTAATTGCAACGAAAAATGTGGAGCCATTTGTTGTGATCCTGGTTTGTAGTATATGGTTACATGTGACACATCTATTGGTTGCTGTAGGAGCTGAGAGAGATGCATAACAAGCAGCAACTTCAGAAGCAAAAGAATTTAGAAGCTGAGAGGTTGAAAAAGAAGGAGCAAGAGAGGAAGATAGTAGAACTGGAAAAGCAAAAAGAAGCCCAAAGGTAATTGTTTTAGTTTATACTAAATACAAAATTTATATAGAGCTATAGGCGTTAATAGTGCTTCACATACAAGTAAGATAAACTTTCTGCTGCTAAGAATTTAATCAAAACTCATTAATTTGCTGAGCATCATTAATATGTTGGCTGTTCTATGAAATGGAGAAAATTCAGGTCCCTAGCCCAGATTTTATTTCAGCCCAAACGGAGACTGCACTTGAAAGGGAGAAAGCCTTGTATCATTCTTGAGTCCAAAACCTAGTGTGAAGACAAACTCTTATGCATGTTTAACATGTTCACACCCTACTTTTGGTGATGTGTAGAGAATTCGGCAAAAGAAACTAGGATGCTTGGTATGGCTTTTTGTGTGCGTGCATGGTTAACAGAAATGTTTCTCCAACCCATGGATTTTTTTTTTTTATTTTTTTTTTAACTGATCATGCTGTTCTTGAGTCTTAGGGAAAAAATCAAAATGTTTCGGTACACTTCTATGCATTGAATTTTTCTGATGTAATTTGCACATTTTATGTTACCTACCAAACTAAATGTTGAACAAGGAATGTTTTTGCTTTAAAAATGATGACTTTTCCCATATAGATGGTATGCAGATAGGCAGGAAGCTCACTTCCATAAGGGTGAAGTTTAATTTCAAACACAGTAGAACATTTAATATGATACAGCTGTTTGTAGCTACTTGAACTCATTTTCAACATTCTTTTGAAACCAATCACACACAAAATGTGGGATCGTTAAACTCGTAATCTAAACAAAAGTTTGTGGTCAAGTGGTTAGAACATAGGACTGGGAAGAAAGGCCTTACATTGTATTCTGTGCCATTAAGAATCAACCTGGGGTAAGTCCCTTAACTATGTTCCTTCATCTTGGCAAAATGAATTTGAAAAATTCAATGAAAAACAGGATCTCATTGTAAACAAAAGCCTTTTTGAAAAAATAGTTCAAGTTGAAAGTGTGTTATTGGAGTCTACGTAAAATTTTCACAAGTTATTTATATAATGTTCTGCACCTTTTTAAATTTCTAAGATTGGGCTGGTTGAAAATATTCCAATAGAACAGTTTTCTGTCAGAATATTCAATGGATTCAATGGCTGATTCAATGGAACTGACACTTTTTTTCATGCTGTGCCTGATTTCTTACCAGCCCAGGCTTCCCAAGCACCCAATCTGACTCAAATCTCAGCTATTGGGTCCCCCCAGACTGCATGGGGAATGGAGACCAGAATATATTGAAAAATTCCATTTAGTTTCTTCTAAAATGTTTTAGGACTTCATCTGATTCTCCACAGTTAGATAACTATTAATCATTTGCTTGTCACACCTGGCTTTTACTACCCCCAACCTTAACATTGCCTCCTAAAGTTTGCAGAAATGTACAAAAAGATCAAAATAACAAATAAATAGAAAACAACTGATTAATCTTCTGGATAATAAATTTTTTAAGCAAAAATCAAGAGATTAATCTCCTATTGCCTTTCAAGGAAGGAGTTAAAAATGGCAATTTATATGAGTGAGAAAAAAGAATGGAATGTAGATAGAATGAGCTAAAGAATAGGTGAGAAAAGGAAATATGATAGGAGAGACCCACACACCATATGTTAGTGGGAGATTTTTTTAATTGTTTGCTGTCCTGTTGTATTTAGCTGAAGCCAGGGCTTTTCTTGAGCCGGTGCACTCTGGTACAGCGTACCAGCACCTATTTTTCCCTGGCTGGCTCTGCTGGGGGCCGAGGTCAGCAGGGGAAAGGAGTGGGTCAGGAGCGGGGGCCGCGGGCCAGAATCCAGTCTGCCAGGGGCTGGAATCCAGCCCACGGACGCCTGGGAGCTGTGGCCAGGCTGCCGCTTTTTCAAATCTCCTACCCTGAGCATTTTCAGATGCGTGGCTCAGGGCAGGAGCAGCCTGGCCAGGGAGCAACTCTGGTCGCCCCTGCAGCTCCAGCCAGATAAGAGGGAGGGGGCCAATAGGGTGGGGAAGGGGTCCAAGGGGTGGGAAGGTGGGGAAGGGGCCTGAGAGGAGCAGGGAAGGGGGTGGTTAAAGAGACCCGGGGGGGTGGGGTGTGTGGAAGTGGAGGGTCCTGACATTCTCCAAACACTTCAGCTGGTGTACCGGCACCCCCCCCCCCTTCTTTTTTTTTAAAAAAAAAAGAAAAAAAGCACTGGCTGGAGCCAGCCTACATCTTTGTACTGTTTGGGTAAATGGATTTCAAGTACTTCATTAAATTGCAGTCAACTCTGCATTTATAGTTAAATCCAAGAAAGAATAACCTGAAATTCATAGACTCTTGCCCACACCCACAGGTCTACACAGCAATGAAACAGCACTGTGAACACGAGTCATCTGGCATGGGCCATTTGCAGGTATTTCTTTGCTGTGTGGGCATAACCTGAAAGGACTGTGCAGGAAAAGAGTAAAATGACTGGAATTGACCATCGCTTTTGGGGACAAAAAACCCTCCTGAAGTGCAGACATGTGTTGGAGGGAAAAGAGAAAATAGCTAAGGTCTGTTTCCCTGTATTAATTCTTGATTCAGGGCCAAATCCTAGAGTAACCAGGCTGAAAAAGAAAATCTGTGAGGGTAAAGGACTGGAGGAATCATTTTTCCCCAGTTAGGCAACAGAACTCCCCCAAGTCCTATGCTTCTGTGCAAGATCTATGCCTGTGTGGAAACTCCATTGCATGTTTGGCTGCAGGAAACCTCATCTCAGACTCATCTCTTTCCCCTTGTCTTCCCATATGCAGCAGAAGTGCAAAGGTTCTGCTACTGCCTACTGGGGTAAATCACACAGCTCCTCTGCAAAGCCATTATCCTCTACTGGTCCCATTTCCATCAATTACCTCAAACTTGACTTTCAAAGCGGTGAGATTTAGTCACTGTACTACAAACATAATTAAAAACTTACTCCAACTACCTCAGTATTTACTATCCATAATTACTATACAAACCATACATGGCCCTTTCTGAATAAACTCGGCACACTTAACACCTTTGAATGTTGCATCGTGCTCAAGAGAAGATTTTTCCCTTAAAATGTTTTACAGAATGCAGTCTAATTGGGTTGCATCAAAACTTCTGAATAATACTCTAGTGCATGCCTTGTGAGACAATTAATGAGGACTCACACAGATTAGTGTTTGAAACAGATGTCTGAAACAACTGCTGCTTTAAGTTAAATGACATAACCTGAAATCAGAAAGCCCTGGCAGTAGTTATAAGATGGAGGAGCTGAATCTCTTTTACTATCATTGGCCTTCACTGTGCTCCTAATAATGTATTGATGCTGGTATCAAGTAAATCTTCTGCTACACCAACCAGTCTAATACTGCTGTCAGTATTGAAGTGTGGTCCAGTAGAATTTATGCCTGGGATGCTCAATTTTTATGACATGTATAAGGCAGGTCTATAAAGTGGAAGAAAAGGAAAGTATGAACATCTAGACAACAGGTAGAACAGGAATTTAGTAGTTTTTACTTGTTGCCCTTTTAGCACCCTTACCAAGGTGCTGATCAATTGCCTCTTGGCCAGTTTCTGAATTTGAGTTGGAATTGGTGTGGGGGAAGAGGGGGGGAGAGAGAGTGTAAATTGCTGTTAATTGTCAGGGGAAATTTTATAGTTGGAATTCTATATTAAAAATATCAGGCAATAATTGTAGTTCTTTGTCAATAACGTAGATTAAATAAAATGTGTTTGTAGGCAACTGATTTAAAGCGATAATAATTCTGAATATTTTGTTATCTACATTGCATAGTGCTGTGTAGAAAAGGGATGTTGACAGAGATGTAGTCTTAAAAGCACAGAGCCAGTCTCTTGTATAGGATAGCCAGTTTTGGTTGGATATATTCCTAGAGATTTCATCACATGGTATAATCTTTAATTAAAGATTAGTCTTTAATTCCTGGAGACTCAAAGAGAATCCTGTAGGGTTGTTAAGATACTCTTGTAACAAGGAACTGTCTTCAGGAAATGCTGTATTTATTGTATCCAAAAAGGCTTGTTCAGTTGGCCTGTCTTGTTTAGATAGAAGTATTTTGAAACACAAAAATATAACCTTGCATTCCTTGAGGAGATTTATGATGACTTATTTTTCAGTATTGTCACCTTAAAACCTGAAGTGCCTAAATTTAAGTTCTAAAATCTCAAGGGTTTTTATATCTTCAAACGTATGAGTTTTTTCTAGAGTTTGTCACTTAGAATGATTTTCTGTGAGTTGTATCAATAGAACTGTGTAAAACTACAAGAAATAAAATCTTGTTGAATTTGCAAATGCAGCATTTGCAGCATTGGGACCTTCAGTGCAAAATAGTCAGCGAATGAGACACATGGTTCTTATAGTAACATGAGTTCAGCACAGGCTACATGTTAACATCCATTTAAATCTACCTGGGAATCAGAAATGAGTGTAACTTCAGAGAAATAACTGTGACTCGAAATCTTTTAAGAAAGAGCTCTAGTCCAGTTTGAGAAGGTGGACACCAGCAATTCTAGATCTCCAGGAGCTATGCAAGACCAAGGCGTTAAGTTTTTTTCCTCTGCTTGCGGACACCGCCAGCACAAAATTAGTGGACCATTTACCATGCAGGAGTCTGTGGTACTCTCATTATTTCACTGTTTGCATCTTAGAGTTGCTTCTGCAGAATTCTGATTGTAAACCCCAGATCTCATACACATGGCTGAAAGCACAGCGTTATGTTAAAAACTGTATTGCAGCCTTAACTGTCAAATTATTATAGTGTGCTGGTGCTAGATATTTTCTGGGCAATGACTCTGGTTTCCATTAAATTAAAATTTTTGTAGTCTTAGTAGTATTCTCTGTTGACTGAAAGTCACTACTATGGCTCTTTGTCATTATAGGCTGAGCTCTATTAAGCTGGCTTTTCAAAAGGCCTTGCCTTCTGGGATTTTTCAGCAGTAAGGAAATACTGTAGGATGGGCATTCTTAATAGTACTAGTAATGCTAATGGGAAATATGTGAGCTCATAAAAAACCCACATCCGCAAGGAAAACTAAATACAAGGTTTGCTTTGCTTTGCCTGCTTTAAAAAAAAATTGTAATTGACAGACGAATCCAGGAAAGGGACAAACAATGGCTTGATCAAGTGCAACCGGAGGAAGAGCACCAGAGGCAAAAAAGACTTCAGGAAGACGAAAAGCAAAAAAGGGAAGAAATAATCAAGAAGAAAGACACAGAGGATAAGGGCAAACATGAAATGCAAGACAAACTGAATAAGCTTTTTCATCAACGTCAAGAGCCAGCTAAGCCTGCCATTCAAGCTCCCTGGTCTAGTGCAGGTATGGAAGAGTAAGGAAATCTATTGCATATAGTTGCGAAAACATAGATTCCTCCTCCTTGTGTCCTGTCTTCTCATTTTGCATGTTGGATGCTATGTATTCAAACTAAATGGTTAATCTTGTTGAAATAAATGATTTAAGGATTGCTTTGTCCACTCTCCATCACAGATCTCTTCTAGGTACTGTTGTTCTTGCTACAAATATGGAATGTAATAGAAGTGACATAGGGAATGAAAGGGACTGGATGAGATGCACCATGCAGATTGGAGAAGAGAATTTAGCTGTAAAATGGTGCTTGTCTCTGACCAACTATTATTTTTCAAAATAAAGAGAGAAATCATGCTGCTATGTTTCACATTTAGAGAAAGAAACGGCCATGTTTCGCCTTTAGAGATGAAACTGCACTTAAAAAAATCACTTTCTTCACATCTGTATATAGTTTGTATGTTTAGTCTATAACATTTGCTTTGGAATCTTTCGGAGTAAAGGCAATATGTAACCGTAGCTGCTAGTAGAAATTTTTCCTCAAATCCCAAATTATTTGAAAAAAAAAAAATTAAAACCAGTTAAGGGGGAGTAAATACGCTAGATGTTATCCATCAGCTATATATTATTTGCCAGATGAGTTGCAGCAAGGCTGTGAAAGCTCACTATATGGATAATGAACATCTATACCAGGAACTTACTGATCACATTTTAATCTATTATGTCAGTGCAGTGCTTAAAAGCAAAACAGAAAAAGTTGTAAAATCATTGTACAAGGTCTTAAATGCAGGTATTTTCTATATAAATAGCTGTGTGTGTCACAAAAGCTAAAAGCATATTATTTTAAATAGGTGGTGTGAAAGGAGAAAATAGAGAGAAAATGTAAGTTTAATTATTTGTTTGCTTATTTCCCCTTTGTAAAATGGGGATAGTATGTTCTCTGCCTCTCGGGCATTGTGAATATTAATTAGTTAACACTTTGCCTCTTTTTTTAACCTTTCTTCCTTTAAAGTGTTTCACAAACATTTTGTTTGGTTTTTAATATGTATTTTTCTCTTTCTGTATATAGAAAAAGCTCCACTAACTATTTCTGCTCAGGAGGATGTAAAAATAGTGTATTATCGAGCATTGTATCCTTTTGAAGCTAGAAGCCATGATGAAATCACTATTCAGCCAGGTGACGTAGTCATGGTAAGATTGTGTTGCTTGAAAAAAAGTACTTTGTTTTTCATCTCTGCTTATATTTTTATACCAGTATTTTATCCAATCTAACTTTGAAATTATTTATTATAAAATTATGAAATTATATATACCACAAATAGTAAAGACCGACATGTATGTGCAATCTCATATTATCTCAGCAGAATAATAGGAGAGGCAAGGTGGGTGGGGTAATATTTCTCATTGGAACATCTTCTGTTGGTGAGACACACAAGCTTTTGAGTTTACACAGAGCTCTTCAGATCTGGGAAACTTAGGCCAGGTCTACACTACAGATCTATATTGGTATAACTAGATCCTTCAGGGGTGTTTGCAAGAAGCTAGGAATGGATGACAGGATAGGTCACTTGATGACCTTCTGTTCTGTTCATTCCCTCTGAAGCACCTGGCATTGGTCACTTTTGGAAGACAGGATATTGGGCTATATGAGCCATTGGTCTGATTGAATATAGCTGTGTTTATGATGTAGTTATAACAGCCTAATGCGCTATATAGACAACATTATGTTGATGGGAGAGCTTCTTCCACCAAGATAGCTGCCACCTCTTGAGGAGGTGGATTAATTATGCCAGTGGAAGTTTTCTCATCATCTTACTAGTGTCTTCACTAAAGCGTTACAGTGACGCACTTGTACCAGTGTAACTGTGTTGCTGCTGCACTGTACATGAAGATCAGCCCTTACTCATTGTCACAGCTAAATACTGATTTCAGGGGACACTTCTGAATTTCGGATTGTTTTGTGCAATCCGAGTTCATCTGTACTCGACATTAGACTTTGCTTCTAGTTTATATTATAACAGGGAAAAATTGATCTGTGGCCTTGTCTTATTTTTATTTGAATATCTTTAATTACTATCAAAGCTAACAATTGATTCTCATGGGTTTTCTCTCCTGCTTAATTTGTGAAATGTGTTGTAATTGTGCCTTACTTTCAAATCATTGCTTTCCTGATGGAGGTTAAAAGTGAATGGGTAAGTATGTTGTATCACTGTTAGGAAGTCTACACAATCTTCTATTACATTGTTGTAAATATAGCTTTGTTACTGTCAAATTACATGTTTTTCAGTTTATCTAGAGTAAACCTTTTGATCAACTAAGTTCCCTTATCTAAAATTACTTAAGTTCTTAAGTCCCTATATCACTTAAGTGTTCTTTTTTTTTTTTAAAAAAAAAGGGTCCTGTCATGTTTCTGAAAGGTTTGTCAGTTTAGTTTTTGGAGAGTAACAGTTTGCAAGCTTATGTGTTAAGGTAAATCTAAGATCCCATGCTGGCCTCATGATATTATTTAAATGCAACTTAAACTCTGGTTATATTCTCAACTTGTCTAGGACAGTCTGAGCACTAGGGTAAAACTAGCTAGGTGAAGGCCTGTGTTTGAACAATTGCAACATGTAAATGATTTGGCTTGGTCCATGCTGGCTAATGAACATCACATAACTACAACTGGGATCCTGCCTCAGTTGAAACTACTAATATTTTGAGGGGAAACCATTGAAGCATGTTTCAGTCTGACAGTGCAGACAAGAGTTAGGCTGTGTTTTACCATGTTCCTGAGCCATGCTACAGCCTTGGATTTCAACAGAGCTTCAACATGGTTTGAAGAATTGGATAAAACACAGTTTGTCTTTTCAGACTGAACTGAGTATTAACTGGTCTTCTAAATTAATGGTCCAGTTTTTCTCGACTCTCTGTGGGAAAACTGCAAGATCAGTGTGGAAGGGGTAATTTAATTTTAATCTTTAGAATATAGAGGTATCTTTTGGAGGTATCACCAAAGGGTTTGGGGATGGGGACATAGACACAGACATTTCTCATAGAATGTGTGTAGCAATGTACAGGGAGAGCTGAGTTAAAGAACTTTTAAATAAACTTTTATATTTCTGTTCTTTCTGTTTAACTTTATTTTTATCTTAACTTGGAGTTTTTGGCTTTCTAAATTCTTAAACTTTCAATGTATTTTTAAAGATTTTCATGTAAATTGTATTGCTAAATATTTACAGACTTACCTACAGTTTAAGCATGCATTTGTCTTGGAGTAATAATACTTTGAATCTAGACAGCCCCTACCATTCCATGCTCCCTCTTAAACTGACACATTTCTAACTTTCTATTTTATGAGCACTCTCTATGGAGAAATGCTGTTTCTCTCTCCTTTTGGCTCTATATTTCTCTTGTGGCGTGGACATAAGTGGTTCAGGTTTTTTTCTTTGAGTTGTGCATCTTTCCATCCCCTCCTCTCCTGTCTTAGCAACGAGTGGAAGTGCCTGAGCAGATTCTGATAGCACTAAGCATCTCCTGTGCACTTTAGTTTTGGAACAAATTTACCAGTAATTCATGAAGAACACTTGGATTATTGATATTATTGGCATGTGTATTAGACCAAATAGAAAGCTCTATTCCTGCCCAAAGTCTATAGCAATTTTATAATGATGCATAGTAGCTTTTTTAATCAGTTTTGTCAGTTGTTATTAGTGATGGGCACAATTATCATTTGTAATATGTCAGTCTAAAGGTTTTTACCCCATTATGTTAGGTACTGCACAAACATAAAAAGATGGTCCTTGCTTTGAAGAGTTTACGTTCTGAGGAGTAGTTAAGGGGTTTCATTAATCTCAGAAGAAGTCTAAGATGAAAGTGCAATTCTTGGCAAAGTAAACACAAAAGAAATTGTGTGTTCTGACATAGAAAGGATGGGTGCAAAAGGATATTAAATAGTCGTATTTCTTTTCAATCTGATTAAATGTCTTGGGTAACTGGATTTTTTTTTTGTGTACATTGTGTTCTTCGTGTGAATACCTACAAAAGTTTTTTCTTTGAACTTACAGTACTATAATCTAAACTTTTAAACATATGTCAGCTGTAGGTGGGAAATGATAACTTTTTGTAAATAGTAAAAATATGGCCTTTCCTGCCTATTAGAATACTTTAAAAAGGCTAATGTTGATTGAAGAAACAGAAGTTTCACCAGCAAGATTGGACTGTTGTGAAAATTTCTAGTTTTCAATTCTGTTTAAAGAGAGCTTAAATCAATTATTTTTTTAAAAATTCTCATATTTCTCATCTACTTGTAGAAAAAGTTTTTAAAAAGTTATTTAGTCAACTGTCAGTATAGTCTGTTTTTAAGAAGTCCTTTTTGAGCAGATTAAAAAGACTGTGACCTACTATTGCTGACCTTATTTTTGTATATTATTAGCTTCAGTCATCATCAAAACAATTTCCAAAAAGTGCAAATGATGTGCAAACGTTACTACAGTTTCAGTTTTTCAACTTGAAAAGTCAGAAGCTGATATTTACATTTTCTCCCCCATTTGGCAAGATTCTCCTTCTACTATGACCTTCCATCGCTCAGAATGCCATATTAACATAATATTCAGTGATGCTGCAGTGGAAATTTTGCTCTGCACTGCAGCAAAGTCACGTTGGACTACTCAAGCATGCAGTCCATTTATTTCTGTTGTTTGCTGTGAGTTAATAGGACTGAGACAGAAAATAGGCCCAACACTTAGCAGAAATAATGGATTGTTTTATGCTAAAAGAGTGTGGGATACAAGCAGTATCAGACAGGCAAAAGGTCAGCATATGGCCCAAGGCAGAGAGTTCTGTCAGCTGGAGAGGGGAATAGTCTAGGAACAATTGCAACCAGATGCCTTACTATTTCAAATTAAGTATCTTCCATGCAGAAGAATTTTTCCATACTTGAATATAGTTTTGCAGAGGTGTCTACTGTGGTGCTGTAAAGAAACCCAGCTGATAAAATTATCAGTTTTAGTAGAACATAAGATTAATTTGTTGGTGTAGTGGCAACTACAGAAGTGGCTATATCAAACATTACTATATGCTGTTGCTATTCAGGATCAGAGCCTATCAAAACCTCCTTGACCAAAAAATGATTAGCATTGTATTAATAACTATTATTATGTGTAGGGTATTAACACAGAGTATGACAGTATCTCTTGCTGTCAACAGATCCTTGATACCGAGAGAGAGAGATGACTGACCTTTAAGTTCCAAAGGGGTAGCCGTGTTAGTCTATTGTAGAAAGACAACAGAGTCCTGTGGCACTTTTAAAGACTAACAGATTTATTTATCGCATGAGCTTTCGTGGGAGAAAATCCCACTTCGTCAGACGCTTTGAAGATAGGAAAGTTACAGAGTGGTAGGAAATTAAATGCAGGGGAGTGTATGACATAGCATCAGGTCAGGCTGTAACAGCAAATCAAAATAGGTGTTAGGATTCAAAACACTGGGGAACAGCACATAGAGGAGGGGGAGGTCAAATCACTTGTTGTAATGCGAGAAAAATCCATAGTCCCTGTTTAACCCCAAGACAACTGACCTTTAAGGAAAACTAAGGTGTCTGGCCAAAAAAAAAGGGGGGGGGGCACTTAAAATCCTTTCATTCAGTTCCACATTTATGCTTTCTGTCATAGCTCTGATGTGCTATAAGATGCTGCTCATTTTTTGTCCAACTGTAGGAGAAAAACTTGCTAAAGATCAGCCAGCGTGGCAGGAACTTACCTGAAAACTGAAATCATTCTCTCTGTTGGGGAGTGTGAATCCAGCAGCTTACTGCAAATAGGGATGGAAACAGATACCTAGAATTTGTAGCCAAATTAGTTACAGTTGTGTTTGACAGTACACTCACCAGTTAACCCACACAAGGTAGTGCCTCGTGGGAAACATGTCCTGTCAGTGGGAAAGATGGAGGAGGGCAGGTTACAACTGTTTCTAGCCGTACAAACGGGGGATTTATGGCCAGAACCTCTCAAACTCTCCAGGGCATGATTAGACCACTTAAAATAAGGCCTTTGTTAGCCTACTTAGGAGCTGTCAGTCTCAATATCCTGGATATACTTCTACTCAGGATTCGCCACCGAGCATCATGAAAGAGGTGATTGCTTAATTCACAAAGAATCTGTTGGGATCTATCCTCAAAACCCTTATACTCTTCCCAACCTTTTTACCAGTTTCCCTTCCTTCCCTTAAAAAAGGGAAAATCTACTTTCTAGCTGCCAGGACTTTGGCACAATAGACATAGAAATTTGCAAGACCTGTTCTGAAACCTCACCATGAGACCTCTCCTAGCCCAACGTTATCTAGAGAGAGCATTGCAACATCCATGCATTTGGACAACCAGAGACCAAATGTATGATCACCTGACAACATCTGCAAGCTTAATGGTTCTAACCAGAATCCCACTGTGCAGATGAGCCAAAAAAGGAAGTACCAGTGTCCGTGCCTGATAAAGCCATAGTCTGTTACCCGTAAAGCAACAGCTACCAAGTAACAATCGCCTGACAATCACAGTGGCGTATCAGTGGGATTTTGGGTGATGAAAATAAGGGAGGAAAGTAACTGCCTCTGCTTTGGAGAGCCATCTTACAGATTATGTGGCTCACAGGCAGCTACTTTCAGCACTAGTTACAGACAATGGGAATTGCCCATTGCTATGCCAGCAAAACGTTTTTAGTGTAGCTCAGGCTTCAGTTAATTTTTTTCTGAAACAAAGATGATGATGCTTTTCAGAAAGCATACAAGCCATATATTCTTTTGCTCTCATGAGACAGTTTTAAAAATGCCTAAGGGATTTAGGAGCACACATCTGTGACTTTCAGTGGGATATGTGCTATGGCTCTTGCCTCCTTTCAAAACTCAGATTAATGAAGAGTAGTTTGGGGAGGGCAATTTCTTCCAAGACACACACTTGCTGCATCAGTGCACAACTGTTTTTGCAATATAACTAGCTCAAGTGTTGCTAGAATTTGACTGAGATACTAGATAGTATGTTCTGCAGTAATTGCTACCCAGTATCTTTTTTAAAAAAGGAAACCTTCAAATAAAGAATTTTGCCAACTTTGTATGCTAGCATCCTTTTAAAAACAATCCAGAAGGACTAAGGAGCTGTGATTTTTGTAACACTTTTGAAGGTGTGGGTATTCTCAACTTATGAGATACAGAGCAGAAAATGCAAGCATGGAGAACTAGATTTAAGTTTTTTTGGGAACAATTTTATAAAATCAGGTGCTGAAATTGCCATTCTTCCCCCTGGTAAAATAGGAAACAATATTATAGGAATACTTCAGTGCTCTATAGGGATCTAATTTTGTAAGGCTATTCAAGGAGAAAAAGGAGTTGGAAAAGTCCTATGGGAAGTCTCTTGAAAATTGGTCCAGCGCTCACTGATAGGACCCCTTTTTGGAATGGGAGCAATACTGGCCACCATATCTCTCAATCTTCTGAACATCTAATGTTCATTGGAGGCCTCCAAAATGAGTGTCCGAGAACCAAAATTGATCATGTTCATTCTTTGCAACTTCATAATACATTAAATAGGTGGTATTAAAGAACAACATAGAGAGAAAATATAAATTTAATTGTTTGATCATTTTCCTATTCTGGCAGCAATAGTTTCTGGGTCATGCAGGACAGGGGGACCAAAGGAAGGGATGGATTCTGAAAGAGCCCGAGGGAAGGGATGGGTTTTATTGGGTAGAAAGCAGTGTTGTCACTTGTGCAAGGACCCAGTAACCACTCTTTTTCCCCCTAACAACACGAGCCATGCAGAAGAGAGGTGAGCTTACTGATGTGCAGGCCCGCCTAGGTCTGGGAAGGGAAAGGGAGCTGTTTGGTTATGTGAGGAATGTCAGAGTGGTCTGTTCTCTCTCTGACTAGTTCAGGTGTTTATTACCTCCCAGTCCTACTGCCTGGTCTCTCCCTGCACTGAGCCATTCTACAGAAGCTTGGGGAAGTGGGTATGTGTAAAGCATCCACTCTAGTGTCCCTTAGCAGTGGAGAGGCAACTGCCATATGGCATTAGTCCAAAAATTCAGAAACAAAGTACATGCGACTCTGTCCTTTTCAGTCCTGTTTGCTGGACACTGGAGTTGGACTTTCAGAGGTTATAAGGTGGATGGACATTTTCTGTGGTGGTTTTTTTAAAAAAATTTTTGGTTTTGATTTTTGTTTTATTCCTCTTCCATAAGAGCTCCATCTGCTAGCGTAGGATATGGTCAGTTTCCTCTCAAATTGCCTCCCAATCCTGTAAGTGTAGTTCAGCAAATTTTTGGTGTAACAGAAATTCAAGCTAGTTCTTCATGTTTAATGGCAGGCAAATGCATTTGATCTATCTTTGTGGCTCACCAAACACATCCATTCAGCAACAGGTGGAGGATCACCACTAGCAGAAACATGTCTCTGGCATAGGTGGACAGCTGTCCTCCACAGGACTGAAAAGACATTTCTCTTTTCCGTTCACGTAAAATGAATATTGCTATGTTCTCCAAATAATGGCCAGCCTTTAAAGAAGAAATAGTAACCTAATCCCTGAAAAGAACTGAACCCCACCTCAGCCAGCTCTTTGATGTACTGTAAACCCTTTAATATTCAAAGAACAGTACTGTAGATATCTTATGATTTTTTTACCAAACATTATCATCCGCTGCAGGGGATTGAAACCCACTGAGGTATGTCACAACCTGAGTTCCAGAGGGGTAGCCGTGTTAGTCTAGTTCAGCAAAACAAACAAGGAGTCCTGTGGCACTTTTAAAGACTAACAAATTTATTTAACACATGAGCTTTCCTGGGAGAAAAGCATCTGAAGTGGGACTTTCTCCCACAAAAGCTCATGTGATGAATAAATTTGTTAGTCTTTAAAAGTGCCACAGGACTCCTTGTTTGTTTTGCTGAAGTAGACTAACACAGCTACTGCTTTGGAACTTGAAATACTCTGAGTTTTTCCAGCAACACCATAATGGCACAGTAGTGTCCCTTGCATGGTCCTAAGCCACATTCTGGTTTCATCTTGACCCACAATGTGTGAGCAGCTCACGTTGCGGATTTCCCTTGCCTTTTGGGAACATGAGCAATGTGCATGTGGGTGGGATCCAGCTATCTGTGCAAGCTTTGAAAACCAGAACTGTCTTGTGCTTGCTCACTCTGGAAGTATTCCCTTTTAGTCGTTTTCAGCATCTCAATTTTTTTCTGACCCATTCCATCCAGTATCTGATACTGGGCCACATGAACATTAGTCCCGCGAGCAGTAGCAGAAGTACCACCACATTGTGGACTTGCTCCATGTCTTCAACACACTTTGGCAAAAGGAAAGGTGACCAGGAGCTGCCTTTGTCTAATGTGTGAAGGCAGCATGTAATACTGGCAACATGCAGCAAGTCAGTTCCCAGAGCATCTCCTATGATGCAAAGGACTCTGGGACACCATCCCTGAAATAGCAGCACTATTGTCCTATACCAAAAAGGGGCAGTATGGACTTGGATATATGGCTATACAAAGCATACATCCTCCTCCAGCATGGCATAGGTGGATGCTATGTGGGTTCAAGGTGCATGTGCTAGCAGCATATGGACAAATACAAATGTAGCTGTAGCATAAGATTTAGGGAGACTATCTTTTCTTCTTCTGCTCTATGCAAATGTTTCAATTTAAAGGGAATTACTTGTAAAATGATAGCTTTGCATTACAGTACTCAGGCCATTACATTTCTTATGTATGCTGTATGAAGAATAGCTGAATATTTTAAAAAATCCATTTTTGCCCACATGAAACTTTTATTTGTAACAAAGGTTTGAGTTTCCAGTAACTGGAGAAAACTAATCAAGTCCGTGGCAGCTGGATTTTTTTTTCAAGTAAAGAAGTTTCTCTCCTGTTTCTGAACCTTGTGACTTAATGTACTTACAGGTGGATGAAAGCCAGACTGGAGAACCTGGATGGCTTGGAGGAGAACTGAAGGGAAAGACTGGATGGTTCCCTGCAAACTATGCAGAGAAAATACCTGACAGTGAAGTTCCGACCCCTGTAAAATCAGTAGTTGACACTACAGTTGCACCTAAAGTTGGTTTGCGTGAAACACCCCCACCTCTGACAGCTCCAGCTTCCTCAGAACCTACTGCAACTACTAACAACTGGGCAGACTTCAGTTCAACGTATGTTTGCTGGTGGCTATCTCTGGGTCCAAAACGGTGCTGTGAATTTTCAAGCAGTTAATTCCTGTCCAATTAAAATTCTTTAAATTTCTTATCCACTTAGATTGTGCCTGCAGTTAACCTGGAAATATCATCTTTGCAGGAAACTAGGCACTATACTGTAAATCAGTAAGGATTATTCATCTTCAATAAGACAGAACTACCCCCCATAACTTGTTTCCTTTAGGAAACGTTTTTTACTCAGCAAGACAGGCTACAAAAGTTTTTGGGTTTTGTTTTGTTTTGTGGTTTTATTTTTGTTTGTTTGTTTGTTTTAAATTCAGCTTTCCAATTCAAAGGCATGCTTTCACCATATCCTCTTAAGAAATCCAGAAGATAAGTACAAAAGCTTGTCCATCTGGCACTTTGCCCTGACCATGTTCAGAATTATTTTACAGCAGAATTCCCAGCATGTCATCCTCCATTTGTTTATACGCCAGATAAATATGTGAAGAGAGCAGCGTTCGCACCTCCTTATTGTTACCATCTTGGATTTTTATATTAAGAAGAAGATGAGGATGGTGATGCTAAAGTCAACTGATTTATTTGTTAATACAGTAGTGCTTCCTTGGCATGCCTGGCAGCGTATACACACAAGACTAGTTTCATGTCCTAATGATCATATAAACCACATTTAATACTGTATATAGGCTTTATTAACCCTAAATGACAGATTAGTCTACTGTGTAAATAATTGATTGATCATTTTGTTTATTGAGATGTAAGGTGCTTTACACTTAGAAGTGTGTATCTTACTGAAAAATGCATTGAATACTTAACACATGTTGCTTTTAAAACCTTTTGCCCAAGAGACCACAATAGTTCTGAAAGAATCATTTAAACTTGGTAATTTTATTTGCCATTCTGAACAACATTTTTTCTGAAAATTTAATATAAGAAAATTAAAACTGAGTTTCCCACTTATCTTTATTATTCCCCCCTCCTCCCCGCCTCTCTCCCACCTAAACAAAAGTAGCCCAAGGTAATGCTGATGTAGTCTTAGATTAATACTATGCATTTTTACAACTTTGCATAAAAATCGCTCCTAACATTATTGGTAGAAAATAAAATAAGTTAAGCCTATTTGGAGTAGAGGCTATCGCTTATGATGTTTGTTCAGTACTTAGCGCAGTGGGATCCAACTTAGCTGTGGCCCTCAGGCACTGTTGCAGTGTAAATGCTGAATAATATTTTATGACTGTTAAATTAAGGAGACACATGCCAGGAATAGAAATTCACACTTAAAGAGGACACTCAGTTTATACAGTAAGGACTTGTTTCTTTTATTTAACCTAATGGATTTGCTAAACCTTAGATGACTAGAACATTTAACCAAAATCATGGGAATCATTAGTCTCAACATTTGAATAATAGATTTCCATTTTGCAAGCCACTGATGGTGTTAGCACTGAATGAACATCTAATCTGCTGTGTGATCATTTTATTTAAAATGGGCCCCTGCAAAGGTTTAGGTGAATATGCAAAACTGAATAAAATTCATATAAATTGGAACCAGTTTCTAGTCTAAATTCTGCCCAAGCCCAGTGAAACCAAGATTCTCCCATCACTTATTCCCACTCACTTAGTTGTCCTTCCAAGAGGTAGCCTGGGAAATAATGCTGCAAAGCACACTTAAATGGCAACCACCAGGAAGGGATAAAGGGTAATGTTTCGGGAGCTCTGGAGAAAATAAGCAGAACAGCTGGCATTATTTGGCTATTATTATTGGCCAGTCCTATTAAATTATACTCGGGTCCCCTTCCTGTGGTTGTGAGTCTCAGAGCTCCTGGCACCATTTGCCTCCCGGTCTTCAGTGATTTCTTCCTCATATGCCAGTTGAAGAGAGCCCCCCCTGCAAGCTCCAGGGTGTCCACTGTCATTGGCAGGAAGGTGGGTGGTTCGTGGCTCACTCTGACAACAAGTTGTTCATTACAGAGGCCTGTCTTGGGCAGTGCTTCTCAGCCTTTTGCGGGTCATGACACACTCGGTGGCTTATTATGACCCGGCCTACAGGACACACCAGCCCACGCTCCCCAGGCCAACTCCAGCCATCTCCCTGGCTCTCTGTGACACACTTACCATTGTGTAGTGACACAGTAATGTGTCCCGACAGTGACTGAGAACCGCTGGTCTAGGGGGCAACACCAGATTTCAGGCTGTGCTCATTTGTCTTCCAGTAAGACTGCCACAGCTCCTTCCCCTTTGCCTGGCATTGGCCCTCAACTGTTCTGTAGCCCTGGGCCTCGGTGCCCTTGGCAATTCCCTTGTACACACCTTTATTTCTATGGGAAGTCTTCAGCTGCCCTTCATCTCTATCCTGCCTTCACATCAAGGAAATTTAGGATCTCTTCTAAACTATACAGTGGCATGAGGGTGAAGTGAACTTGTGCTTAAACAAGTGTCTTTGCCAAGGCTGGACTAGCAGGAAAAGAGGCATTTCCAAAATATACCGGGGACTTTAAAAGTCAGTTGGACTTACGGTCACTATGATCCCTCAACAGCATTGTTCAAAAATTTGACAGAATGGTCACTGCTGAGAGTACCAGTACGTTGTGGACGCAGTGCTAGAGGGCTACTTGTATTCGTGCAGGACTTCTGTATCCACACAGGCTTCATGGCAGTAGAGCTGTATTAATAGAGGCCTTATGTCACTTGAGGAACTGGTTTAACTTGACAGGTTAAAAAGTTGGGTTTTTTTCTTTTTTGGCAGGACTCAAAACTTGAGTGAAAACATTCAAAACTGTGCTGACAGAAGGCAAGTTTTGCTAATAGGCTAGGAATGGACAAAGCTGAGCTGTACTGGACCTACAGGATTGAATAAGTTTTTGTCAAGGCACCTACACTAAAATATCCTGTCTTTGTCTCACTCTTCCCCATTTGTTTACTGTTAGCTGTAGCTCATATATGTCAGCTGATGTAAAATCCTGTATTATGATGAGAGAGATAATTGGGACTCAACCATTTCGAGCTTTTTGGACTGGCTGGTTCTGCACTAGTTAGTGACAATGTGGACAATTGTCCGTGATTTTGTAGTTAGAAAAGGGGACAATTCAGTTAAAAATTAATATATTTTGTTTATAGATCTGTCTCCTTAATTCTACAGATATGCACAGCGCTTTAAAAATGTGTAATTAGTCTGCACTCAGAATGTGCACAATGGGGAGTGGGGAAGAAATTGAACTAATGAAGTTTAAACAATATGGAATAAGGCAGAGGGTTGAGAATTGGTCAATCACGGTTGAATGGTAGTGGAAAGATGATCAAAAGTGGGTTCTAATAATTATTTTACTGCATGAGGGATAATGATCAAATGGCAAGTTGACAGCATAAAAAAACCCCCAACCTCTCTGTTAACAAAAGAAGTCTCTAGAAGTCAACATTACATCCAATGGGATATAAGAGAAACAAGAGTCATAGTAGAGAGAATGAGGAGCATGAATACGATGCAGAAAGGGAGGAGGAAGGCAATGATCCATTGAGATATCAGGAGCAATGGGCATGGAATACTAGGAGAGGAGGATTAATCTATTTGATCAAATGCCTAATTATATACTGCATACCACATTTGGTTTAGAGTTCCCTGCAGTTGAAATGTTTTTGTATAGGGGTGTGAGTAAGAGGGAAAACTAAATCCCATGAACAGTTAGCTTTAGTGTTGGTGAACAAGAAGAGCAACTGCATGTGGAGCTTACCTTTTAAGGGGAAATATGGTGTTGCAATAAATCCATATATGTTAATTTCAAACAGAGTACAAAGGCACTTTACACCTAGCAGAAAATCAGTTATAAGGAATTCTTCTAGAAGACGTACACAGTGTCTTCATGTGAAATTTGGATGTGAGCAAATTTTTTTTCCAGCAGAATGTAATAATCTCTGCAATCAAAAATTCAGATAAATCTTTTATTTTCAGGTGGCCAACCAGCACTAGTGAGAAACCAGAGACTGATAATTGGGATGCTTGGGCCACTCAACCTTCTCTTACTGTGCCAAGTGCAGGGCAAGTGAGGCAGAGATCAGCCTTCACCCCAGCCACTGTTACTGGATCATCACCTTCTCCTGTCTTGGGTCAGGTAAGTGGCGCTATCTCTTCAGAAATCATACTTAACCCAGCATTTTAACTTTTGCAGAGCGATGAATAGACATTAGTTGACCACTTCTTGCAAACTTCCTCTAAGGGAGGTAAATTATTTAGAGTTGAGGAGATGAACAAGTGAACCAAAGCTATGCAGGAATTGGCACTTGAGGGGTTCTCTAGTAGAGCTGGGCTAAATTTTTTTGAACAAATAATTTATTTGCCAAAAAAATGTAGTTTTGATTGACCCCAAACCATTTGTGAATTTTCCACAAATTCACCAAATAGTTTAGGGTAGAAAATAGTGCTCAGGTTAGATTCCCAAAATGGGGTGGAGGTGGTGGCAGCGTGCCCCTTTATAACTCTTATCCCAGTGGTTAAGACATTCACCTGGTTTCGGATTAGAATTTAGGGTCTTCTGCTTTGGAACAGGGATCTGAATCCAGGTCTCCCTCTCCCAGCTTTATGCTGTAACCCGGTGATACCCAACCTTTTTGACTCAAGGGCCACAAATATCATTTTTACAACTCCGAAAGGCCGCCAGTCTCTACCAGCAGCACATCCCCCTGCCCCCACAATGCAGCCGGATAGGCAGAGTTCAGCGAGGAGGCTGCCTCCTTGCTAACTTCCTGTCTCCCTTGCTGCAATAGGGAAATTGCACGTATACGGTAGCCTTGTGCACTCCACCTGCATCCCTACAGAATGGCTAACTTCTACCTCCAGGGGAATAGAAGATTAGTGCTCCCCTCCCTCTGGCTCCAGCAGGGTCCCCAGCATCTAAGGACTAACTGCAGCAAGAAGTCTGCACTGGTCTTTTAGCCCTGTGGAAATTTATTCCAGCTGGATCCTTAGGCAGCAGCTCTGTTCTGCAGTCAGCAGGAGGGAACTTGGGGGCCATTTTTGAAAGCCTCCAAGGGCCACTTTTGGTCCCTGGGCCACAGATGGGGAACCACTGGTCTAAATGTTCGGGCTGTTCTGGGGTGTTTCTTAAATCATTCCTATTGAAGCTATTTCCCCGCACACTTTAAAAAAAAAAAAAGAGCTTTAATATTGGGTTAGAGAGAGAGAGACGAATTCTACAGTCTTGTGGAGAGGATACTCGCTTGGGATGGGAGTGACCTGGACTCAAATCCCCACTCCAGAGTGTGGATTCAAACCTGGGTTTCCCACTTCTCTGATAAGTGACTTACGGCAGTAGCTCGAAGTTCTATCGGAGCAGCATCAGTACTTTTTCCTCCTTCAGCCACTTGAAGATTCTAGCTCTTTAAAAATAACTGGAAACAAAATGATTTGAGTCAAACTGACTTTGATTTGCAGAAAATTTGTACTTTTGGGGTTTCATTCATATATATATATATATATATATATATATATATATATATATATATATA